>VZTH01003792.1:31189-95696 GCA_013397815.1 Aleadryas rufinucha | reverse complement strand
TTTTCTTTTTGTTCCTTTAACAGTCCTACAAAGAAATTGTCAACTCCCATCCCAATCACCCGGTGAACTGGCACAAAAACTACGCCATCGCCTGCGAGAGGATGCTGCGCCTCGGCCGGGGGGACGCGGATCCCGAAACGCTGCTCTCCGAAACCGTGAAGCATTTCCTGCTCTACACGGAGAAAGCAGAGGACGATCCCCAGCGCCAGGACATCGTGCAGGCCGTGCAGCACCTCAGGGAAGAGCTGCAGGGGCTGAGGAGGAGGAAAGCGGAGCTGAGGCGGGGAGCTGGGTAGCACCCGGTGCTGCCGGAGTGCTCGAGACTTGAAATCTGAATTTAGTCCTTGGCAACGTGAGAATGGTTTTCAGAAATGGCAGCAGAGAGAAAATCAGGTGTGATCCCCTCTGCAGGAACATAGTGATATTTGATTGCTGTTGCCAAATGAACTTTTTTTGGGGTAGGGGAGAAGCTCATCACTAAATAAAATACCGGATTTCAAGAAGCAGAGTCTTCTTTTACAAGAAAACTATGAGCTGGTTGTACTGTGAATATCTATTTTTTTTTTATGAATGTAGCATCCGTTCTAGATGTAAAAGTGTACTTAGCATTTACTTGTTTCCTCTGTTGCTGAGCCAAGAGGTTTCCTAAAGCCATTTTTCATTAGCTGTGCTGTGTCTGTGTGTTTTTGTGGTGGGTTTCCAGCAGGACAAGCTGTGGGATGGTGCCCTCCCAGGAGCCTGGTCCTTCACTGTTTTGGATGTGCTCTGGGCCCTGGCTGCTCCTGTGCCCAAGGGCACTTCAGAATCATAATCACAGAATCCCAGAATGATTTGGGATTTAAAGCCCATCTCATTCCCCCATGGGCAGGGACACCTTCCACTATCCCAGGGTGCTCCAAGCCCCGTCCAAGCTGGCCTTGGACACTTCCAGGGATCCAGGGGCAGCCACAGCTTCTCTGGGCAACCTGTGCCAGGGCCTCCCCACCCTCACAGGGAAGAATTTCTTCCCAATATCTCATCTAACCCTGTCCTTCTTCACTTTGAAGCCTTCCCCCCTTGTCCTTGTCCATGGGACTCCATGCCCATGTAAACAGTCCCTCTCCAGCTCTGTTGTAGCCCATTTAGGTACTGGAAGGACAGCATGTCCTGCTGGAATGGAGTGGATAGAGACCAACCCATTTTTTCTGCCTCCCTTGCTTTGCAGGGATGGCTGCTTTCATTCCATTGGGATTTTGTAATGGGATGGTCTTTATTGCTTAGTGTTACAACAGTGAGCAAGTGAGCAAGCAACTCATGTATTTTCCCTTGCAGAGGGACTCTGCTGGCAGCAGTGTGGCGAGTCCTACACTGGGGTGGAGGGACCGTGGTCCTGAGACCCCACATGGGGACATGAGAGCAGCTCCCCTGGGATGCTGTTCCCCTGGGATGCTGCTCCTCTGGGATGCTGCTCCCCTGGGATGCTGCTCTCCTGGGATGCTGCTCTCCCCATGGCTCGTGGCATCCGTGCTGTGGCCTCTTTCCATGTGAGCCCAGAATCCTCATCTGCTCTGCCACATCCTCGTGGCTCCTGGAGATGCCACAACTGCAGTTTTGGAGATGTCAGGGGCTTTAACCAAAAGAGCAGGGTGTGAATCCACCCTGCTTTTCAATCTGCCCCAAAAGCCAAGTGACTTTGTTAACAAGAATTCTTATGTTAACTCTGCTTGTTTTCAAAAAACAAAAGACATAAAATGTCATGTTTTTCAATATGTTGTCAGTTAACAGTACTTCAAATGCTTAAAACAGACCCAAAACTCGTGGTGTTCCTGTAAAATTCTGTTCATCTAAAGCTCCATACTTTGTTCTGTGATTTTGTGATATCTCAGCCCAGTGTTTTGCAGGAGACAAATTGCTGCCAGGCCAAGATTTCTCTTGGACTGGTAAAATGAAGAGAAGGAAGAAGTAAAGATCACATTATCAAACAGCATCCCTGGAGCAGACTGGAATGTGGGCAGGAGTGAGGAGTATTGCAGGTGGATGCTCTGCTGCTCTGGAGTTTGAGGTGTGTGTAGGGACACATGGCCACTCTTCCTGATAGATCCTTTTAAAGGTGGACCCCTTCTCTCTTTCTCTCCAAGTGCTGATTTTCCCAACTTTCACTGAAAGCTTCCCATGTAAAAATCAAGCTGCTGTCTAGGAATCTCTAACTCCAGCTGCAAAATAACATCCTTTACTTTCCACCCTCTCACTCTTGATTTATTTTTGTAGTGTATGATTTCCATAGCAATTCCCTGTTAATTCCTATGAGCCATTCCTGTACGAACAGCAGATGGGAAATGAGCAATAAAAAGGTGGAAAACTGCAGCTTCTGGCTTGCAAAGCCACAAAGCAGAGGGGTGAGAGGGAAGAGGAGCAGTTCAGGGGTGTCATTTTAACTCTTTGTGTTGTAATTGACTACATTTCAGGTCGGCCGTGCCTCACTTGAATCTCTTCCTTCCTCTCACTCCCCGCAGAAGTGTTTGTACAGAGCGAGGGAATATCACACATTCCTCTGTGCTGCTCTCTCAGGGCTGGCTTTCTCCTTCCCTTCTCCAAACCAGTCCTGCAGCCTCGGCAGAAAAGCATTAGGAATCCAATTTCTGAATGCTTTTGTTACCTGCATTATTGCAAATCCATTCAAGCAAATATACTGAGCTGAGGGTTCTCTTTATCGTGATTAGATGCCCCTCCTTAGCCGCATAGTCTTGAAATAATTGGAAGCTTTTGTGGATCCCACTATCTGCTCGGGAGAAAAGAGGGGCTGTGCTGAGCAAAGCATCATCCTATACTGTAATAAACAGTGGTGGTGGCTACGAAAAGAACTTTCCCACTGGCAAGAGCCTTCCCAGGTGTGAAGAGCAGTGGGAAGGTGATGCTTTTTTTTAGGGAGAAAATCAGAACCGTGCCGCTGACGTGCTCCATGTCCGTATAAATCCTGTGCACGTGAGATGCTGGGGTCTGCGCTGGGTGTTAAGCAGAAGATACGCCACGGAGGGGGAAATACCTGGAACTGATGGAACTTCCAAAATTCCTCCCCCTGAACCTGTTCAAATGAGATTTGCTGGTGCTCGCAGACAGAGCCGCTGCGTGGATGTTGCTGAGCCTGTTGGCTAAAGGGCGGTGCGGAGGGATGCTGGCAGAGTTTAATTTTTATCAGCTCCTCTTAGGTGGCACCCTGAAGTTTATCAAACAAGCAAAGCTGATTTGCTCTTCGTTAGTCTCAGTTGCATGAATCGGTTGCCAAGTAAACAGGATTTTGCATTTTCCTAATTACTTTCATATTTGTGTTTTACCTCTATTTGTTCTCTTGCAAAACGGGCCCTAATAATTAGTCAGGCTCCTGCTGCCTAGACCTTAAAAAAAAAAAAAAAAAAAAAAGGAGTTGGGGGAGAGGGGAAAAAAGACTTCTGAGGGTTTTTTCTCCCTTATAAATTCATTTTTGTTACAAGCATCTTTTATACATATTACTAAAGGGAGCGCACTAAGAAATGCAAATAATAGTTCTTTATTTTATTATGACAGTTAATTAATAGCAACCTGTTTTAATGAATAAAGTCACTCAGAGTCCTTCAGCACTTCCTAAGTAGAGGCCAGAATCTGTAGGGATTCTTTTTTCCCCCCCATTGTATAGCTCCAAGACTCGGCGCACTATATAGGGGCTGTATAGAAATGCTCGCTAATGAAGAGGGAGGGTGAGGAACTTGTCTGCATTCAAAGATCACTGGTGAGTCATTCAGCGAGAAAAGGCCCCTTGCTAGGAATAGTCACAGTTCCGCGGCATTGTGCTAGCAAAAGGGTTTGATCAAAGGTCTCCTGCCGAGCTTGCATGGTTTCCTTTCATACGACGACCATAATTAAAACCACTAATTCTCTTTTAAAATGCTGCAGGATGCCATGTAGGCATCTGTCTGGAGTGTCCTTTGTGCTGTCGGGAGCTGTTAAGGACCAGCGCCGAGGGCTTTTCAGCGACATGCCAGTCAGGAAGGTGATTCGACATAAGGGTGCCTCTGAAGGCTTGACAGGGCCTTGACTACACAATTCCAGCTGAATTTGCCCCTTGTCAGCTGCCAGTAAATAAATCTCAAAGAAGAAGGAGGAGGGGGGAAAAGCTGAAGTTTCATTACCTGATCCCCGGGGCTTTGTTGGTTTTGGCATCGCCCAGGGGGAAGCCCTCGCCCCTCGGGGCCGGGAGCTGGAGTTGGCCATTGGAGACCCCGGCGCCCGGCGTTTGAAGACCGTCAATACTTGTAACAGTTCAGCTGTTAGGAAGACAAATAAATGGAAGAGCCCATTAATCCCCTTTGGGTACTCGGTGCCTTTTGCCCTTTTATCGCAGCCTTATTAGGTTCCTACTCATCTTGAACCAGGAGGGATGAATTGAAGTTGTTGAGCGCTAATTGGCAAAGACTTTTCATTGCGGGCCAAGAACTTTCACTGACTTGAAAGTAACTTCGCCACGGGGAGGATCAGCAAATTTTTGCCTCGCCATTAAAACAAAACCCCCAAAAATCCCGTTGGGATTTGATGCGGTGTTTAAAAAAAAATTAGAAAAATAAAAAAAAAAGAGGCAACTGCTAAATTGTTGGGCTTATCCTTCTTGAGGACGTTGGCAACTTGTGTTTGCTCTTTAAAAGAGAGCGATGGAGACAGATGTGGCACAGGGAGATCCGCCCTGAAATGCAGCTGGAATTCACGTGTCTTATGTGTGTTCACGTGCATTACCCAAACCTATTCACGGGACAGGCTCCCCAGAAGCAGTGGGAGATGGTCTGTGAGGGGGCACCACTGTTCTGAACAGCTTGCAACCACTCCAGGGTCAGGCAGAGCAGTGCTGAGGTTTCCACATGCCAGGAGACAATCCTGGCTGCCCTACAGTCATACCCGGATTTATTGGTGGGGTTTATAGATGGGAAGTATTTCAGCGTGGAGGCACCTGGATGTTCTCATGTGAATTGGTTTCTAATGTTGATTTTGGTGAATGCTGCATGAATTTGAAGGTACTTATTGCCCTCTCTCCCCATGTATCCCTCACTGAATATTTCAAACCAAAGACAAAAACTTTTGCAAAGTTGTGAAAGTATCTTGTACATGAAAAGTGATGATGTCACGGGCAGCCTCTGTCTGGAAGACATTGAGCTGGGGGTTTTAGAGCACAAAATCCCACTGATGTGTCCTCCAGCCTCTGCATTTGGGGGACTCATGAACCAAGGTGCCCACACTAAAGACAATATCTCCCACTGGGATGCTAAAGCGTGCACCCTGCCAAACCCTCACCGTTTTTCCAGGGACTTCCAGGCCTGGGAGCTTGGCATGGCGCTACCTGAGCAAACAGGCAGCTGAAGTTCTCCCATCACGCGGTGGGGAATGGAGACATCATTGTCAGTACCTTTGGAAAGGCTGTTTGGTTTGGATCTGCCCGACGGAGCCAGAGCGTTGCCCCTGCCGGGTGGCTGGGAGACACTGCCCGGCTCCATGGCCACCAAGGGCCACAGGGAGAGGTTGGAGAGTGCTGGTGGCACCACATTGTCCCTTCTACGGGGGCATTTGAGTGTTCTTGGTTGTTCTAGAGTTGTAACATCACTGCTGGTCAGATAAAGCAGCAGCTTGCCAAAATTTGGGGAAAAAACATGTAAGAGGAGCGTGGGTTTGGGAGGTTTTGGGGGTCTTTCCTGTCATGTTCTTTGATTTAGTAGTAAAGCCACTTAAAAAAAAACCAACCTGAAGAGCTCTGCTCATGAAGCCCAAGGAGGATCTGCTGACCTGCTTCAGGCCTGAAGGATCTGCATGCCCAAATTTTTTCCTAAAATTTATTATTTTTCCCTTGCTGCCTCTTGACATTCCTGTTGTATTCGAAGTTGACTTTTCGATAAAGGCTTTTTTTTGAAACAGAGTGAAAACAAAGAATGAGTTTAGATTGGAATACCTTTATTGAGATGAGTGGAGCTGGGGGAATTTGTGCTGGCAGAGAGCTGGTTGGAGAGGGTGCTGTGATTGACACCATCCATCCATCCATCCATCCATCCATCCATCCATCCATCCATCCACCCATCCATCCACCCATCCACCCATCCATCCACCCACCCATCCATCCATCCATCCATCCATCCATCCACCAATCCATCCTTCCACCCATCAATCCATCCACCCATCCATCCACCCATCCATCCATCCACCCATCCATCCATCCATCCATCCATCCATCCATCCATCCATCCACCCATCCATCCATCCATCCATCCATCCGTCCATCCATCCATCCATCCTTCCACCCATCCATCCATCCATCCTTCACAGCCTACTTCTAACAAACTGGAGATTTTGCCTTTTGTTGGGTTGAACGAACCCAAGGCAAACATACTCGTTCCCAGTGAATTTTATCAGTAAATCCTTGATGGTGCCATTCAAAACTGGGCTTTGCTGGTGAGTGAGGAAGAGACACATTGGCCTTGAGGAAGATGAAGGTCAGCCTGGATACTTGGTGTACACGAGGGTTGCCATTAGTGGAGAAAGAGAAGTTCTTTGTAAGTGATTATTTCCAGCATCTGGGAAAGAACAAGTCAGAATTTACTACTCAGTTACAAGCTGTGGTTTGGCATCGAGAAAGCCAAAGGGATTTTTTTTTTAGAAATCCACAATCATAAATTTGATCTTTAAACTTAATTGAACTAATTCAATTAAACCATGCCAGTCTTGCATTTGATTGAAGACTGCAGCTTGGTTTTGCTAGAAGGTAAGAGTGAACCATGGATAATTCTGACTAGATATGAAAGAGGGTTTTTCTCTCTTGTGGGGGCCCAGGAGGGAGGTCGGAGCCTCCTTTGGCTCAGTCTGTCAGCTTATGCCGATATTTGATCAATACACCCTGCTCACCCATCACATTGTCTCTCCTCCAGACCTACTGAGACCTGGTTTTTGTCACATAAAAATTGGAATCTGTGACATGACATGAAGAGGATTCAGCTTCTTCGCTTGCTGTTTTTTAGGACCATTTGGGCAAAAATGGTCACCTTCAAATAAACTTATTTACAGAAAACATGAGAAATGTGGTCGGTATGGGCTACGTGTTTTGTCCTCAGTTTCTGAAGGCAGTGTCCTATTCAGGTCCCTGGCACATGAGTGACCTCAAACATAGCTGAAAATATTGGGGTTCATTGTGCTTTTAAATTCAGTGACATCATTCATAACACTTCAATTCCTCCAGTTGTCCCTGGTGTTAAAAGCAACCAGTTTGAAGAAACCCCGGGGACCCCTAAATACCCCCTTTTTTTTCCCTCTCCCAACCAGGATCTAGCTTTTCACCATTTCCTTAATGTTTGCAGCTAGAAATACAGCTTAAGTGGCATTATGCTAAGTAATTATTCTTACAGGATGTGAAATGAAACAAATTTTGCACAGCATGAAATTATTCCTGCCATGGATGGCGTTTGGTGGCAGATTTCTCCGTTTGGACCACAAACAAGGCTCGGTGGCAGCGACACAACGCGGAGCCGGAGGAGGGGGGCGAGCGGGGAGGAAAACACTACCAAAGGTAAGTCCTTGTAGCAAAAAAACCATTTTTTTTGGCTGGATCAAATATTAAACCTGCTACTACAAATTTCACGCTTTGCATTCCTAACGCAGATGCCAAGGGATGATGCCAAAAATTAATTGGGAATAATATTCCTTGCCTTTGTGTGCTGCATCCAGCAGAGGGCACAACGGATAAGTGATGGGCGCGACGCCGGATCCGCCGCCGCTGATAAGGCTGTGTGGAATTATTTGCAGCAAAAATATGTGGCAACATGCTTTGGTGCTTATTTCCATTTGGGGATGTGGTCTGGAATGGAAGGTTTAGATTTATAACTCTTCCTCCCCCCCCATCCCCATCCATATATAAGAGACTTTAGTGTTTTGCCCACTTTATGTTTCGTTAAATTGCTGGGATTGGTTTGTTGAAGTGCGGGGAGCTGGTTTGGTCTTTGGGTGATGTCTTCAATTAAAAATTCAAATTTTGGGCTGCTGATAGGGAGAGGATGCATCTTATGCTGATAAGGAGAGGATGTGGTAGCGTGTTCTTCCAGCAGTGTTTTTATGGGGGTTTCTGTGGGTAAATAAAAATGTTACAGTGTGAAAAAAAAACCCCAAAGCAAAACAGGTTGAAGGCAATTATAAGGAGGGGAATATCGTCCCTTTTATTTATGGAAAAACGTGAGTCACTGGTTTATATGTAACAAAACAGTGTCTGGGAAGAGAAAGTTTCCCATTAGTTTCACACTCTATAGAATAAATCCTGTGATTGCACTGGGCAGGAGATAGGTGGGGAGAAGATGTAAGAGAAGCCTAAAACAACAGATTTTTTTTTAGAAATTTGGTATTATTTGCCTTCAGTGAATTATGCAATTAGAAAAATGGACCATTGGGGCACAGCAGTGCTTTCAGTAGTGCAGAGAGGAGAGATATTCCTAAGTACAGTCAGTATTCAGAAACACATCCCCCAGGAGCAAGCACAACCCTTAAATCAGCCTCTCTGATTAGGGGAGAATTTTTTTCATAAATAATACAGATCAGAAAAAAAAACCCTGTTAACATGTTCTTCCCACCCATCCTCGTTTGGAAAGCCCGATACTTCAAATTATTCCCACTGCTTCCAGCCCCCTTTGCACAAGTGGGATGAAGTGGGAAGGAAGGAAGGGAGGGAAACGTGTGCGAGGAGAAATACAACAGCACAGTCTTTCTCAAACAACTGAAAAATGTATTTCACGCTGGTTCCTTCCAGTTTCACAACATCTAAATAGATGCTGCCTTGGAACAAGTCAACATTTGATGCAAACAACCTCAGAGCTCAATCTGTGCAAGAAAAAAAAGGAGTCTGTTTTCATGTTCTAGTCTCTCCCTATCTTGTTTCAGGGTTTTTGTTTAAATCAACACTTTCCAACTGTGTAGATTTTAGCTGGAGGTTTTTTCGCTTGCTTGTTTGTTTTGGAGAGGAGGGGGGTTGTAATTTCCCAACGTATGGGAGATAAATGAGATGTTTAAAGCGCCTCAGTGGAGTGGCATAAAAGCTGGGAAATCAGAGAGATTGTAAAGCTATGTTTGTTTTAGAAATAAAATAAAATAAATCAAGCAAGAGCAGGTTAGAGCTGCTAATACTGAGCTGATTAAGAGCAGCAGTTACATAAAAAGCAGCTAGAGTCCATATTGTAAGTAAGTATTATTGCAGCCATGAGAAATGCAGCTCCAAAGCTTTTAAGGGCTGGTGTGACTTCTTTTTTTTTTTTTTTAATGTGAATTAAGTGCTGATGAAAGGTATGGGATTGACAGCTTTGCAAACTCAGTGTTGCTGTTTAATCACATAACCCAGGGCAGTGCCTACAAGACCTGCAGGAGCAAATTGTCCCAGACCTCTGTTGACTCTGTTTTTAGGGACAGAGGTCACTGAGTCCCCAGTCCAGGCTAGGAGAGTCCAGATATCTACAAGAAAAAAAGCATCCACAAGTTTGTTAAGTTTGGAAGTGGTGGAGTCCCCATCCCTGGAGGGATTTAAAAGCCATGTGGATGTGGCACTTGGGGACATGGGTTGGTGGTGACCTTGGCAGTGCTCAGGGATGGTTGAACTCAATGATCTGAGAAGGCTTTCCCAACCTAAATGATCCATGATTCCAACTCTTGCGATCCAAAGCCATTGTGCAACCAACTGAGTTGTCCCAAACGCCTCCCACACCTCTGCCAAGCTTGAGGCTGGTGAGAAGTGGAAACCCCCAGCTCCAACGAGGCAGGAAAGCAAAGGGTGCTGCTGTTCTGGTGGGACTGAACCAAAACACCCCCTGGAAAGGGATGTGCAGGACCTGAGGAGGAGGGAAGGCTGCTCCTGCCCTGGGTTTCACCCAATGTGTTGGAAATGTGCAGCAGCCCTGGCAGGTAATTCCTTGTCCCTTTGGAGGGAGTAAAAGCCACGGGGATTGGCTGAACCCATTGAGGGAGGTTTGGTGTCTGCTCCCTTTGGTAAGAACACGGTGGCTCCTCCCCACAAGCTCATGGCAGGTTGATGGTAGTGGATATTTCTACGATTCACAAGGCAATGGTAAGCAGGAATTCCCACTGGGAATTATGGAAATTATTTGAAGTCAGTTTAGATTAGGCTAGGTCACCTTTTTTCTGCTGTTGAAACCTTTCTTTGTGATGCTGCACTCACCAGCAGTGAAATAATTTGCCTCGTCTGGAGCATTATTTGAGCCTTTTAGTTTCAAAGGCTTCTTCCTTATATGACTATTTCAAAATGGAAACTGTTCATGTTCAAAATGAGAAGTTGTGCATTTTGTTTAAAAAAAGAATAACCCCTGATTTTTCAGACCTAAAGTTTGAAAATATAAAATCATGATAAATATATGCTTAGTAGGAAAAAAAAAATCACATCTCTACAGGTTCCCCTGGAATTTCCTACAGTTCCCTCTGTTTCCTCTGCTTCACTGATGTCTCATGGAAAATGGGATATATCCTGACCTGGCTCCTGAGTGGCTCTCCAGGCTGGGGCAGCAGAGGGTGAAGATGCCTCTCCAATTCCCCCTTGCATGATCCCATTTGCATCTCAGCCTTTCCCAGGGAAGGCTCTCCTGGAAGGGCTGCATCCTGGCCAGCACAGTGCCAGGTGATCCATCCCATCCTAAGGCAGCAATCCTGGAGGAATCAAGGGGATGGAGCGTTTGGGGTCCCCTTCTCTCAGTCCATGCTGGAGGAAGCCCAGGTCGGCAGCTCAAGCGTTGGCATCCGCAGTGTGGGAAATCCCACACGAGGTGGCAAAACCTTCTGCAGCAGGAATTTGCATTTCCTGACCACAAATAAGGAAATAACCCCTTTTAGCTCTCTTGGTGTATGAGGTTTTCAAAAAACCAGGATTTATACAGATGTGTATAAGCTAAATATTGAAATATGACTGAAACAATGTTTTAGAGCTCAGGCCCACTGGTATATTCCACTCCAAGCAAATGTGCAGCACCAACTGGCAGCTGCCTGGAAGAAAAGATATGAATAGAGACAGCAGGAATAAGTTGCAATAGGCCAATTGAGCTGTTTTTAAGAGAAGAAAATAAGGGCAATTGCTGATTTCTTTGGCTTGTTCTCAAGTGCTCTGTGCCGCAGCAAAGACTTGTGATGACTTTGCATGGGCTTAGCTGCTACATAAGGAAAAGAAAAGGATCTTCCACTCTTTTATTTTGTTTTATTGGCAGCAAAAACCCACCTCTCCTATGCAAGATGGTGCTAAAGAATAGAAGAAAGAGGAGAGTGATGTCCCTGAGCACTGCAATGAGCAGCCAGAGCAGGGAGTGAGTGGGATGGGAGGGATGCAGAGTCCAGGGAGGGAAAGCCTTGTCTAATGCATAGGAAAAGTGATGTGTGGTCAGTGGTGAGGCAAAGGCAACTTTTGTGAGTTCCTCCTGTCACACACCCCTGTCCCTGGTCCCCTTGAGGAAGGCTTGGTGCTCTGAGAGCTGTCCAGGGTCACACAACTGAGCTCAGGATCCCTGGGAGAAGTGAGTGGTGTGTCTGGATTCGTCACAGTGGCTGATGAGGAGTAGCTCAGGGCTGGGTGTGTAAATGTGCAAATGCTCAGGGGGTCTCCTCTGGAGCTCAGCATGGACAAGAAGCATTTTCCACCGTGGCACGCTGCTTTCCAGCGAGGTGTGGTGCCACAGCATTATCCTGGAGGAAATTCCTCAGCTATCCCTGCCGGTGCAGATGATGTCCAAGGATTCAAGGATGGAGCAGAGCTTTGCCTGTGGGCGGTGCCCATGAGATGGGAGTCACCTCCAGGTGACAGAAGGTGTGTAAGGATAAGCTACACCAAAAGCCACTCTGGAAGGTCTCTCCATGCCTTTGTGCATCCTTGCCCACGCATTCCTCACTCAGCTGCCTGTTTGGCACGTTCCTGTGGCTGCATGGTGACAGTCTCCCTGGGCTCTCCAGGGTTTGTGTGTCTCTGAGGTGACATCCCCACACATGTCAGAAATGACATGGAGCCAAAACATGGAGGGGATGGTCCCAAATGCAGCATCCTGGATCAAGGCATCCCTAAAGCCCTGACTGCTGGATGCTGAGGGATGTGGCGAGGGAGGGCTGCTCTGTGCTTCTTCCCTTACCTCATTTCCAGAGTGTGGCTGGTGCTGAAGGTGGAAGAACACACCCCAAACCGGCCCAGCAGAGATGTGACCCTGTCCTTACAGCCGATGTCACCTTTCTTTGGTCCAGGCTCCAGGCTCAGACTTCCCTACGGGTCTGCCTGTCCCCTGTGGTTTGAGCTGTGGCAGGGGACAACTCCCCACCTTTCCCCATGCAGACGAGGGGACAGCGAAGCTGTGCCTCCCGTGGGGGCCAACACCTTCAATCCCAAACGGGACTGGACCAGATTGGAAGAGACATAAACTCATCCATCTCTCTCAAACCTTTCTGGCCAAGTCCCGGCCAGCTTGGCCACACGCACTGGAGCCCCTTGAGCGAGGGGATGGCCGCTATCCTTCCTCTGACACGGCCGGTGCTCTGTGGGGTGAGAGGAAGGGCTGGAGCCGGGCAGAAAGCACGCACTGGCACTGCCCGCAGTCCTTCCGCTCCCGTCTCTAAGTCCCTGACACATAATCTTGGTCCTGATTTGGTCTCCACCTCATCTGGCTTGTGTAAGCTGCTTCCCATGACCTTTCCTCAGCGAAGGGAAGGAGGGGGAGGGATGGGGGGCATGCTAGCAGAGCCAGACCCTCCTGCCAGCGGGCAGAGGGTGCTCTTGCCTTGCATATCCCGCTCCCTCCGGATAGCCGAGGCTGTTCCCCTATAAAGCAGCCCTTCCCAGACGCTCGGGCCCAGGGATGCCCGAGCATCCCCGCTGGCCCAGCGCGCCGGCGACGGATCTGCTTCATTAATATTCCTGCTCGGGTGGGCGGGTGGAAGGGAGCGCTGTGTCTAACCTACTTTATTCAAATAGAAAATGTGTGTGGTGGAGTGAGAGGGAGATACAGGCTCTGCCATAATTCCAGATTTAATTGGAAATTTAGTAAATCTGCTAAAATATTTAGTGGTTTCAATTTTTTCCCCTCTTCTGTAAGAAACAAAGGATCCCGGTTTATCGTGTGTCTTTCAACAACTTTAATTTCATTTGTAGATTAAGGATGGAAGTAGCATTTCCACTCGATTGCATACTGGGCATTAAGGAGACAAAAACGTTCATTGTTTGCCCGAAGTCAGAGGGGTTTGTGCAGACATTAAGCTGTAGGTGGCATTCTTTATACCTGACATCAGGAGCTTTTGTCAGCCCTTCAGCTGACAGGATTCTCTGCTGACCCCTCTGAGGTGTGTGAAGTGGTGAAAACAACCAAACCGTTCCTGCCAGGTGATGAGGACTCAGGGAGAAGTGGGACAGTCTTATCCCAACCCACTGGCAGCAGTGCTTGGAAAAATTGGTAATTTTTTTTTTTTTTTTTTTTTTTTTTTTTTTTGGAGAGAGCATCTGAGAGAATCAAAGAGCCAAGAGCTGGTGGCCTTTCCTATAAGGTAGTCAATAGCAACCCTGGCCCAAGAAGCGAGCATGAAACCCTTGGGCATATAGAAACTCATATTCATGGGTTTGGAGGAAAAACTCTCTCACTGACCACTTCTTGGGGTCAGAGCTGAGGTTAGAGGGTGGGATCCTGGGCTCAGACCCTGGAGAGTCACTGGTTTGTGGTTAAAACCAGCATTGGGCCCATTTTGGGGTGAGATTTGTACCCATCCAGGACAGGGAGTGACTACAGATAACAAAAGTTGTACTTCCATGTATGATTATACAGGTAAGCTCCTGTTTTGGCTTTAATTGTCCAGCTTGGTCTTGAATGTCCACCACACATGAAAGTGATCTCCCAGCCAGAGATGTTTTTGGGGCTGTCTTGCAAGTTTTGTGTTGTTTGTTTCCCAACAATGACCATTGCTCCCATGAAAATTAGTGGGAGTTTGTCCCTCAGCTCAGATGGATGGAGGGTGCCTGTTTAAATCCAGTCTCTTCAGTTTTATTATTATTTTTAAAAAAATAATCCTTTGTTTGTGTTTTCTCTCAACACCTCAGCCCAGCTCCTTCCGAAGCCATCCTTCTGTAATTCTCCTAACTACTGTAATGCAAACTCACCACAAAAGCTCCTCGAGAAATCAAAGCTTTTGTGAACACCAGGCATGAGGAAGAAAATTGTTGCCTAACCTTTCAGTCATCCTCATTTTCAGGGGAGCAAAGGACAACCTCTAGAGACATAGTTGTTTTTTTTTTTTATCTGTGGCAGTTAAATCAGATTTATTAACATGCCACATTATGAAGGTGGGAAGTAACATTTGTTTTCCTGGGCCTTTAGGGAATTTATCCTGCCATCATTAAACGGGATTTTAAACCACCATTTAATGTTTTGTTATTTTTCTCAGGTGGTTGGGGTTTTTTTTTATTATTTTTTTATTTTTTAATTTTTTTTTAGCATCCAGTGTTAATCCTGCAATTGGAAACCACAGTGGATAGAAGTACTGTGTAACTCGCTTCCAGAACAAATAAGGTACAGCAGCTAATTTTAGTTTCAGGTTTCAAGGAGGGGGAGAGGAAGGGGGTAAGGCAGCACCTTCCCTTTATGCTGTGAGACAGCCTTCAAGTGCGAAAGCAGAAATTCCCAAGCCGAGATCTGGTGAATGTAGAAAAGGTTCATTTTCAAAATTGCAACAGCCTGTACTTAGGTGATATTAGAAGACACCATGACAGTAAAGTAGTTTTATGCATAGCGGCTTAGCTAACATTTTGAGAACTAGTTTAGTGAAGCTATCAGGTTTAAAAATACCAAGCCACAAAGTTTTAATGAAACTATGCTTGGATCAAAGTACCATAAAGAGCATCCAAGAACTGCTTAAAAGATCCTTGAGTGGAAATTAGAATGGATCTTCAGGATTTATTCTGTAAAGCCTGTCTATTTTGACCTTTTTTCAGTCTCATATTAAGGCAGCTGAAAGTGTGTTTTGTTTGGCTAATGCTGGGGACTCGCTGGAGCTATTAGGTCTGTTAAACTGAGGCTGCCACTAAAGTTTTAGTATGCATTAATTGACTGATAAGGACTTGGGAATCAAATGGCTGAAGGAAAGGGCTATCATAGATTTCTTTTTTTCCCCCCTTCCTTTGCTTTATTTCTCTTTGCACTTCATTTACATCCTGAGCCCTATTGGTGATCCAGATTTGAATAAAGCCACAGCTTAAGCAGCGATTAGATCTCAATAGCTTGGATTTTCAATGAAATTGTGGCATCGTTTTTTTTGCCACGCGTATTTAGCGGGAGGTGTGAAAATTGACACCTGGTGCAACTTTATCTTTGCAAACACTGCCTCGTTTTATGCACAGACGTCCCCACGTGCACAAAACATTTGCAGATGCGCATAGATAGATGTGTATATGAAATCCTCCTGAAATTAGGGTATTAGTTGATAGGCCTTTGACTCCGTCAGTGTCAGGGGTTAGTGGGAAACAAAGACAAGGCTAAGCAAAGCTTTGCAAGAATGGAGAGAGATAAGAAGACCTCCCCCTTCTCCAGGTTAATTTTTTAAGCATGTCATCCAAACGTTCAAAGCAGTGATCCTGGAAACGCTATTAGAAGAAGAAAGCCATCAGGAATATATAATGCAGTAAGGGGGTTTTATTTTTTACATTCTGATGTTATTATCATTACTGTTGTTGTTGTTATTATTATTATTATTATTTGGAGGCAATATGTTTAAAGTTCACCTGCTAATCCTTAAGCTGTTGATACGACAATGTCAAAAATGATGGGATTTGGTGATTCTCATTATTGTTATGTATTGTTCTTCTCTAGCATTCCAAATTAATATTTATAAATGCCAGGAAAAGTAGTCTTTTTATAGACATGAGAGCTCCCCAACTCCATTTTTATTTTCTTTTTAACAAATAAAAGTTGTATCCAATATAGATGATTGCATTTAGGAACGAAAATTATTTCCCAAGCAATCCACTTGACGCTGATTGGAGGTTTTTTAAACTTATTTTTCTGCCAGCAAGATGACAACCTGTAGATGTGATCTTCCCTTGCCACCATTCTCAACAATCTTTGTCGAAATTCAAATAAATACTGATTGCAATGAGCGTGAGCAAACCGACACAAATACTGAAATGGGTCTGAAATTCTACCGAAAGGCTCTTCAACCAGCAGTGAAATAAAACCAATGGCTGGGAAGGAATTTTGATGCTTGGTCACCTGCTTAATTTGAAGCCTTTCATTTCTAGGGGAGTCCTGTTTTTCTCCTGTGTGATTTGTGCCAAGGACGCAGCCCTGAGGAGCAGCTCCCTCCTGAAACAACCATAGAATCGTGGAATATCCCAAACTGGAAAGGATCCACATGGATCACTGACTGCAGCTCCTGGCCCTGCACAGAACACCCCAAAAATCCCACCACATACCTGAGAGCATTGTCCACCAAAGGGGACTAACTATCCTTTGGCTGCTTTTAGCCAAAAGAGGAATTATTATGCTGTTACTCCAAGGTGAGGAACAGGATTGCTCGGTGGGAGAGACATGGGCACACACAGCCTTGGTGAACGCTTTTGGACTTGCCTGGAAGTGCTGAGGGAAGGACATTCACTCCCTGCAGTAGGTTTACATAGCTATTTTTAACCAGTGCCTCCAATTCAACAACAAATGAAGAGGAAAAGAAGGGAAAAAGAAAAAAAAAGAAGAAATTCCAATTCGTGCTGACCTGCACAGCTGGCTTATTTGGGGGCTTTGTATCCAGTGGGAAAAAAAAAGTGTGCCCCAATTACCAGGTGAGCAACCCAGATCCAGACTGCTTGTGAAACTCATTTCTGAAACATTTGCAGTGAGAGCAGCGATCACCTGGCCCAGCTTAGGAGAGATTCCCAAAATTACCAGCACTGTGTGCAGAGGAAGCATTCTGCAAAGGATGAACATCTTCAAGGTTGCATTGGGCTGGTGTAACTGTCCCAGCATCTGGAGGTTTTGTGGACATCTGTCCACCCCAACTTCATCTCTGCAGTGAAGGACACGATCTCATTCTTGCATCACTCTCTGGTTTTTTGGGATAAATCTTTGCATGAGCTCCTTCGGGGCAATGTTTGTGTTTGAGGCTGGGGACATCTGGAACAGGAGGAGGGGACTGGAATGAAGAGAGGAGATGGGCACAGCCAGGATGATTTATCCTGGCTTGATGAGTGCTGAAGGCTGCTGGTTGTGCAGGGAGTGATTGTGGGAGGGCTGAGGCTGCCGAGCTTTAATGGACCGTGCTGCTGCAAATACAGAGAGACGGGAACTGATGGAGAATATATTCAGGCTGGATATCAGAAGGGAGTTTGAGACTCTCAGACAACAGAGATTTGGGAATGGCCTTGGGGCAAATGCTCCAGTTCATTTGAAGCTGAGGCTTGTTCAGCCTGTGAAATGGGATTGTATGACTTGGTTGCCGGGGAATGTGACGGGAAGGACTTGGTGATTAAAGGGGGCCCTTCTTGTCCTCAAATGGGTTTTAGGATGTTTTAGTTTCCTCTTTGGTGCTGGAGGTGCTTCCCAGAAAGTCCTGGAGCTGCTGTCATGTTTTGATGACCATGGCAATTGACACTGCTTTTCAGGCTTTTGGCACATTCTGACAGACGTGGATGAAGTGAGCGTGCCCTGGCTGAAGAAAAACCTGCCTTGTAAGTGTTGGCCCACTCTGCTTGTGGAATGAAGGGCTGTGGTTTTGGTAAAATTAAATATCCCATCTTGACCTCTCAGTGGTCTCTGCTGCTTTCATACCCTCAACAGACATGAAACTCCTTCGAGTCCTTCCCTTGAACTGGGGTCTCTAATGTAACATCACACACACTGCAAAAGACCATTTTTAGCACTTTCAGGTTTTAAATGTTGAAGTAGCCAGTCCAATGGCTGCCTGTTCTGCTTTCTATAACACAAACTGGCATCTTGGCACTTGGTTGGAGGAAGGGAGCACATGACACAAGTCGGGATGAGGAGTCTGGATTTGATAACTCAGACTGCTTGGTGCTCATTTTCTGCTGCAGCCTTGTAGGGAGAAACTCATTCCTTTTTCCTCTCAGCTGCTCCCCAGCCACTCACTTGTGGGATCTTACATACCTTTTGTTTCCTAAAGACTCTGGGTTTTCTCAGAGGCTTATATCCTACAGTCTACTGTGTGCAGACACACAGATGCTCTAAGCAAGAAATATTTCTTTCTGAACTGGTTTACCTCTTCTTTAGACATCTGTAAAATCAGTGCCACTGGTAGAAAGAACTCATCAATCAACACCAGGCAAGTCGATGAAGTGCACTGAAGACTTGAACGAAGTGGGACTGACCTGTGAAATGGGGCTGCTGTCGGTGTGCAATGAAAATTCGGGGCTAAACTCATCTCTGAAATGGTGAAACCTTTCCAAGAACCTGTACAAAGTTATTTTCCCCCTGGATATTAACAAATAAGGACATTCTTGGAAAGAGAAGTGGTGCTTTGCTGAGGGATGTGCTGTTGGCAGGCACTGCAGGATCTGACAGGATCAGATAATCTGTTATCAGCTTTTCCCCTTGTCAGGTACCCCCCTGCACCCCAAAACTTCGAGTGTCCTTGGGACAGATCTTCCACGTGTTCCTGCTGGCAGATGCAGCCAAACCACCAAGAACCAGCAGCACCAGCAGGTGATTTGCCTCACTGTGGGAGGACAGCAAAGTCATTTCATTGCAGGAGATCCATTTTACCACCTCATTTCCAGAAAAGGAATTCTTTTATTCGCTCCAGCCTGCTCCTGGAACTCATTCCCCAGCCCAGCCAGCAGCTTTGTGGCAGGCACTGCCCTTCCCCTCCTCCCTGCTCTGCTGCCTGTAAAGGGTGGTTTGTAGCACAGAAAGGACATCACAACTCACAAGCATTTCTCAGGAAATAATTGAGGATCTCCTGCCAGTGTTTTTCTTCCAAGGGATGCTTCTGCCACTGCTCTGCTAAGGGAGGAGTTTTGGAAGTCAGCCCAGCCACCTTGTCATTGCTCACGACAAGAGTGTTGCGAGGCTGAAATGAAGGACATGTGTAAAGGAAGGGGAAAGAAAGGTGAGGGATGGAGGGAACTGATGTCCAGGCTGCTCAGCAGAAGGCTCATTCCCATCAGAGCAGGGCAGAGGGGAAGGGGAGGGCTTGGAAAGCCTTTCCCATGAGGAAAACTGATGCCTCCTTTGGACAACTTTCCTCCTTTCTCTCTGTGCTTATCATTTGTTCCGCCTATTCACGGGAGGGACTCAAGCAAAACACGGGGCTTTGTGTTCCTCCCCCGTGCCCTAACGAGGGGGGAGTTTCGGGGCTGGCACTGGGGAGGGTGTGCTCACACACCATGGAGAGGGGACCTGCCCCACCAGGCTGCAGCAGCAGGGCCCAGCCGCCCACCAGAGTGGGGACAAGTGGAAAACTGAAGGATAAAAAAAAAGGGAATTTTATGGCCAGTCCACACCTTCTAAAATGGGAGTTTCTTAAAGATGTTTTTGGGAAATGCTTTCTGCTTGTGGAGGTGTTGGTACTGTGAGCCAGCTCAAAGGCTCACGGACTCCTCTTTCATCAGAGGGTCTGTGCAGCATCTCCCAGGGATGCTCTGGACACATTTGTGCCTCACAGGGGGTCAATCCTCTTCAATCCTACCAATTTATGGCCAGCATGTCCATAAATCCTAAAGGCACAGATTGCCAGATGCAGGAAGCACAAATACATATTTATTCTCTTCTTTTCCTTGGCATCCCTGTCCATGGTGGAGGGGTGGTATGAGATGATCCTTAAGGCCCCTTCCAACCCAAACCATTCTAGGATTCTATCTGACTCTATGATTCTATAAATAGAGGCCAAAGTCATTGGTCTGGCCATCAGTTGCCTGATGCAGAATGGTTGCAATTAAATATTTCAGGCCACCAGTCTTAGCAAATGAAGTGTTTGAAATCAGAATCACTCTGGGTGCGGGTAGAGCTGACAATTCTACACCAGGGCATCTTTAATGTGTCCTACCAGAAGACCAAAGTGGGGTTTTTTTTCCCTGCCAGTGGTTCAGACTTGTGTGGGTTGGATGTTTGCCTCACTCATTTTGCTCCTGCTGCTGACAATGGACATTTCAAAGAAAACAATGATGATTTCTTGGAATAAAATGTGCTTGTAAAGAGAAAAAAAATCTCAGAGCCATTTGCTGAGCTTTTATCATTGCTCTTGGGAGCAGAAAGGAAATTGGCCGTGTGCTGCCTGTGAACAAAGTGCTTTTCACGCCCTCCTTGAAATCCACCCATGTTTGGCCAAGTTATCAGTCGAATGCATGTTCTTCAGAGGTTTGCTGAAATTTGGCTGCTTCATTTCTCTGAAGACACAGTCTGCCCAAGGCTGTTGAATGGGAGAGGGACTTTTTTCCCCAAAACATGCCTGACTTAACTCCCTGTGTTGGTTGAGCACATCTAAGGGTAGCCAGTGAGTGAGCCAACAAGAGCCCAACACTTTGATCCATGTGAACAAACCACTCTCAAATTTCTTTTTTTTTTTTTTTTGTAATATACAAAACCCCAGTATCTTGGATAAAATCTCACTGATTACAAATCTGAGTTATGAACAAACTTAAAATGAGTGATAAAGTTGCAATGCTGAGCACTCAGTGGCTGAGGAGCTCTCAGAACTCACGCTGCCTCTGCAGGCTTAATTTGCCTTCCTACTGCCTATGGCTTATGATAATTTTTAATTACCCAATCACACGATATCTTTTCCCACAGGATCCTTGCTCCTTTGCCACACAGGATGGACAAAGATCTCTTCACAGGTACCCAGCTGGTTTTTCTTTTCATGCTTATCCATCATGTTGTCCAAAGCCAGATGTAAATATGGATCTACTAATTAAAAACACGTAGATTTTAAATGGCAAAACAATTTTACTTCTGATTCATTCCATAATGTAAACATGGCCCATCATGGAAGCAGGGAAGAGAGGAGGCACCTGTAAAATCTGACTTTGACCAGTCTTAGCAGCCATTTTTGCCTCCTTGATGCTGTTTGCCTCCAATAATTTAACTTTTTATAAAACTGGAATGACAATGCAGCACTATCTGTCTGGAAAAAGTCAACCTCTTTATTGCTTGAGAAGTGTTGCAATACAACGGTGATGGGGTCCTGTATAAACCAAGATAGGCAGCAAAACTCCATATTTAATACATGCCCAGCACACAAATAAAACGTGAAAAATGTTTCATTTTGGTCTTTAAGCAAGAGAAGGAGCCGAGGAGGAGGTAGCAGGAAGCTTAGAATTGGAAAGTGATAGCTTTGGCAATGCAGTGCAATGATTGAAAATGACATCTTCCACACACCCAATTAAAATTCATACCTTTTAACCTCCACAGCCATCTGAGATCTGTATCATTAAGACTGATTCAACAAGATGCCTTGATATTCTAAATTATTTGTATGCCTGGTATTCCAAATAAACATTTGTGAAATTCATTTCAAAAGATGTTAACACTCGTGAAACCCATGTGCCCCAGAGGGATTATATAAATTTCCATGTCAAATATTTGAAGCAAAGCACTTGTACAGAAACAGTGTTTTTTGTGTTTTGATGCCTTTCATTTCCATAAACTAGATTACTTTCTGAAATTACTTTCACACAGAGAACAGTTTCTATTGAATTCCAGTCAGTGAGCTCCTTGGAGTGTGATGTGAATAAAATATGACTGGGTTATGTAGTTTCCAGGGTGCATATACATCTGTGCTGTATAAGCAGGGAAAACCAAGTTTGGATTTTATCTTGAAGTGGAACCATACACAGAGATTTACTGTCTTAAAGTAATTGCTAAACATCTCCTTCATTTACAGCCTAACAAGGAAGCTCTCTAGATTCCCGAATCCAGCCCCTCTACCTGGCTAACAATGACATGATCTCCCTCAGTAAGCAGAGATTTGCTGGCAGGCAGCAATTCCTGGCTGTCCGTGGCTCTTCAACAGAAAAGTTTTATCTCCTTCTTGCAAACACTGATTCTGCCAAAAATTCACACTCACACACACACACACACACAAAAATAGATCTGAGCAAACATTGCCTCCATTGTGCTTGTTTTGCCAGCCCCGTGAAATGATCAAATACCAGGTATTTAAACGGGAGATGGAAGGAAAAATTTTGCCCGGGGTGTAGGGGAGGGAAGCAGCTGTGAGATTAAGTGTTTTTACATAAACTACACACACAATCTCCATTGTTACATAATATCCCCCACGCGGGTGTCTTAGGTCAGCTTCTGGAATTGCTTCTGGAAAAGAGGGTGAAATGCCAACTTTGGTGAAAAATTCAGGGTTCAGCCCTGGGTCCTGCAGCAAATCCTCTGAGTACTCCTGGGTAAGAGCACAGCTAGAGCTGGGTGAGCTCCCCGAGCACCCTGGAGAACCCCCTTGCTGCTCAGATCTGCATTTTTCGCAGTTGTTCCGAACCTGGAGCCTCCCCCGTTTACATCAGAAAAAATTTCACATGTGGAAATTGAGGAGCCAGGTCACTGCAGCCAAGACTGAATGCTGGGTCCGAGCTGTTCTCTCCTGCTGTGGGCAGCTGTCCCTCTGCCCAAAAAGCAGATGCCTGCCCTGGCTGGGGTATGTAAAGATTCATTTGCAGCCCAGATAGCATTTGGTTTGCTTTGCCTCGTGGCAGTCCCGGGGTCAGATCCTCTAACCAAGAAAGAGATTCCCTTACTTTAGCCTGGAAGTGCTTGAACTATTTTGGGTGGCCATCAGGGGTGCAAATGCCATGGCTGAACTAAGCCTGCTGCTTTGAGCTCAGGTGGATGTGGGTACTCCTGGGAGACAAAATGTGCTTTCACGTGGCGAGAGGTGTGAGGTTTTCCACGTTTTTCTGTGGGGCTCAAACCAGCACTGTCCAGAGGGGATGAGGGAAGGAGTGAGTTCCAGGACAGGCAGAGATGTGGTGATGGGAGACACTGAACCAGTCACAACTCTCCTGCAGCTGTGGTTCTCCAGTATGAAAGGACAGGCTGCTGGGTTTTTCCTCTATTTTACAGCCAACCAGAAACCTCCTGATGTCCTTGACAAAGTCAAAACTAGGGGGAAAAATGTCTTTCTCTGTCCTTTAGTGACTTATCCTTCTCTCTATTGCCTCACTGCTCAGGGACACGGGCTCCAGACCAGCACTGGCTCAGGACAGCAGCATCTTATTGCCCCACTCGTCACCTGCTATTTTCTATTCCACAGTGTTTGGACAGATCCTTGATAAGGAGAAGGGAAATGAGTGAATGCATGCCACAGCTGAAGTCAGCAGAATACAACATTCCTGGTTTTAGGATGTTTCACGCATTTTGTTAAATATGGTTTCTGTGTAGCAAGAAAAAATGTTGAAGGAAAAGGAAAGGAAAAACCTGGAACCAGCAATGCAGAAGTGAAGCCCCATAAAAACATCTTAGAAGTCTTCAGGCTTGATTCCCCTCTGAAGTGGCTGGTTCAAAGCAGTGCTGAGGATGCCCAAAGCCTGCCCCAGGCACAAGCCAAGGGCGTGTTGCACCCACAGAGGGGAACAAGATGCCCATGGCTCTGCTGTGGCTGACGTGGGCAGGGGCTGCTGAGGGAGGGTGAGAACAGCAAACGGGAGCAGGAAATGCAGCTCCCAGGTGTCACCTGGTTCTGCTCCTCCTCCTGCTCCTCCCCATGGCTGCAGTCCTTTGGCTCTGGGAGCAAAACCTGTTTTGCCTGCTTGGCAGCACCGAGGCACATCTGCCAGAATGTCACTGCCGGCCCCTGCGCCTGGAGCTCGGGGAGGGCGGCTGGAGGGATGTGCCACTGCACCACAGCTCCCTTGAGGGGGCCAGGGGGAAGCCCCCTGTTTTACACACAGCCCCCAAGGCATTCTGCAGCCACCTGGCTTCTGTCCTTTTCAGGCTGCAAGAATTTCTTTCCTCGTCCTTTCCCACAGCAAAAGACACCTGGCTGGATCAGGACAAGACCAGCTCTGCTCCCGCTCAAACATCAGTCCACAACCTCTCCAGTAATCATTCCTCATTACCCAAGGCCGACAAAGCAGGGAGCAGAGTGTAGGAATAGGGGGAACAGAGCTGTGAAGTAGGAATACATTAACTACAGCCTCCCTACCTTTTCACAGATCCGCCAGTTCCCTCTGGCACAGCTCACCTGAAGGAGCTGCAGAGAGAGGATTTTTTTTCACTGGTTAGTGAAAGATAAAAAGCTGATTTCCAGCAATTGCCAAAGAACATCAAGCTAAGAACTAAATAGGGTAAAAAGAAATGGGCTGCAATATATGCTCAGTCTTTGGTGCATTTCTTTAATGCCAGTCTTTAGGGGCAGACTTTGCAAAAATCCCCAATTATTTTAGCTGGTTAATCTGGTCCAAAGTAGGCTGTTGGCCAGCCTATATGCTCTGCGTATGATCTGGCTTAGCTAATCTGATAAATTCCAGTTTATTCTCTGGGTAGGTCCTGCAAATCCAGGACTATTTTAATTAGAGAAGCCAGGCAGCGACAGTTTATTGGGCAGTGGAGGTAAATTTGCAAGTCCTTGGGTCAGCGCTCGCCAGAGCTGCAGGTCATTTGGGTTAACGAGTTGCCACTGCCCTAAATGATGGCTTTTCCTTCATCTCGCTGCTGCTAGGCTGCTTTTAGCCTGTTTTTGCAGATGAGGAGGCCCCAGAATATTACTGACTCCACTCTTGGGCTGTGGTTCAAGCACGAAGCACTTTCTGCTCAGCCCTTTCCATTTCCCAGCCTCGCTGTTGCTGCGCCTCTTTGAACCTAAACACAAAATGAACATTGATTTCTAAGAGAGAGGATTTGAATCTTTGGTCTTCCTCATGTTGTTCCTTTTGTAGTGGAGCCTGCTGAGATAAAGCTTCCAGGCTGTCAGTACTGTATCCTCCTTTCAGAGGAGAGTTTGGACCACAAAGATCTGTGGTCAGGGGAGACAGGACAGACAGAAGAAACCTCTGGACCGTGGTCCCATGAGGAGAAAGGAGGCTGCAGAGTCACTGACATGAAGCAGTAGAGCTTGGATGCTCTGCCTTCAGCCACCTTCTCTTCCTCATCACAGAGCAGGCAGCTTCTGCTGCACACAATACAGCTCCACTTTTGTTGCCAAAGACAAACCATTTGTCATTATTTCTCTCTGATGAACTTCATGCCATTAAAATTGAGGACGAGGTGCACAGGACTTCCCAATTTCCAAGGCAGATCATTTGTCAGAAAGCAAAAGCTTCTGTTCTTTTTCTTCAGAAGGATAAGTGAACTGTGCCTATACTGGGACAAGAGACCATAAATAAAGCTGAAATAATGGGAGATCACTCAAAAATTCTCCACGCTTTGGAAATATTTCCACTCACATTTGTAACGCTGAAGGAAGTGGAGTTTTATGTAAGAAACAGGCTGCAGAATAAGGACATTCCTATCTCTGCCCTAAACTTCCTGAAAAAAACCCTTTCCTGGCTGGTCTTTGTCTGCTCTGCCGTGAATTGCAATTTCTTGTCCCTTTTTCCATCAGAGCCACTTGTGAAAGGTTTTGGTCTGTGCGTTCAAGGTGCTGGAAGAGATCAGGGGAATGCTTGAAGAGGCTTCCCAAAGAAAGGGAACCAAAATGCAGCCCAGAGCTCTGTGAGTTGTGGTTCTGTGGGCACAGAGACCTTGTCCTTGTGTGAAGGATTTTAGTGGGGGGATTTTACTGAGTGCTCCGAGGTGGAAGCGCTCAGCACACGTCCCAAACTTTGTTTTAAGGACAGCCGACAGGGATCCCTGCCGGGCTTTGTTTTTCTCTCCTGACTTTGTCCCGGTGCTGGGGCGTTTTGCTGATGTGCTGGAGGACACGAACACCTTGACGGGCCCCATCTGTTCCGGCGAGGCGAGTACAGCTGAACGCTTTGGGGGGAGCCCCGCGTGCGGCTTGGGAACGCGCCTCGCCTCATCCGCGGCGAAGCAGTTGGCGTCGGCCCGAGCTCCCTGGCACCCGGAGGGGGGAAATCCTGAGGTAAATTCGAGTGGACGTGATGTTAGAACAGAACTAAGCGCCAGGGCACGCCGGGGTCGCCAGGTCTCCCAGCAGGGACAGGTGCCCGCCGCTCCGCGCCTGGCCGCCCGCCAAGGCCCGAGCGCCGGGCCCGCTGCCAGTCACGCACGAAGAGCAGACGCAAGGCTGGGCCCACCGGAGACAATGAGTGGTTTCCTTCGCTCTCCCCTCCTCTCTCAGCCCGGGTTTGTGCGTGGCTGCTGCCCAGGTTTGCTACGTGGCATCTCCAGGGCCGGCAGGGAGGATGCTGGAGGATGCCGTGACGCCCGCCGTGACCCTGCGCGGTGCCTGGAGAATTTTCTGCTTTGTGCCCCACTGGTGACGGGGGTGGGGGAGGCAGGAGGGGAATGAAAACGGGCCTCCAGAGTCTGAGGTGATTTCTGGGCTGCCTGCAGCACGTCCAGGCTGGAATTTGCATATGCAAGTGTCCAGCTGTGCATCCCGACACTCGCTGTGCATCCCGACACTCGCTGTGCACGAGCAAAGGCAGCCCTGTGCGTGTTTAATCGGTCCTGCTCCAGCTCGTGGCTGCTGCTTCTGCCTGACTCTGAGTCCAAACATCCTGGGAAAGGGTCTGAAAATCCAGGTGGCACATCGCAGGGTAACTGGAAGCTTTTTCTCCAGCCCTGTATTTCCGAGGCTGTTTGTTTTACATCTCCAGATATTAAGGATGTTGTTTCTAGCACCTTCCTTTTGGTGGGAAACACTGACTAGTTTTTTGCCAGACAACACAGATCATCCTTAAGAGCTCTGAAAGTCGTGCCCTATGCATTCAGAATGGTACAGGCAAAAAAAAAAAAAAAGGCAAGTCTGTTCAAGTCACAAAGAAAAAATAAATTTTTTCTCTTCACACCACCTCTTTTCCCCCTTCTCTGCTTTCTCTTCTCTCATCTGCTAAATGAGATGTTTCCACAGTTTCATTCAACACAGGATGGCAGTGGCAGAGCTTGGCAGCTCTGGGAGCAAATGACTTACAACCAAAGGACAGCTTGAAAGGCAAACACACAATTCACTGAACGTCTGGCAATGCGGAGCCTGTCAGCGACCCTTTCCAACTTGCAGCTAAGGAGCACTGGACAGTTCCTTAAATAACATGCATTTTGCTTTAGCGTAGGAGCTGACCATGCTGACTTCTGTCATCTCTTACATCTTCTCCTATTTTCTTTTGCATTTGCCATGTGTGTTGTTCTGCTGATCCCAGTTCTGAGGGGAAGCGTAGCAATACAGCTGCTGTGCATTTCTTTGTTGTTTCCTTTCCTGCCTTGGCACCTGTAGCCACTGTAACTAAGCACTTTACAGTAATCTTAAAAGCCTTCCAAAAATACTGTGACTCATTAAAACTGACTCAATAATAAAATCGATGGCAGCCTTCTATTCCTTCTGGAAAACTCATCTGCCCTGCAGTTCCAGACAAAAATAAACGAGATAGTTTTTAGTTCTGGGTTTTTTCTTCCCCCCAAAGCTTGACTGAAGAAATAAATAAAGTCTCACATGATACCAGGACCACCAGACTTTGAATTTTTAGGTGTTGTACCTGTGCACATACACTGCTTCTGTGCTTCCTCTCTATTGCCAGCCCTAATTCCAAGACTGTGGGGTTTGAGGGAAGCACCGAGCCAGTGCTGCTGCAAATATTTAATAAAAGGGAGTGATAGGGAACAGCTTTGTCACAGCAGCATTTACCAGACAAAGAGCTGCCATCTCTGCAGGTGGAATGTGCACAGCCACATGTGTTATCCGTGAGCGTGCTTGCTCCTGGCAAAGACATCCTTGGAAAGCATCAGGACAACGGGATGGTGCCTTCAGCTCCACTTCTCCTCCACCCCGTGGCCTGTGGGGTGAACAGAAGCAGGTTGCTGGTGCTGTGTCCGTGCAGAGCGGTGAGGAAGAGGAACGAGAGCAGTGCCTGTGCTCTGTGACCCACACACGCTGCCGGGCAGCCGGGGAGGCACAAAGCATCTGCAGAGTGCTAAGAAAGAGCCGGTCTTATGGTGTCTGCTGATGGACTTAGACGTGGCCAGCTTAGCTCTGCTGGGGCCCAACTGGTCTGCCCACACAGATGCACAGGCTGGAGGTGCTGGGCTCTCCATCTGCAAGAAGCCCTGAGCACAGCCTGCATCTGCCTCCCAGCAGGGGAAAACAGCTCCCACCCTTTCCTCACCTGGTGCCGCGGCCACAACCCAGACCCTGCACACCTGTGTGCATCAGCAAAACAGGATCACGCTGCTGACCTCCTTAGCAAAGATCTTGGAGATCAACTGAGAAAATGTTCTGTCTAAGAGCTGGAGATTATCTGGTTTAGAGTGTCTCTTTCTCCAGTCCAGAGGGGATGGAGTTATTTTAAATCTTTTTTTTTGTGCAAAGAAGAAACCAGAAGATTATTTTCTTTCTTCAATGTCCTGAAACTCCTCAGGGCTGCTTATCTCCAATTGTGCTTGTCAAATAGGCCCTTCTGCTGTGCACTCTTCAGGGGAATGCATTTAAGAGCTTAGAAGGCCCAGCCAGGAGAGGGGACTGGTGCCCATATGAGTTAATGTGACAAATGCACACACAGTGAAACAACATCTACAATGGTGGGACTGTGCTACTCCTAAAACCAAAGAATACAGCTCAAAAGGCCTTTAGGAAGCTGTTCAATCTGTCTCCCAGTTCCAGCACCCAACAAAACCAAAATCTTGCTCTTTCCTTAACCTATTCTTAGAGATCTAAATGATAGAAGAAACTGTGCCACCACCAGGGTAGTTCACCACTTCCCAATTCTCAGGCTACAGAGATTTTCCTGATTTTTAGAATCCTAGAATTACAGAATGGTTTAGTTTGGAAAGGACCCTAAAGATCATCCTATTACAATTCCCTGCCATGGGCAGGGACACCTTCCACTAGACGAGGTTGCTCATATTTTCCTTTGCATCTTGATCCTGTTGCCTCTGGTCCCATCTTCCTTGGAAAAGCAAAGCAGACTGGTCCCTGCTGCAAACTACACAGAAACACCTTGCATGGGACTGAGGCAATGTCAGTCACAGGCAGACCTGAATTCCAGAAGTAAATTATCACTTTAATACTGGCAGGGGTTTTTTTGGGGAAAAAAAAAAAGACAAAAAATGCTCAGTTCTTCCTCTCTAAATTTTCAGCAGCTATTCAGTTTGGGCTCTAACTCCCCACCCAGCTCCCAAATTACCAGTTGATCTGACCTGTGAACCAGCAGGCAGGGGTCAGTCCCCTGTCCCTGACTTCAGTGCAGCTTGACCCAGCCAAAGAGCTGCAAAATCCTCCTGAAAAGTTGGGAGCAGGGAGCAATGGCTTGATCCAACAGCAACCTCAGGTGCTGCGGCTGCCAATGGTTTTTGTTACTGCTGCAATTAGCAACCACCTACCATCCAAATGAGCCTTTCCAGTAGTAAACTTTGTGACATGAGGACAAATGGGGAAATCACAAGACCTAATTACAGCTAATTGCCAATCCATGGGAAACACTCCAGTGAACTGGCACTCTGCAAAGGGAGGAGACAAGCGGCATTGTTTTAAAACACAAATTTACCAGACATATAATTAGCTAAATACCCACATACTCTTCTAGCCACTTGTTCTATTCTGAATCAGAGCTCCTCTGAGCGCTGAACGTGGGGAAGGCATCCTCAAAGGGCAACTGCTTCACTGTTAGAAGGGTTTTAAAGGGCTGTTAGCAGGTAAAGATGAAATCTAAATATACTTTGTGATTTCCTCAAAGCTTGCTGTGAATCACAGGTTTGTTGCAGGCTCTCCCAGGCTCCACTGATGTGTTGTCATTAACAGAAGAGCTCAGCAAGAGCTGTCCTGGCAATTTCCAGGGAGCAGCTTGTTTCCAGGTGTTGGAGCATCTCCTCCCTGTTGGTGGAGCATTCAGGGGCATGTGGGCACGTTACTCACCTTGACTCTCCACGTGGTTTGCAAGCTTTGAAATGTTTGTTGTTTCACATGACACTTGCCCAAAGTGGAATTTCCAGCACCGTGCTGACACTGCTTCCCCGTGAGCTGGTCTTAGACCCCATGTGCAGAAGGATTTGATCCCATGGGTTGCTCTGGCTGTGGGACAGCCACAGCTCAGCAGTGCTGATATTCAGGGGTGATCCTGGCTGCCCACTCCTCTGGTCATACAGAGAATCACTGGTTTGGGTTGGAAGGGACATTAAAGTTCATCCAGTCCCGTTCCCTGCCATGGGCAGGGTCATCTTCCACTACCCCAGGTTGCTCCAAACCCCATCCAACCTTGAACACTTCCAGGGATGGGGCAGCCAGAGCTTCTCTGGGCAACCTGTGCCAGGGCCTCATGCCCCTCACAGGGAAGAAATTCTTCCTGATTTCTAATATAACCCTGCCCTCTGGCAGTGGGAAGCCTTTCCCCCTTGTCCTGTCACTGCAGCCCCTTGTCCCAAATCCCTCTCCAGCTCTCTTGGAGCCCCTTTAGCCACTAAAAGGGGCTTTAAAGTCTTCCCAGAATCTTCTCTTCTGCAGCCCTAACATCCCCATATATTTGTCACGTATTTTGAGATTTGCTGGTGACAAGTAATGCCCACGAGTCTCCCCAGTGAGCAGTGTGTGAGTTGCCTCCCCATCTCTCTTCATCCTCATGCCTCTCTGTTTTTAATTCACAGCAAAGCTGTGGTGGCACTTCCCTGTATGAGCTACCAGTGAGTGCAGGTGAGAGGGCTGAAACTGGGGCTGAATGCCCTGGTTTTTAAACCTTAGCATCCCCTTCTCTGAATGGCACAGTTACATCTGGCTGGTTTTGCTCATTTTCAGTTTAATGTAAATACCAGCCCTGGAACTCATTTGGGAAGCTTGCATATGCTAATGTTTTGTAGCTGAATTATTATTTTTTTTTAACATTAAACAATAATATTGATATTTTCAAACTTTGCATGCCAAACACTGAAATTGAATTAAGTATTGTTTAAAATAACAATAATATAAATTTGTTTTAAATGAATTTAGTGTCATTTCATTGTTTGAAATGTAATGTGGGAAAATATTACTGCCGGGGCAAGAGTAAATATCTAAGTCTGTTAATTTTATTGAAGTAGTGGATAGATCCACATGAACTATTTCTCTGTGTGTTTGGTTAATATTTTATTGAAAATTGGTGTTAGCTCTAACTAATGAAAATCCAAACTCACTTCACATATGAAGGTGTAAAATGCATCCAACAACTTAATAACCCATTAACTTCAATGGAATTTTTTATGCTAAAATAAAAAATAAGGTGTTTCGAAGAGATGTATAAAGAGTGGAAATCGGCCAAAACAAGTCGGTCCTTATTCTGAATTAACAGGGATGGATGCGCAACCAAGATCCTTCATTATCCAGCAGCCAGTTTGAAAGGACACTGCAAGAAAGCCCTGAAAATAATTACCAGAGTGTGTACTTCTTAAATAAATGCTTTCCATGCGTCAACACTGGAGCATTTTGCAAAGGGCAGCGGAGTTCACTCCGTTTTCCAGGTGGTGAAACTGAAGCCCGGAGTGGGGATGTTATTTGCCTGGGCTCACCCTGCCAATGGCCAGGGCTAGAGCCAGGAACAAATCCCTGTCTCTTGACAGCTAATCCAGTGCCTAAGCCAAGATGGTCTCCTGCTTCAGGAAAATGCTTCCTTTGTAGGTAGCACTTGAGCACATGTTAAAGTCAAGGGGACTTAAACGTCTGCTCGAAGTTAAGCCTATACTTAAGTACTTTCCAAACAGAGGGTAAACTTAAAGCCATGTTAAAGCGCTTTCCAGAATCCGGGCAAAATCTGTCCAAAGCGCTTGATTCTTCTAACTGCCACAATTAATGGTGTGGAGAAGTCGAATTCTGGAGATTCCGATCTCTCTCTTTCCGTCCTTTGCTTTGTTGTTATTTCCCCAGGTTTTTCATAAAGAAGGGAAGGTAAGAGGCTGTTTTAGGTTTTATTTGCAGTCCTCCTAAATCTAGTTCTGTGTGTCCTTCTTCTCTAGATGGAATTCCAGTGCTGATCGTCAGTGTTTTATTGTGGGTCCTGCTGAAGTGAGACTCGCATGCTATTACGTAATTATCAACTCTCACATTGGTGTAAAATGAATAAATGTGTTTATTAGGAGAGAACTAAATGGTCTTAACAACACAGGGGGAAAATATCAGGAAGCCTTAAACTGAACCATGTTGGGTTTGTCGACTTTAGCAAAAACCGTGTCCTCGCTGCTGTGTGGCACTCGTGAAGTTATGAAATTGCTGTCATGGCCGATCAGAGCACGTATCTTGTGTGACAGAAGGGAAGGTTGGATATCAAAGTGCTCTTCTTCCTTCCAGCAAATTAAAACTGCAGGTTTTACACAGGGCTTCACTCGAGAACCCATCGAAAGGCAACTTATTTCTGTGGAGCACTGATAACACCTTGGTCGTGGCGGCATGGATTTGAGGAGAGACGTGTGTGGCCTCAACCACACAGGGAATTGGATCTATGGGATGATCCTGGTGCAGAAGGGTTGGTACCTGTTAAGAAAGGCAAAGAAAGAGTCCCCAGTCTGTCTAAAGCAAGTGAAATTAAGGTATCATAGAATCATATCATAGAATCACAGAATGTTTTGGGGCAGAAGGAACCTTCAAGATTATCTGGTTGTAACACCCCTGCCATGGGCAAAACCACCTTCTACTAGACCAGGTTACTCAGAGCCACATCCACCCTGGTTTTGGACACTCCCAGAGTGTTCAACACCTTCAGGGTATAGGACAACTCAAGGGTTTGGACATATAAAATGCAGGGGATTTCTTCAAAAGAAGGTGTAGGAGTTCTCTAGAATAGGCATTGTTGAACAATGAGGGGGGAAAAAAAACTTGTCAGGAGGGCATTTAGACCCGAGGTTTGAAAAAAAAGTTTTGAAATGGGTATATGGAGTGAAATGGAATGTGCTAGGAATGGGAGAAGGGGTAGATCAGGGAAAGAAGCCTTGTCTTGAAGGTTAGGAGATGAAGGTCTGAAGTTTGGGCATGAAACTGAAAGGATCTTGCACAGTAAGGAAAAGAAACAATAAAAAAAACTAATAAAAGCAACACTAGCCCTCTAATGAAAACAAAAGGAGTGGATGGGTCTACCATGGAGCATGGGTTAGGGATTAGTGTATGTCATCCAGGCATTGAAGAGACACTTCCTGGGCTTTCCCCAGGGATGAAGATGGATAATGGGAATGAGTGGATAGAACTGGAGAGGGCCATGTGCAACATGCAGAACTCCAAGCACTTCATGTGTTCAGGCCTGTGAGGATCAGATCAGCCCCAGGAGAGAGAAGGAACTGCCACATGAAATCACCATTCCTGTGGCAAAGACTCTCAATAAACTGTTCAAAGCCTGAGTACTCTGCCCTGAGCATTTGACTGGGAAGTAGCAAACACGGCACCTGTAATAAAGGATGGAGCAGCTGTTGAAAAGTGATTAGGGAAACTCCTGGCTGTACCTCAAGACTATGCAGTGCTTTAGAGCAGCTTTTTAAATAACTGAACATGTGAAGGCACATGACAATGGGATAAATGCAAGTTGGGTTTGTGAGAGACAGAGTGCTGGGCTCCTTGGAGAGCTTTCTCTGAGAAGAACAGCGTCATGCCTCAGTGTAGCTGGGCTCCTCTGAAGAATTCAATGTCTCGTGCTGTGCAGGGAATATGAGGTGATGATGGAGAAGGTGAGGATTAAAAACAGTGTTCTGTCATGGGTCAAAGCGTGTTCAAAGGGGCAAGGGTGGAAGGTGACTTGGGAAGAAGAAGCGAGGAGGTGGAAAGTGGTTATGGGGTTGCTTGAGCTAATGAAACACACAGCTGATAGAAAATTTGGAAGCGCTGTTGATTCGGATCAACACACAGAATTTGGGTATTGTCAAGTACAAAGGCAATGCACGTTGGGACCAATAATAGAAGCTCTGCCTTAAACCATGGGCTCTTCAGCTTGAAAGACAGACGTAGAGAAAGACTGTGTTAAATGCTTGTGGGAATGGAGATGGGCCACTGTGCAACCTGGCTGTGAGCAGAACAAGCCCAGCCCTCGAATATTTCCATTTTAGTGCAGGGCTGTGGCAGAGTTAATGCTGCTGCAGGAGGCACGGAGGAAAACGCGAGCGGGACAGTTGTGGTTGCCCATGTTTAAGATTCAGACTGGCAGGGTTACTGGGGTGACTGGGGAAATGGAGAACCTATTTTATGAAAGAAGGCTGAAAGAGCAGGGCTTGTTCAGCCTAATAACATGAAGGCTGGGAAGAGATAGGCCTGCTCTCCAGAAATGCACCGAGGGGGGGGGTAAACACTAGGGAGGGATAAGAGCTATATAAGCTGAAATGCTGGCACAAGAACAAATAGGCAGGAACTGGCTCTGAATAAATCAAGGCTGGAAGTTGGATGGAAGCTTTTAACTGACAGAGGGAAGGGGATCCACAACAGACCCCGCCAGTGTGAGCGGGACAAAAATAATTCAATAGTTTTAAGATGGTGTTTGATAAACTCATGGAACCTGTGCATTTTCGCTCCCTGTGGTGTAAAGAACCAGGCTGTCCAGGCTTAGAACAGCCCTCCAAATTCTACAGAAAATTTAACGCCTTAAGATGCACATGACAGATAATGCATGTCAGAGTAATTATTTTAGGCTCTGTGCAGCCTCTGGCAAGCTCTAATTACCTGAAAGCAGTAGCACAGTAGGAAGGTGGAGCAGGGCAGGAATCAGCTCCTGTTCACTGCTACAAGGAATGTAACTGCACTTAGTCACTGAGAGCAGTGTGCTTGGGCTCTGCTGGAGCACAGACATTTTTATGTTCACCAGTAAAGGCTTCCTGCATCATCCATGGTGCCTGTCCTCAGAACTGTGACTCCTCCTGTGACTTCAGCAGGAGCAGAATCCCACCAGCCAGCAAAGCATCATAAACCTGGAACACTGTCACCTGCAGCACTTTCCTGTCCCGGGTGAGTCCAGTGGATAACTGAGGCAGGGTAGGGATGGGTGTTACCGTGAAAGGCTGCAGCCAAACTGTGACATATTTAACTCCAGGTTACCCTGTACACTACAAATATTCCCAAGTACCCTGTAGGTGCTTTTTACCCTCCTCAGAGGGTGTTTCTCGAAGAAATCGCTTCTGAGACAGCAGGAGTTCTGCAATCTGCTGTATTTTAAAATGATCAATTAAAACACCAAGTTTGCATAAGGTAAAGATGATCTGATGCAAAGCACCTGAAGGTCACAGAGCCTGAATGTAAGGTCACCAAGGGATCTCCAGGTTCATGTCATCAGGTGGAAGAATAACGAGGGATGTGTTTTGACAATGTTTATGTTTAATTTAACAATTAACACTGGCCTCACCTATTGATCTTTAAGCAAACATTCGTTATGGTGCATGATGACATTGTAGTTAGCAACTTTGGATTGTGTTGGGGTGGCTTCAGCTGAGCTGCATTAAGACATGCTAATTGCAAGTCCTGAGGAAGGAAAACTGAAACAAAAGAAGCCACACATTTTTTTGAATGTCCCTGCTCTGGGCAGAGATGCCATAACCAGAGGCCTTAGATGGGAAATGGCTCTTTTATTTTTCCAACTTGGGTCATACATGGTTAAGTTTTATCTCATTGCCAGCTCCGAGTGAGACTGATCATTTTTTAATTTACCAAACATGATTTAACCCAGTTTCTCGTTGATGTAAATATTACCAGCCTTCAGCTTTCATTATTCCAGTGTGGGAGAGTGAAAGTTTGCTGGCAGAGAGCCCTGAGTACCCTGAATGGGCAAGCTGTGGAAGAAACTGAAAATACAGTGTCAGGAAAGACTGTGGATGGAGCAACACAATAAAAGGGCCATGTTCTTTTATTGTCAGTACTATTCTTACTCCTGGAGAGCTCAGAGGTGGAATCTGAAGCCACTTGCTGCTTCCATCTCCAAATGTGCACATCCACCTCTGTCCCTGTGACCACTCCAGAGTTTCTGTAGCTGTGCAGTGAACTGTACCTTGATCCTGAAAATAATTAAAATTTGAGAATATCAGCCAGCATGAAGGACGAAGATGACAAATGCATCCCTGCCCTTTACTGGCAGATGTGCTGTTGGACATTGAAACCACACCTGGGAGGCTGTGCTGTGCCTGTCACACCACCAAAACAAGAGGAACTCCCAGGGGAAATTTTAGGTGAAGCAATTAGGAGGCTTGGAGGGGGCAGGAGGAACTGAACATCAGAATTGAGGGGATGCATCTGGATACAAAGTCAGTGGTGCAGGCAAGAGAGAACCAGAGCTCAGTATTTAGCAGGCTCAGCTCAGTGATTATCCTGAAATTTTTAACCGTTTTAAAAAGTGATGCACATTGGTTGTGTCTGCTCTGGACCCGTGATATCATGTGATGATTGAGTTAACATTTCTTAGCAAGGTCCCCTCGTCAGGTGAACCCTGGTGGTGGCTGCTGTGAGAGAAATGAGCTCCAGAGGGTGCATGGAGGGCTGGGAGGTAACGTGGTGTTTGGAGAGCAGGCCAACACATGGTAAATCAAGGAAAGGAGTTGGTATTTTGGACAGGCTGGAGGAGAAGGAGAGGAGCTAGAAAGACAAGGAACACAGAAAGGTGACAGCAGAATAGAAATAGATATTTTAACAAGGGAGTAAGTGGGAAAAGGGTTGGCTTGAAAGCCTCCTCTGGAAGCTTCCTAATCTATTTTTATAACCTTCCCCTGACCCTTTTTTCTCCGTGTCCTCAATTATTTGGGGTAAGCATTGTCCCTATCTTCGTTAGCTCATCTATATGTGCATGCAACCTAATGACATCGGTGAGCTACTTAATCCTAGTCTGTCAGTGTCATCCTGGATTAATTTACTCCCTCTTCAGCACTGACTGTCACTTGGATGAGTGTCTCCTGCACCTCTTCTTTCCTTCTGCTCTTTTCTTCCCCTTGTGCCTCTGGCCAGGGACCCTGCTGGCTGAAGTGCCCCCCGTGACATTCCAGCAGATCCCCCGTGCTCGGCGCTAAACGCTGCAGACGTGCCCTCTTTGTCTGCTACCTCCATCTTAATTCCTTATCTGCTTACGGGTTAGTGTCTCCCCCCCTCCCCATTACTGACCTTGTGGATTAATGTATAGTATGGGACTGTAAGCTTTCTTGAAGGCTGGGTGAATTGTGTCCTCAGCTCCCCATCTGTCGACATCGTCCCTTATTGCCTTCTGCACAGTGACACGGACGCAGCTGAGACTTCATAGGAAGCAGATGAAAGAGCTGGGTTGTTGGTTTTTTTTCCTTTTTCTTTTTTTTTTTTTTTTTTTTTTTTTTCACTGGGAATTTCCAGTTTGGCAACTGGTCTCTAGTAGTGGCTTCCTTGTGGGTGTCTTGTTTAATCAAGGGATTGCCAAGTCTGAATATTAATCAGCTCTATTTAAAGAAGTTGGAGACACGAGATGTGTAATTGCTGTGATAATAAGGTGTAGCCAGAGGTGTCTGGTTTGTGTGGCTGGGAGGTAAAGGCTGAATATTTTGGAGCAGAAAGAGAGCAGAAGGTGAGGCTATAGGATGAATAACTGGGAAAGAGTTTCTTGCTCTGAGAATTTTAAGGTCTCTTCCAAAGCTAAATTGGGGAAAACCTTTCCATGGCTATCTGGAGAGCAAAGCCCTCCCTTGGCCAGGTGCAACCCCTTGGCAGCAAGACAGAGAAAGCAGGGGACTGCCAAAAATACCGAGGAATTCATCCTCTGGCAAGAAAGGTACAGCTTGCCATGGAAATACAGGGTTAAAGGTGAGCAAAAGAGCAAGTATCCCAATGTAGGGCTTCTGTTTTGTGAGGGCTGGTTTGTGTGAGAGGGAAAAGGTGCCTAGACTCGAGATCAGGGTCTCAAGAGAAGCCAGTCACGTGTAGTTCTTGTTATTCACACTGGATCTGTGGGGCACTTTCTGCTGGCCTGGCCTTTGAGATTGTTTTTCCCGATGCCACTGTTTCTCCATGGAGCCCTGGCTGGAGGTGTGCAGAGAGCTGGCCTCCCTCTTTTGTTTCCAGCTCTTACTTTGCATTAAGAGATGATGAAAAGCTGCTTGAAAATGCATTTAGCATTTCCCTTGCAGTCAGCTTTGTAGCACGACTGCCGTGTGCTTTGGTGCAAGGAATTACATATTGCTCTCCTTGACTGTTTGCTTTTCTATTTCTCTCCGCTCCTGTGCTGGGATCTGCCACCCCCCTGCCAAACACACACAATCTCCTGTTCTACACACTGCTGTCCACTTATGAATTCCATAACTGGGTTGTTCTCCCCAGGAACATTGGTTGTGTCATTGGTTATTTTGCTGCTTGGAATAGGTGAGTGGATGATTTGCAATAACGACTTGAGGTGTTTGGATGGGAATGGTGATGGAGCTGCCCAGCACTGAGCCAGACTCACCCAAACGAGGTGTAAATCATTTTGTCTGCTCCATTTTGGAGGCCACAGAGTTGAAATGGGTTATCCACACACAGGAGTGTGGCCACGTGCTGGTAAAAGCAAGAAAATGCCATCAAAACCATCACAACCCAGGCTGTGCTGCCAAGGAAAAGAAGTGCAGGGAGCAAGTTCAAGCACCAGACCCCTTGTCACCTGTGCCCCTCATTGAGTAAATGTGAAGATATGTGTAGAGTTTGGGGCACTTTGACCCAACAGCAGAGGTGATCTGGAGCCTGCAGGGTGGGCACACAGAGCCTGAGAGCCCTGGGTTTATTAGGCCTGAGGAAAGGGAGAGGGGATCCACAACCTGCCCTCAGTGTGGTCACAGAGGGGGCAGAGCCAGACTGTTTGTGGGGGCACACTGCAGAAGGACACGAGGCTGCAACCACAAATCACATCATGGAAAATTCCAGTTCGGCACTGCAAATAACTTATCCACACAAGGGTACTCAGGAACAGGGGGTCAGGACCTTGTGGCATCTCCATGTGCACTGAGGAAGCCAGGTGACCATCTAGCTTTGAGGCAAGTCCTGACTGTCTTTTTATTTGCATTTAGGCACAGCCGTAGAAAACAGTGGCTTTGTAATAGAGAAATGACCTCTCAATGGATATACTTCCTACTGCTCATTGAAAAATAGAATTTCCGTCCCATGGGAAATTCTGGTATTTTCATATTTGTTTTCATCTCAAATTGGAACAGATAATTCCTGAAAAGAATTGATTTGCAAATGTCAGAGTGTTTCGTGTTGACATTTTGAGCTAAAATGAGATATTTTTGTTTGAATCAGGTCATCATTTGCCTCTGCCTGAACAGCCTCTTGCTTGCAGGAGCTGCAGTTCTATTTCCTGTGATCCCAGGAAATCCCATGACTGGTTAAACTGTCTCTACCATAACATGCCCTTATTTCTTCCAGCAGCTGATTACTTGGGGGAATTACAAGTCTTCCAGCCTGCAGTGTGCTGGCTCGAGCAGATGTAGAACAAAACAAGAACCATCACTTTTCTGACCCGAACTCATTTTTTGAAAACATTTTTTTCCCTGTGTGGAGAATCTTGGTTTGAGTGAAATCTCATTTCCTGAAGGGAAAGCAGATTGTTTCCCCTTTATTTTAAGGAAAATGTTCCATCAGCCCAACATGCAATAAATATGTTCACATACATGTGTGAAGGTGCTCCTTTTCTACTTTAACAAATGCTGCAGCCACGTTCTGTTCTCATTTCCCACACACAAGCTCAGACTTTTCCCTGTTAGTTTCAGTGGAGTTAATCCAGTCACGGAGACATAGCTGGGACTAAATTTGGCCCAAGGAAGAGATTTATTGTCTTTTGTAATAACACAGAGATGGAGCCACAGCTGGTACGAACCAAGGAAATCAGTGGAATTTGGATGACTTATACCTGCCGAGGTTCAGCCCCAGAAATATTAATAACTAACTACCTGTAGTGCTTACAAATGTATTTACAGCCCATTCCCAGGGCTGCTTTGGGCAGAAGACAGCACATTTGCAGGCTTGCTTACTCGGTCTGGCAGGAAGGGGTTTTCACACTTTCTGCTCTGTTGGCAGCAGCCACGGTGGATCTCCTCTCCCATTCCTCTTCTCCCAGCCAAGGCTGTTTGTCCAAAGCCTCTGCAATATCTACCTGCAGATCTTCTGTTCCTCCCGTGCTCTAAACCCTGTGTTCTGCAAAGTCGCTGCGAGCTGAACGCAGGCATCTGAGGACATAATTTGGGCTTAAAATTTGCAGCACATTAGGAGCATGCTAATTGCCTAGGGTGACATCCAGCTGACAGCTGATTTGCTGGTAACTCTGTTCTTATTCCTGTTTAAAATTCTATCTCCTAAATAAATGAGGGATGGGATCGATAGCCTCGCTCTGTTAACAGGAGGGCTGTGGTGCACCACTGTGACTTCGACTTTGCTGTTTTCTTTGCCAACTAATTATGACCAAAGTGACATCACAGGTGATCTTCACTTGTTCCTGAGACACTTTTAACACCACCTCATAGGCACTTTTCCCGGAACCAATGGATTTTCTCATCTGCTCTGATTTCCTGTTCATTACATTTGCTGACAAGTGGGGAAAAGGAGGCTCGGGGGGAACCTTCTGGCTCTCCACAACTCCCAGACAGGAGGGTGCAGCCAGGTGAGGGTTGGACTCTGCTCCAGGGAACAAGGGGCAGAACAAGAGGACGCGGCCTCAGGTTGTGCCAGGAGTGGCTTAGGTTGGGTATTAGGGAAAAATTTCTTCACTGAAAGGTGGTCAAGCATTGGAACAGGCTGTTCAGGGCAGTGGTGGAGTCACCATCTCTGCAGGGATTTAAAAAACGTGTGGATGTGGCACCTGGGGACGTGGTTAGTGGTGGCTTTGGCAGTGCTGGGATAATGCCTCTATGATCTCAGAGGGCTTTCCCACCCTAAAGGCTTCTGTGATTTTAAGTGCTCAGATGAACTCACCCAAGTTGTGTCTTTGCTGTTTCCTTGCCTGGCTGGGACATTTCCTTCTTCGTGCCAGGGTGGGCATTTAAAAATATAACTCACTTGATTGCTTGCCCAAATGTTTGCTGATGGAAGTATCTACACGGTGAGAAAATGTCAATCAACTTAATTGCATGTGCAAATTCCACTCTGCATGTGTAAATACAGGATCTGTGTGTGGTTTAAGTCTCTGCACTGGGAAATGGGGCTTTGCTACCTTTTAAATGCAGTCATTAAGGGTTTGTACCTGGGTTTCGATAGGACAAGGGGAAATGGCATCAAGTTGCACCAAGGGGAGGTTCAGGCTGGATATTAGGAAAAATTTCTTCACGGAAAGAGTGGTTAAGCCTCGGAACAGACTCCCCAGGGAAGTGGTGGAGTCACCATCCCTGGAAGTGTTCAAAAAGCAAGCAGACTTGGCACTTTGCAATGTGGTTGAGTGGGTTTAGGTTCTGGTCGAAGGTTGGACTGAAGATTTCGGAGGTCTTTTCCAGCCAGTTCTGTGATTTTTTTCTGTCAATGCTGCCTCGGATGAAGTAACGGGCAGGAAAAAATATTAAATTGAATTAAGGCAGCAGCGATGTCTCGTCTGTGCAGCAAGGACAGGCAGGGCTGGGTGTCGGATCCCACACAGCCCTGGGCTGTGAGCTCAGGAATGAACAGTCAGGAAGGGTTAATGTCTCATTTACATGACTGAGAACAAACAACTACGGGAAATGCCTGGTTTACAATAAAATAGATGTGGATTGGGAGGTTCAGGGGAACAAAAGACTCACAGATAACTTGAAGCAGTATATCCAGGAGAGAGAACATCTATTTCAGTGGTCTGCTAAGCATCGGAGACCTTATATCTGTGTGGTCAAATCTCTGCATAGTTGGTTAACCCGGTCATAATAAAAGAAATTCAGTGAATTTCTCTCTCCACAATCCTCGGATGAGATTTTCTTACTTTGGCCAAGCACTTTCCATGGGAACTTCTCCATTAAATCAAAGCAGACATCCCTCTACCCCTCTATCTGATAGTAGCCAGCACCACTTGCTTCAGACTAAGGTGAAGCAAATCCTGCAATGGGAAGCTAAGGAATAATTTGCTGTAGATAAAGTTACTTTGCTCAGAGGTTATCTTCAGCCACAAAGCACAATTCTTGCTATCTGATCCCGAGCAGCATGAATCTTCACTTGCCACTCTGCAGGAGAATGAGATCTCCCCATTGTTCCCGGTCCTGCTTTCCAAAATCCATCTTTTCTGCAGGATGGATGTACCTTGTCCCTAGATGGAGCTGCATTTCACCGGTGTGCTGGGTGCAGCACCAGCAATGCCAGACCCCGTTTCACAGTTTATTGTCAGGAATATTGCAATTTGCTGCCTGTTGTTCTCCTTGGTGCTCAGTTCTGCCTCTGCGCCTTTTTTTTTTTTTTTCCTGAGGTTGTTTGTGCTTAGGAAGAAAAAAAACCCCAAACAACATAAAACAAAAAGAAAATTATTGTGTAACTCCCAGTACAGGAATCTGATTAGGAATAGAGCCCTGGGAGAGGCAGGGACAAATTCTCTGTCCGAGCTACTTTGAGAATTGTCATGCATTATATTGCCATAAAATAACAATCAGGAGTTGGAAGAATAAGGATTATTCCCACGAAAAGCCACTTCTCCCAAACAGCAGCACTGCATGAAACCAGTTGTGTACATAATATTTCATTAGAATTAATATTGTTACTAGCAGATGTCCATTTTCAGCAGAGCAAATGGAGATGGGATTTTATTGTTTCTCACTTCCACATAAATGGATCTTGAACAGTGATTACGAAAAGCAGCAATTAAACGTTAAAGCAATAAAGCGCAGGTTTAACCATCTTCCTCAGAAACTTGCGCTTCTCCCCAAAAGCAAGCAGACAAGAAACGCCAGATTTTAAAGTGCTGCAGGTTTTGGAGTTGTTTTTGAGGTTGTGTGTGCCTCCTTTTCGTCTCCACGCAAACAAACCTGCAGATTAGTGAGTGTGTGTGTGTGTGCCCGGGTGTGTGCGTGCGCGAGTAACCCAATTTCTGCCTTTCATACTTCGCCCAGATTAGAGGCCAAGCCCTGCAATGTGGTGGCGAAACATCCAAGCTGGAGTGGGGGCTTAGCTTTTCCTGCATTTGATGTAACAGGTAGATAGAAATGTCCCCTCGTGGGGACAGGTTTATTTGGTGCAGCTCTGCCGTTTTATTTATTTACCGACAGCCGCGGCGTTATTTTGATGCAAAACTCTGCCTGCCTCCCCCATCCCCCCTTCCCCTCCTGCCTTCCCTAGAAGTGACATGATCAAAAGCTATTTCTTCTTCAGAGTGATTTCCAGTAACCTCCGGAGCAGTTTTTTTAATTAAATAAACCTCATCTTGTCTAGCTTTCTGGTCAGCATTTTGAACCCCCTGCAGATGGGTCTGAAGGATTAACAGCAAATCCTCCTCGACCCAGCTCAAGCAGATGGGCGGCATGTGTCTGATAAATACTAGGACAAGGTCTGCTTCCTCGTGTTTCCAACAGATAGACGGTATACCCTGTAAATTAAATTTAAAATGGTGGCCCTTTCAACCCTCAGAATAGCAGAGGAAAAGGAATACAAATGATATGAATTTCCCATTCCTGGCACATTGTCACCTCGCGACCACCGAGTCAAACATCACCTGTTGGGCAAAGTGGTACCTCCAGGGAAGGTCAGGTCAGGGGAATGCTGAACTTGGAGAGCACACAGTGTGAGTGTGAGCCCCCATTCCCGGCTGCTGCATCTCTTTGCTGATGGCTTTTATTTGCATATCAGTTTGCAGAGTATCCTCTTTCCAAATGAATGTCTCTTTAACATTGGCACCCATACAGCTGCTGCGATGGGAGGCAGACCCGAATTCCTGCGTGTGCAGAGAGGGGAAACGCTCTGCCCTGGGCAGGGACTTGTGCTGAGTTCCCTGAGCAGAGAACTGGCCATTTCCCCCACCTATTCACTTGCAAGGGGTCAGGAGTGATGACCTTGGCTTCGGGGGGCAAGGGCAGGGCATGGGGATGGAGGGGGGTCTCCATGCAGGTCCTATTTGCTTCCACAGAGGCCCTCCAGGCCCAGGCATTTGCCAGTTTTCCAGAGATGCTAAAGAAACAACCCCTTTCTCCTTATTTTTTTCCTTTTTTTTTTTTTTTTTTTTTTTTTAAATTTTTCATTTTAGAAGAAAAACCAGACCTTTTTAAGTGTTGTGCTTTATCTATCATTCCTCCTGCCATCTCTTGCCCTCCAGGCTGGTGGTCACTCGGGAACAGAAAGATTTGCCCACAATTGCTCTGCCTGACAGCATTAGTGGAAACTGCCTTTCCCCTGGTGACCTTGCTGCTAAGCTGGAGACTGCCAGTGACTGTCACCTCCAGTGACACTGCTCAGAGGGTCCTTGTCAGAACAATTACCACTGGTATGTCACTAGATTGTCTTGCAGAGCCTTGGGCTCCTGAGTCGGGGTACCTGTGGTATTTTGGGGTAAAAAGTACTGTGTTTATTGGCCAAATCTCAGGGATGTGGCACACTGGCAAAGTCGGGGGCTCTGCACCTCTGCAGACAGGTGAGGAGGTGGTGAGAGCCATGAGGAAGCAGCAAATGAGATGTCATTTGAAGGCTCATTTAAACCTCAAGTTGGAGAGACTGGGTTTGGGGACATATCTCCTGTTAGAGGCATCAATACATAGTGGAGAGTGTGTTTTCCATTCCTAAAACATTGCTTTTCCCTCTCAGATAATTTAGGCTGTGATTTAATAGAGGAAAAAAAAAATCTAAACCAGTTTAAGGGTAGCAAGCCAGCCAGCCTTTCCTCCCAATCCATCCCAGTCAGCATTCAAGGGTCATATCTTCTGCAGAGCCCTTTGTAGATAAGGTGTTGTGGGATGAATGCTCTCTTGGAAGGGTGATAGCAGTGGAAAAAATGGGAGAATTGAAAGGAGGAGTTTAAAATGCCATAAAGCTGGTGGACTAAATGTTCAGCTGTTGCAAACCAGCTTACTCTTGGCTGTGGGTGGACTTGCATCGTGTTACTCAGCTAAAAGTCTGGTCCACAAAATCACAAACAGAATAACAGAAGAGGCCCCTGGGCAAATTTTATATTTTTTGTATGTTTCTGGATGCTGTTTCTGCTAGTCCTCACTTTTAATTACCTAAATGACACTTTCCACTGATGTTTTCTTCAGCAGGATCACTGTGGGCATAAAAAGCACATTTCCTTAAGCATTGCTTGTCTCTCAGGATTGTAAAGTGCCAAGGCAGAAGAAGCAGTTTCTTTTATGACATATGCCCACGTCAGCTCACCTCTAATCCTTGTGATGAGAAACACTCAAACTTCGTAATGATGGCTGGGAAATCTGAGTGAATGAACAAGAGAGAAACAAAACCATTCACGGACTTATTTTTCCAAATAACTACAACAGTTTAGAAAATGAGTCAGGTTTGTTTTTTTTTTTCTTGGCTTGCCCAAAATATTTTAATTTTCATCGCTTTAGCTGTGCTTTTTATTTGCTTGCAGAGCTGTGATGTTGGAGTTCGATAACTCCCTGTCTTTTCATGGCCTGGCACAAGGAAGCTGAGATAAGTAGAAGTGAAAAGTTATGTTTTGTGATAACGTGGTGTCCCTCACAGCACACACCTGTCTGCCCACTGAATATTTCCTCATTTGCCTACGGGACACAAGAATATATTTGGAGTCAGAAGTTGCCTTTAGCTGCAAAGTCACAGGGCAAAGCAAGGCTCAGTTGTCAATTTTAAAAAGCACAGACCTCATCTGTTTGAGACCTGCTCAAAGAAAAGTTCTTTTTCTGTGATAAGTGGAAAACTCGATGTTTAAAGTGTCCATTTAAAGCAAGTTTTTAATGGCTGAGAATGTAGCAATTGAACAATTTACACTGAAGTAGTTCCTTTTCTCTATTTTTCTTTTTTATTTTAAATCAGGATTGCAGTTTTAAATTTTTTCAAGGTGGACTTTTCTTGGTTTTGTCAAAAATATTGAATGACAAAAATGGCAATTTCTTTCAGCTTTCAAGGTTAAAAACTTGTTTTCTTTTTCATGTAAAACATTTTTGTCAGCACATCTCAACACATTACCACTGGTATGTCACCAGATTGTCTTGCAGAGCCTTGAGTTTAAAGAAGGTTTAAAATTTCCTGGTGCAGGAAAAAGATGAGAAGACTTCACCCAAACAAAGTTTTGTCTTTAACAGAGCAGAACCCCAATACTGTCTGGTCTTTTCAAGTGAGTTTCTATGAGAGATGTTTGGAACTTGTATTTTTTAGTTTTTATGCAGCATTCTGTGTTCAGGGCCAGGCTGGACGGGGCTTGGAGCAACCTGGGGTCGTGGAAGGTGTCCCTGCCCATGGCAGGGGGTGGAACTGGATGGGTCTCTTCCAACCCAAACCATTCTGGGATTCTGTGATGCTGAGGCTGGAAAGATGACTGGATCTATTCCTCATCCAACCAAACCACACTGAGAGAGAAGGAAGTGGCCCTTCTCTCTCCTCCCTGCTCCGGCCCAGGGGCACGGAGACGCCTTTAGAGCGGGTGGGCAGCAGGACAAGGTGCGGGGGGCTGCCCTCCCACACACCCTTCCCACTGCAGGGCCTCCTGGAATGGAAAAGCCTCAGGAGCAATTCTGAAGAGCAGTGATTTATTCTCCACTTTCAAGTGATACTGTGAACCTTTTGAAGCAAAGTGAGGTGGTTATTTTTCTGTGTGTTGTTTCTTTTTTTCCCAGGGATTCCCCCAGTGGATGGCTGTCAAAGATTTTAATATACTGCAGGCACAGCAGCTAATTCTCAAATCTCTTGCAGAAGGATCTTACAGAGGGAAGCTAGGATGCAAATCCTTTTGAAGGCTTTTTCCATTTTGAAACCTATAAATAGGAAAGTAGGGCAAAATGACTTTGACAAGTTTAGACCTCACCTTCTTTAATTACTCTCTTTGGATCAACAACCTGACTGCAAATGCTTATCTGCTCCCACATTACGCACAGGTTTGGAGTTTATTTTTTTAAGAATAGTGCATGACAATTCTGCATAATATTTTTAATACCCCTGGCCTCCAGAGATTTCCATATTCCAGTCGATCTTTAAGTTTATAATTGATATAAGTGGTGAGCAGGGCTGATTGCTTGAATTGTCCTTTCAATGTAAAAAGTCTGTCTATTTATTCTTTAAGAATAGTAAATTTTCTTCCTAATTCTGTTTTTGCATTTCTTCTTCCTTTTTTGAAAAATGTGACGATTTAAATTGAATGTGCTTTGCTTCTGCTTGGTAATAATTGCTAATATAAACTGTAAGCTAGAAATAAATGAGTTGCATGGGTGCTGTTTTTGTAGATGTTTAAAACAAAGCTTGTTTGGTCACCCTTCTATAATGCACAGTGTTGTTTTAATAAATAAGATAAATGGGGATCCTTGTGGGTCCCTTCCAACTCAGAATATTCTCTGTTTATTTCCTATCTCTGTGACTATTGCATGTACACAGTGTAAGGAGAAGGTGGTTTGTGTCACTCTACATAGAGCACACATGAAAAACAACACAATTTTGTTAAATATTGTATTTGATTATGCTACAAGACCTGGGTCATGGTTCTTGTAGGGTGATTTATGCTTTTCTGTGGTATGAAGGGCTGTAAAACATATTAATTTAGTACAACATTGCTTTTTGCCTCATTTATCATGCCAATATCCAGCCTTGATGAACACAGGGGAAACACTGAGTGCAAGGGGGAATGTTTTGAGAGCTCTGTGGTGATCAGGCTGTGAGATCAGGGATGCAGGAGCCACCACACAGATTTACCATCAATAGGTCTCTGTGCAGAGGAGCAGTTCAGTGCTCCAGGTATGGAGTTGTCAAATCAGGCCTTCTTCTTCCTCAAATCAGGAATAATGTGGCAGCAGGACTAGGGAAGTGATTCTTCCCCCATGCTGGGCACTGACATGGCCATACCTTGGGTGCTGTGTCCAGTTCTGGGCCCCTCAGTTCAGGAAGGACATTGAGGGGCTGGAGCGAGTCCAGAGAAGGGAACAGAGCTGGGGAAGGGTGTGGAGCACCAGGAATGGCTCAGCCTGGAGAAAAGGAGGCTCAGGGGGAACCTTCTGGCTCTCCACAACTCCCTGGGTGCAGCCAGCGGGGATTGGGCTCTTCTCTCAGGGAACAAGTAGCAGGACAAGAGGACACAGTCCCAAGATGTGCCAGGGGATGATTAGGTCAAATATTAGAAAGAATTTCCTCACAGAAAGGGTGATTAGACATTGGAATAGACTGCCCAGGGAGGTGGTGAAATGCCCATCCCTGGAGGTGTTTAAGGAAAGGCTGGAAGTGGCCCTGGTTGACCAAGTTGGTGTTCAGTCACAGGTTGGACTCAATGATCTCAGAGCAATTTTTCCAACCCAACTGATTTTGTGTGATTCTGTGATTCTCTGTGATTCTGTGATTCTCTGTGATTCTGTGATTCTCTGTTATCTCCCTGGAATGCAGCACCTGGGGACAGTGGTCTGTGGGAGCTGCCACAAGGAACAGCGTGGATTTGACAGGCAACAAACCAGGATCGAGACACAGAGCCATTTGCCAGCTCAGCCCGGAGACGGGAATCATATAAGCTTTGGTGACTAAGGTGGACATCAGAAGAGTCAGATTCTAGAATTTCCTCTCTCACTCCATTTATTGACAGGAGCTGCAGATAAATAGCTTGGAGAGAGACATCTCCATTTTGGACATCTGTGTTTGCTCTCTATGCCAGGCCATAACTCACTCCATGCATCCATCTATCCAAATTTTTCACAAATATTGCAGGGATTGTGGAAGATTGTTCCCTTAGTCCCATGCAGGAGGGACAAACTTTGTCCTAGGTGCTTAGAGACAGTGGTTTTGTCTGGTTTTCTGTTGTCTTTCACCAGGTTTTGTTGCCATTTCTCATGCATTAGGACTCTTCTTTTTTTTTTTTTGCAAGAAGGAACAGCCTCAAGTTGTGCCAGGGGAAGTTTAGATTGGAGATTAGGAAATATTTCTTCACCAAAAGGGTTGCCAAGCACTGGCACAGGCTGCCCAGGGCTGTGGTGGAGCCATCATTTCTGGGAGGATTTAAAAGATGTGGATGTGGCACTTGGGGACGTGAGTTCGTGGTGGCCTTGGCAGTGTCGGGGCAATGGTTGGACTTGGTGATCTTAGAGGGCTTTTCCAACCTGAAGGGTTCTATGATTTTTATGATTCATTTTATGAGTCTACCCCTTGCTGCTGCTTCCCATTAGACCAAGACATCCTTACGGGCTGGGAGCTCCTAGAACCTTTATCTGACCCAACCAGGTTCCAGCTCACCCCTTTACCCTATTCTGTGGTGAGTTACTTCTAAACTTTGGTACCAGCTAGAGAAGGACAGGGAGCTGAATGGCACACAGACATGCACCACATGCATGTGAGAACTTGCCCATCCAAGAGGAGCATCCACTGCCAGCTGTAATTCTAAGCTGCCCCATGCCATTATTGCACACAGTTTGAGAGTTTGACCACCAAAGTCAAATTATTTTGAATTCTCTGAATATTGCTCACTCTTGGACCTGTAGCACTGAATTTTTTTACAGTTCTATAAATACTAGCACAATTCACCTTTGGTTCTTTGAAGGATTCTAGTGCCAGCTAGCACTGTCAAGGTCTTAGACAGAGTCCAAGCTCCATCAGATGTTTTACTGCTCATGTGGTCTGCTAAATGTTGTCTGCCAAACTGTTTTTCAAGCTCCTGATGCTATCTTGAATCACAAAGCATTAAGGCAGCTAGCTGGGTTTGAATAGAAATATTTTAAAGGAAATGCATAATAACCATTACTACCAGATATTTTCCTTGTTGTTCTGATTTTATTTCTTCAGTATGCTGGTTTTTAAAACAAGTGTTTCAGTTTCTTATTCACAACAGGGCTGTGTACCACAGGAACAAGTTCTAATGATCCATTATGTCACTGGTGCCTCCAGTCTGCTGGCCCCAAAACAACCAGTCAAAACCAATGGATCTCAGTGATTTAGGCTGGTTTTGAACCAAGCTTTAGCATTTTCTCATTCTTCACCTCTGTCTTTTTCTGTTGGAGCCTCCCATGTTGAATGTGTGGCAGCCAGAAAACAACACTCACAGCAAAGCATGAGAATGTAAAGATTTAAAACAACATTTGTGCCACACTATGGGGACTCTGACCCACATTTCCTGTGTAGGTCTGCACTTCCTTGTACATGATCAAGATGCAATTTTTGGGCAGGTCAGAAACCTCATGGAGAGGTCCTGAGCTCTCAGATGAGCTGAGTGTGAGGATGTCTGTCTGGCTGTGCTGGTTGCCAGCAGTGTGGCTGAACACGTACCCATGAGCTGCCGTGTCCCTAGGGAAGGCAGAGGTGGATGGATCTGCTCAGTCAGTGATTGTGGATGCCCATGAAGGTGCAGTGGGGATGCAGAGCCTTCAACACTGACATTTAGCCTACAGCTCCCTTTTCAGGGCTTGTTTTGTGAGCCCCTTAGAGCACAGCCTTTGGAGACTGCAAGTTAAAGGTAAAGCACCCTTGTCCCCCCTGCCCCTTCCTGGTGGAGTTCTGTGAGTAGAGTGTTCATCTCTCCACGTTACTGAAACAATCTCTGACATCTCTGATCTTTTTCTGGGTATTTTGCAGCTGATGCAGATGTGGAAAATGCATGGAACAGTTCCTGAATTCCCACCAGTGGGAAGAGAACAGATTTAAATATCAATTGTATATAATGTGGGAGAGAGGTGTTCACTAAATACAGCTCTATTGAACAGCTATGATAAATTAATGGCATTGCCTTTGATAAGGCCAGCACAGAAAACCCTTCCATGGCATGACCTGTTCTTCTCCCAAAAGTTTGGAAGTGTTCCTGGGAAGAACATAAGCCATCCTCTGCTCCTCTGGGCTGCATTTGATGCAGATACTGGAAACACAAAATGACTGTTTCTGGTTAACTGGACCAAGGCAGAGCATTTTTCTCTAATTTTTGAGGTAGGTGTGCCCTTGTGCTGCATTAGCTCCCTTTTATTTTCTATAGGCAGAAGCTGTGGCCACAATTTTGTTTTCCTAATTTCCTCTGATTTTAGTAGCTCTTGATTGCAGTGGCCCTGCGTAATCATTCAAGGTAGATTGTTAGTGTAAGCTGCATTGCAAGGTCTGCCTCTATTCAATGTGTTGCTGGCTACAACAGAGGCCCCAGACTAAGGTCAAAATTATTATGTGGAGATTAAACTGTAGAATTTAATTATGTATTCTGTTGCTCCTAGTACATTTATTAATTTAGCAGTACAAACTGACTGGAGCTAAACAAGCAGGGCTGATTAATTTGCAAAGACATCTAGGTAACAGATTGTGATCAAAGTGGAGACCTGATCCTGTTAGATTGAAATGTGTTGTTTTGTGCTACATGAAGGACATAGAGCAGCATGGTTTATCTTTATCAATGCTTTCCTCTGAAGGAAAGGAACAAGCTTGCAGATATAATCAGCGCTGAGGCAATGCCACTCAATAATTACCCACTGTCTCATCATAATCCCGGAACTAAGCCCCTGCCCAATCCATCTGGGACACTTTTCCATCTATTGCACAGCTCAAGAATACGTGTGTAAGCTATTACCTCTGGTCGTGCTATCTGTCCCCTGAGTAAAGATTCATAGCAGTGACCAATTATGTTGCAGGGGGCTTCTCTGTCTTTCTGTCTGGTTTTTTTTTTTCCTCTCTTTTTGCCACTGAATCATCCTGTATTTCTTAATTATTGTAATGGCACATCAGTGCCCTGCTACTCTGGGGTGCAAGAGCCTACACAGCTACAAAAGTGGTGTTACTTGTCGCTTGTAAAGCAAATGTTAAAGTAGTGGGGGTGTGAGGAAAGCCTGTGTTGATGTGATCAGGCATCTGAAAGCTAATTGAATGCTACAGGTGGAAGCTTCTATTCTTGGGAGGATGAGAAGGACCCAGTTTGCATGGCAACTGAGACAGTGGGAGTTCACAGCCCAAAATCCTTATTGTAAAAAACCACAAAAAGATGGTAGGAAAACCAGTGGCCAAAGCATGGATTTGGGATGGCATTTGGGATGGCATTACCTCAGAAAGGATGGAGAATGGGCCAGGTTCCCGTTCTCATGGGCACAGGATGCGAAACTGAGGTCAGCAGTGTGCCAGCAGCTACTCTGCTCTGCAACCCCAGTGCCAAGAACAAAGGCAAATATCCAGCCCATGGCCCGAAGGTCCCAAAGTTCAAGCCAGTGTTTAAAAGGGGAGCAGAGCAGCTTCAAGGAGGTCTTTGCCTTAGACTAAGCAGGATCAGCAGGGACAGCTGCAGGGTCTTGAAAGTCAGGACACTCATTTGCCACGGATTTAAGAGGGTCTCTGGTGGTGTTCTGTGTTGATAATCTGGTGATTCTCGTGTGCTGGGCAAAGAAGAAAAGTGGAAGGAGGAAAGAGATGGCTTGAAAAGGATGAAATCCCAAATAATTGCTTTATGTGATTGCTAGAGAAGATGTTTTGTGAGCACGAATCAGATTTTCCCCCCCAGGCTGATCATCGTGAGAAGTCGCTGGGATGTCTCTTTGTGTCTGTTAAGTATTGGAGTGAAATGCTCTGAATCACAGCCCTGCCCAGCCCTGTTATCACTGGGGGATGGATTCAAGAGGTGACTCTGGATGTCTCTTTGCCTGTTTCCTCTTGCACAACCAGGAAGGGCACCTGCACCTTTCCCTTTCCTTTCCCTTGTCTCTCTGCTGAAGGAGCGAGCACACACACCTATAATGAGATGTGCAGTTGCTGATTATCTTATGGACAGGGATTTTTTGGCCCCAGTGGAGCCTGGAGCACAGAGATCCTCAAGGACTGTGTGATCCCAATAGGCAAAGCAGGCAAAATGTAGGGAATTAGACATAAAACCTGAGAGCAGTGTCCTGGCTAACAAGAGAGGTCAGTGACAAAACCAGGGAGGCAATTCCAGCTTCCCAGCCTAGTCATCCCCTAAATTCTTGGAATTTAATAGCAGAAGCATTATACCATAGGATTGCAGTGACTTCAGCAGAGGAATCTTATTCATGTAAGTGTGACACTTTTCAGATGTGCCAGTTTACAGACAGAGCAGAGTTAAGTGCAGAGACACAGCACTGAATTGATCTCTGAAGAACAAAACCAAGTGGGTTTGTTTTTTCCGAAGACCGAGAGATAAATCCATATTTTGGTGATCTAACAGGTGGCATTTCTTTCAAGGAGAAAGCAGAATGAGGCTGCTGGATGATAAGAAATACTAAAAAAAAAAAATCAGGTAATTTATTTTTGTGTGTCGTTCGAGGATTAATCCCCTTACTATAAATTCCTCCTGAATTATTTCCGCTTCATTCTGAAAATCTTGTCTATGGGTGAAAGCAAGCCTTTAATTTTTTTTCTAGTCCAGAACTACTCACAATAAGATTATTTTTTATTCCTTTTTTTTTCTAGATACCTTTTTTTTGGATACAACTATACATAATGCAGAGCAAGCACACAGCATTTCCAAAGGACTTGTTTTCTGGAGAATGAGACCTTTGGAGATCTTCAGTTTTATTATTATTATATCTAGAATGGTTCACTGATAGAAATGTGTCTGAAGGGGGGGTAATTTTTCCCTTTCTGATTAATAACCCTGAGGCAGGGTCATCTTTAGCCATGGTCATGGGGACTGGCTAGACTGGTCCAGATGGTGCCATGTTGGCTAACTTCCTGTCAATACTCTTAACAGCTTACAGATAGGTTTATCAGGAACGGGCAATAACTCAGTCTAGACAAAAGAGTTTATCAGGCATCTAAACTAACAGAAGGAAGACAGAGGATATTCCTAATTTTCATGTATCAGTTGGGCTGCCCACTTTAAACCTGGTGTGAGCTGTCCTCTGTGAGACAGAAATTGGTCATTAGGGCACTGCGCTGAATTCTGCTCTCTGGGTGGAGGCTGTTTCCCCCTATTTTCCAGCCAGAATTGCTGAGGTTGATTCTTGGAGCTGCAATGCTCAAACCTCCCTTCTCTCCCCATCACTGCCCCCAGTTTCAAATTTGTCCTCATGAGTCTTATCCCCACACAGCCGGGATAAAAGCTGCCTTTGATGAGAAGACAACCTCCTTTGGGCTTCCAAATATTTTTCTTGCCCTGAATTCTTAATTTCTGTATGACCCATGCTCGTGGGGTTCAAAGTAGGCCACAACTGGTTTCCATGCCCCTTCTCTGTAGGAATGTGAAGAACCCAGTAGGTCACTGGGGACTGGAGGCTTGTTCTTAACCTGGCTGCTGGTTTTGATATTAAAAATGTACCCAATGTCCAAACACTCCAGTGTCTGTCATTGCCCACCTGATGACCACTGTCAAAAAGAATCTGCTTGGAAAGAAGGCTGAAGATGATGCTATCCCCTGCTAGAGATTTGTTTTTTGAAGTCTCTGTTCAGCAGCCTTTTCAGCAGGCTGAGGGGGTGATCAGAGAGCACTGTGCTGTATTGGCTGCCTTAGGGGAAATAGTCTGTGTGAATCCTGTAGTCATGGTGCTTTCATTATGCTGATGTCTTTGTCCAGGACTACTGAATCTTCTTCCCATTCCCATTCAATCCAGCAGCTCTGCTTTGCCTGGTTTACTCACTGCTCATGAAAAGCAGTGGGTGAAAACACGCTCCTCTTTATTTCCTTCTTTATTTGTTTTAAACCTCCCAGCTCCTGCCAGCCTCTCTCATGGTGACATTCCTCTTCAGGATGGGATCAAGGACTCCTCCTTTTATCATTGGTAGTGATGGAGCTTCTCCTGGGCCTGGTGGGACCCTGTGCAGAAGAAGACCCAGCCTTGGCTCAGTCTGGATGGCAGCACAGGGCCCTTATTCCAGCCCACGCCTCCGTCTCTGCCGTTTGATGGAGCTGGGCTGAGAGTTGCGTTTTTTAATTTTATTTTATTATTAGGCTTCATGGTTGAGGGATATTCATAAATGGTTTATGATAATTTATCAGCCCACTTGGGTGAATATTGAATTTTGTATTTTACATGGCATGCCAATTTCCCATCTGTTGTATTTGAATAATATACAGGATAGACACTACCACTCAAGTAATCCCTTTACTACCAAATCAATATACAGTGCATATGGTGCTGTTTGGCCCACAGATATTTATTGTAGGTCTCTTTGGATAATTATCTTCTAACTCCCCCTGTGTCCTGGTTCTGTAAGCCCTGATCCTGCAAATGCCTATGACATGAGTGGCCTCACACATGGGAGCCCTTCAGTCATGTTTACTGAAAGTTTATTTGTAAAGCCTTCAAAATGTTCTGTTCATGGCACCTTCCTTTATTCCTGGAGAGCACCTGGGATGGGATGGCTGGCTGTTGCAGATGATGCTCATCTTTTCTGTTCCCTGCCAGGATTTTCTGTTCACATAGATTTGCATGACATTTCTTCAACTGGAAAGCACTTTTGGGATCCTTGCTTTAATGAAGGCTGATGTTGTTCTTTCAAAGAGAAGACAGTCAAATGACTTTACAAAAACACCCCAAAAACTAAACAAACCCACACCCCATCAAATTATCTGCAGAGGCATTTTGACCTTTTTTGGTCAAATAACCCAAAAGGTTCTTTGTGATCATTGTAGAAGAAACTCACACTTCTTCAGGTGAGACTGAATTTTAACAGAATTTCTCTAGATATGTTGATGTGGGTAGGTGCTTTTAGCCCCATGGTGACACTAAGGTTCCTTCACCAGGTAATTTTGGTGCCTCAGAAAATTTGTTTCAGTGCTGCATTTGCCAGGGAGCAAATATGGAGTATTTTAGGACGTGATTGAAGGGCAATATTTAGGAGATCTATATTTTTTCCTGCTCCCTTTGGTACAAGAAAGCTCTCTCTCCATGGCTGCATCACACTCAGGTTCTGAACTCAGCTTTAAAGAACAAACAACTCAACCTGGATTCCTTCCTGCTGAGAGGATTCTGTGGGAGGTAAAAGTCACAGAGCCTTTCCCTGATTCACCAGTGCTGGAGGCTGCTCAGCAGTGTAAGGGAGATCGATTTTATTTGCCCTCCTCTTCGGGGCAGCAATACACAATTTTACAAGAGGAGCATAACAGGGTCTGGGTGGGAGTTTGGAAAGGGGCAGATGAGAGCTGGTTAGGCTTGGAGGGGCAGTGGATAGGGCTGGGAGTGGTGGATCCAGCTTGAAATCAATGGCTTCATTAAAAATAATTTAGTATGTTGGTCACATTAATGCTGGCATAAGAGGTATTTTCCAGGCCTTTCTTGTTTGCATCCCAGCTGACTGTCTGTGTGCTGCTCCCCACGGAAAATCAGCAGGTTTCAGGAGCTGTGGGGAGATTTGTGGAGTTGTGGAGATGGAGAAAAACCCCAGAACTTTGGTTGTGTTTGGGCAGGGCTGGAGGAGAAATCCCTTCTCACATCCCTTTGCTAGAGGTGGGCTCAGCAGGGACACCAAGTAGGATAGGTGTGAGTAAGCATTGCTAATGGGTTATTTTGGGGAGTAAAACTATAAAAATCAACCTTATCCCATATCCCCCAGCTGGGGCAAACTTCACTGACACACAGCAAAAGGGAGGGTGTGATATTTGATAATATCAAATTACATGGGACTATGAGGGAAATCCTTGAAGAGAAAAGTCCCACCTTTAAATCTTGATGCTTCACCACAGCTGCTGCATCCAGCATTGGGAAAGGCTCCTGAACACTGCACAGGAACTGAGCTGTCCACATGAAGAGAAAAAATTCCCTTTGACATTGGCAGCACTTCCTTAAATGCCCGTGGTACATCTCTGTGGTCTGGAAATAGGAAACAAATAAACACTAATGAATCAATCTGACAGCTCTCAGATGTGTAACAGGGCAAAGGTGCCCTAGCTCCAGGTAAGCAGAGATGAGTAATTAAAGGAAATAATTATTATGTGTTTGTTTAATTGAAAATTCCCCGAGGGGAAATGAGATAATTTTGAGTAAATGCTTTCACCAATGCATTAAAAATACGTTTGTGATCAAGTCTAGATTCTCAGAGGCAGATGGGCAGGCCTGCAGGCAAACAGAGCTGCTGCAGCGACCCACTGCAGCAGAGCAGTGGGATGGGGCTTCGGCATAAGGAGGAAAAGATAAAACCAAGCGAGTAATTTTTTTTTTTAAAAGCCTGAGCAGATGCCTGCAGAGTTTCTGTGTGGTAGGAATGGCTGGTTGGACCTTCTCCTCTTTTGCACAGGGCAGGAGAAAGTGTTTTGGACTTGCTGGGAGAATATTTTATACCTCAAAATCGGTATGAGTGTGTGTGCCTACGCATGCAGCACACGCTCATCTGCTCCCCACAGCTAAATCAACTTACATCTACCTCTGGAAAGGATTTTCTCAATGCTTCCTTGTCTTGCCTCCTCAAAATAAGGCTTTCTAAAAGTTTTTGTGCCAACCTCACCCAAGATTTTGAAATTTGCTGATTACCTTTGAAAGTTTAGTCAGGAGCAAGTCAGTTTTGGCTGGTGGATGGAGGGAAACTGGTTTTAAATGGTTTTAAATGTATCTAGACATTGCATTCAGTATTTTCTCAGCCAGGTCAGTTCTGTGAGGGTAATAGGGTATAAGAACCCCTAAAATATAAATGTGGAGCTCTCTGGTCTGTGCCCTTGAATCTCATAGTTTGAAGACCTACCAGTGTTACTGGCTCACGACCTCTGCTGACTACAGGATGAGGATGAGGATTGATGAGGATGTGATGTGATGCTTAAAATTGAAACCTGTTCTCTTCATTCCCCTGGACCTATGGTGGAATACACACTAATATTTGTTTGGTATGTTACCAAGCAATTACTTTGATAAGTCCTGAGATAAAGCAGGAGGCCTGGTCGATGCTAAACAAGCATTTCATTCCTTAATGGGCCATTTCTTTATTACCCTGCCCTTGTGCCAGATGTGCCCAGGTCTGGAACTTTATATTTGTGAGTAGTTTCTTTACGTTTAAAACAGTGACTTGCAGGGTAGGGCTTCAATTCAGATATTGCTGCAGGCATTTCTAAATTATTTCACTCCCCCCTGCACACACCAATTCTTCAGCCTCCTGTATCACATCCCCTCTGCCTGGAAAACAGTGAGATTTTTGCTGTGCAGGAGGTGTCTTCTCTTAGCAGCTCCGTGGCTGAGATTCAATCTGTGGTTGAGCTGTGTTATGTTTCTTTCTCTGTTTTAATGCTTTTCCACTGACACCTGAGACACAGCCCTGTGTGTGATCCTAGGTGATGAAATGCAGTGAGGCTGGAACTCCTCGAGTTGCCTCAGACAAGGCAGGTTGCTGAGTGGCCAGCCTTCCTCCCAGCCCTCTGCTCTGCAGTGCTGTCATTTCAGCCTCCAGAGCTGTGACTCTGGTGACAGGAGTGACGGGGCAGAGCAGGAGTCAGGTGGGAGCTGTCGCTGTGTGGAGGAGGAACTGCATGGGGGGTCTGCAGGAAGGGATATGAGAGGTTTAAGGATGGGGTTATTCCTGAAAGAAGGAAAAGGATGGTGTTCCAGCTACCAGTTCTTGCAGCTGTGTGCTACCTAACTCAGAAAACCTCTTAGAGCAGGTTGTTTTTTTCTTTTCATGGAATCACAGAATGGTTTGGGTTGGAAGGGACATTAAAGCTCATCCAGTCCCACCCCCTGCCGTGGGCAGGGACACCTTCCACTATCCTAGGTTGCTCCAAGCCCTGTCCAACCTGGCCTGGAACACTTCCAGGGATCCAGGGGCAGCCACAGCTTCTCTGTGCCAGGGCCTCCCCACCCTCACAGGGAAGAATTTCTTCCCAGTATCCCATCTCACCTTGCCCTCTGGCAGTGGGAAGCCATTCCCTGTGTCCTGTCCCTCCAGACCCTGGTCAAAATTCCCTCTCCAGCTCTCCTGGAGGCCCTTTGAGTACTGGAAGGTGCTCTAAGCTCTTCCTGCAGCCTTGTCTTCTCCACATGGCCAGGTCGTGTCAAGCTCCTCATCCACCAACACCCCCAAGTCCTTGTCAGCAGGGTTGCTCTCAATCCATTCTCTGACCGGTCTATATTTGTCCTTGGGACTGACCCAACACACTTGCAGGACCATTTTATTTTATTTTATTTTATTTTATTTTATTTTATTTTATTTTAGATTATTTTCTTTTATTTTCACTCTCTTGCAAGGCTTTTCACAGAAGCCCGTTTGCAACATGTTGGATTTTATAAGAGCTGTCTTCCCACTTGAAAATAGCCTTCACCACTGGAAGAAAATGTGAATAATTGGGAAATATCAGCCTGTGTCCCATGGGCCGACAGACCCTCTCCTCCCTCTGCTGGCCCTCACAACAAGGCACAAAATCTCATTCCTAAAAATGCTATTTTTCCTTTTTATCAAAAGCTGTATCTCTGCTGTGAAATAATTTCAGGAAAGTTTGGGCAGGTGAAAAACACAGAAAATTTTACCCAGCCCCGATCCTTAGCTTTTTTAACTACCAAAATCTCTTGACTAATTAATTGAGTTTCATGGAGATTTTTATCTCGGTGTCGGTGCACACACAGACATCTGGAGCGCAGCTCAAGGGGCCTCAACCCAAGCCCTCCATTCTGTCAGAAGCTAGACCAGAACCTCCTCCTTTCCCAGCTTCTCCCATCCCACCGGGCTCTCTCTTGCCATTTCTATTCCTCCAGAGATGTGTGAATTCCCTGCGAAGGGGCGGCGGAGCTCTGTGTGCCATGGCCCCACCCGCTGCCCCAGCTCTGTGCCTCAGTTCTCCCTGCCTGGCTGTGCCTTTCCCCCTCTCCCAAAGCCTGGCTGAGGCAGAGCTGTGGATCACTGCCATTTGGCTGAGGGTCAATCCAGAGCAGGCAGAAGCCCTGGTGCTTGGCAGAGGGAGAGAGTCTTGAAGGATTGGAACACAGCGCCTGCTCCCTCTATTCAAAGACTCCCATCCTTTTCTCTCCGAGTCGTTTGTGAGTGGGTGCAGCCCCTCTCCTGGACACCCCAACAGCAGCAACGTCTGGAATTGCTCTTTCATTCTGCTCCACCCAGGAGATCTCATTTCTCCAGGACCTTCCCGTGGTTATCTTTGTCCCTGCCATTCCAAGGCTAATCTAAGGATGCAGGCCCTACCTTGGGCTACCCTGGAAGGCTGCTTGGAAGCCTCATCCAGCACAGCAGAGCACAGCTGCCCATCTTGAGAGCAAGGCAAACTGGCAGGAGCATATCACACCTGTGCTCCATGCTCTGAACTGGCTGCCAAGTCGCTCCTGGGCGCCGTCCAAGACTGGTTAAATATCGATAAAGCCGGAAATGAACTAAGCCCTGACTAGATCCAAGTCTGCTTTTCTGCCTTGCCTCCTCACAACACCTGAAATGCCATCTGAGCCCAGATCCGTGTCCACACGGCGGGTGCCCCGCTTGGGTAAGGATCTCCCTTAACAGCCCATCGCTTTGTGGGGCCTGAACCCAAAGCCGGGGAAATCAAAGGGAGTTTTGCCACAGATAAAGTGGGGAGAGGCATCTACAAGAACATCATGTGGAGACAGAAGGAAGCAGGAGCAGAAAAACAAAGAGAAGGATCAATGCTTATCTTGGTTGCCCAGAGAAGCTGTGGCTGCCCCATCCCTGGAAGTGTCCAAGGCCAGGTTGGACAGGGCTTGGAGCAACCTGGGATTGTGGAAGGTGTCCCTGAAGGGTGTTGGAACTGGATGGTTCCTTAAGGTCCCTTCCACCCAAGCCATTCTGTGATTCTGCAATCTTTGAGCTAGACTTCCTCATCAAAGGAAGAAAGATTTGAAAGGCTGTGAGAAAGGAAGAAGAGGGATTGGCTTCTTCTCCTGTTTTTTTAACATAGCACAGGTATTTTCCCTGCTTGTGCAGAAAGCACTTGTAGTCAAGGACACCTCAGAGCTGTGACTTAGTGAGTGTGGTGTTTGTGTTGATATGCAGCACTCTGTGGGGTCAAACCATTCACCTCCACTATTTCATCATCCAAGTTCCCTGAAGGTCCTCAAAATTATGTTCTGACAGTCAGTGAAGAGGCCAGACAGCAAGCAGGGGGGTTTCTTTGTACTGACCCAGAAACTTGTTTGGGCTTTGCTTGTCTCACTGTGATTTGGCTTCTTAAGATTTCCCTCCTGGGAAATAACGGGAAGGCATCCCCTGAGGGAAGGGACTCCCAGTCCACACATGACCACCTCCAATCATTGTGCTGGCCATTTCACCACTGGGCAGAGACAAACCTTGGTGGGCTCCAGCCACCTGCCTTGGAGAGATGCAGGGAGCTAAAACATGCCATAAGTGCAGTTCACTCCCTGGCCATATTTCAGATTGTCCAAAGCACAATCCCCATTGTTCACTGACCAGATGAGCTTTGTCTTCTCCCTCTTTGCTGCGCACAGGCCGTGCAAAGCCCCTTCCAGTCCCTTTGAGTGCCTGTGACACCATCCTGGACGTGCTTTTTCACAGCCCACTCACTTTGGAGCATCTTAAGACCCTACAAACTGCAGTCCTGGAGTGAACTAAGTGAATCCCAGTTTATCCCAGCATCTTGTTACTGGCAATGGCTACAGACCATAAGAACAGGGCAGACAGTGGAAATTCCCCTGTGTTTTGTTCCATTTTCCAGACATCTTCAGCTCAGGGACTTCCTAAGACAGAGACAGTGTTTTTGTGTTTATTAGTCTGGGATGGATTTTTATTCCATTGATTGTTTTAGGAGCTTTGTGATTTAAACTTTTGGCACCCAAAACTTCCTTTGGCAATGAGTTCAGCAGCTTAACAGCAAAAAATGTGACCTCATTCATTTGTTTTGGAACCTATCAAATGATCATTCTGGTTGATATTGCCATGAGACAGTGCATCCTCATTCCTGGTCATCTTCTTTGTCCCTATTTTGATATTATAGGTTCTTGTTATATCCAACTTCCATGTTTTCTTTTTGACCTGTGGAGGCTCTGTCAGTTTAGGATTCCTTCTGTGGAAGCCATTCTTTCAGCAAACCTCATCGCCCACCTCTCCATCCTTTTTTTAGATCTAAATCTCTGCCTGACACAGGGAGATGAAAATTGCCTGTGATGCTTAGGACGTTAGGCACAGCTTCAGCAGGAACCTTCACACACCAGGTATTTTCCAGCTCCCTCACCGAGGGCACCTGTGCTGTGTACGAGCAAATCTGCCTCCCTGTCACCAATGGGACACCTCAAAACTGGTGACAGTCCCTGCAGCAGCAGCCACAACCAGAATGGGAATGGAGGGACGTCAGCCTGCAGAGAGTTTGCAGTTGTGAAAAAGCGAGAGAAGAAGTTGTTAATAAAATAGAGGTACCTGGTATCAACTGTTTGGGCACTCTCAAAGCATCTGGGTATTCCCTGTAACTCAGAAATGGTTATAAAAGCAGCTCATTCCATCACACAGCCTGTTGAGAATTTCATGCATGCACTGGGGAAAAAAAAAAAAACATGATTGCTAAACGCTCCATTTTCTTTTCAAGACACTGTGCTAGTCTGAAGTGGTGTATGTATACATTTCAGGCAAATGTGTACTTTGTCTTCAAATGAACAGCTTTCAAAATGATCTTTGGTTAAGCTCCCTTTTATTTTTATCTTTTATTCGCCTACAATGCCAGCTGAGGTTACCCATCTCCCGACAGCTACCAAATGGACTCGTAATTGTAAGGCTCGGTGATTTAATTAGACTCATTCTAAACACTCACATTTTTATCAATTAGTTAATGGGCTAAAGAGAGTCTTATTGTTGGAGCCAGGTCATTTGGAAGCTGGAGCCTTCGTGAGGGCAAGAAGCTGAAGAACAACAGCGTTAATATCTGTAATTAACCTCACGAGTCCTGGTTTGTTCAATTAGGACTGAACCCCCTCTCCATCCATATGCCTTTCGTCAGATGGGCTTTTAATTTGAAATAATTGTTACAGAAAAAATCAACAAATAATAGCTTCCTTTTTCCTTTTTTTTTTTTTCCCCCTCAAATGCAGACACATATAAAAACAAAAAGCACAATCTTGACACACGTGCCTGTGAGCTATTTATTAGAGCCTGGTTAATTCACGGCTCCCGTATAAATAATCATTCTAGGTTTTTAAAGATTAACAAAGCTCTTGGTAACAGATATTGTGGGATCTTTTCAAATTGATCCTCATCTTGTAATATGTATCTGTGTCTTTTTTAATGCTGCCTTTTCTACTACTACCAAAAAAAAAAAAGTTTGGGCTTTGATTACTTTTTGCAATTTGTTGCATGTGATTTCTGTGCTTTGGAGAGTCTGATACATCTGGTAGTTGTTTTTCTCCCGAGGACGAGCTGTCTGGTTTAAATACATCTGTTATAAATTAGAAAAGAGAAATATAGAACAGCCTATGATTACAGAATTACAGAATTATTACAGAACTACAGCAGGTTCAGCATGCCTGCCTGTGTATATATTTAAATACACACACTCATCTGTGATGTTTAATTAGTCAAGTTATACTGTAAATATTTAAATATATGTGTGTCTAAATGAGTGTATATATTTATGTATGCATATACAGGTGAGAACCAAGCTTTGCTTCTGGTGTGCATGTGATCTTTCTACCTTAAAAAATTCAATTACTCATTTTTATTTATAGAGATTATATATATATGTATCTGCCAGTGTGTATATACAAATGTATCTATATAAACATAAAAGCCCACTTTCGTGGCTTGCTGAGACAATAGGCACTCTGCATGTCCTTAATCTTGTATATAATGTATACACAGTAAACATGCCCTTAACACTTGCTCCTGCATTTTCATTCTCTGCAACTTATTCATCTCTATTCCAATTGCCATCTACAGATAAATCCCAGGACAGACACACAGATGATTTTTTTAAGCTGCCTTTGAATTCATTCAGTCAAAAGAGAACAAAATTAATTAGAAAGATTTAAGGATGGGCGTGATCACATCAGTACAAGGCATTTAAAAGAGGGTCGGAGGTAGGTAAGTAGATACTAAAAATACCTCCTGGATTACGTTAGGTCCTCAGTCATAGGCATTAATTGCATATTGCTTCTACAGAGAAATGTCTCTGCCCAGCCAACACACCCACACCTGCTCAGTTTTGTGTGCAAGCACCTAATTCCACTGAATCTGGGGGGTTCTGCAGATGCACAATGGGGAGAGTGGTGCAGCCAGCAGCAGCACTGGATTTTTCCATGGTTAGGGTTTCCCTTAAGAGAGGGGAATTCACCCTGAAAATGGGGTCCATACCTCGGGCCAGCTGCTTGGGAGGCCTCAGACCCAAGCCTGGTGAGCACAGAGGTGCTACTGAGCCCACCCCATAACCCCAGACCCCAAACCCCAAACCCTGCGGGGTTCTGGGGGCACGTGGGCTGCACCAGGGCCATGGCACAGCGTGGCCAGTGACACCAGCCCTGCCCTGCCGCCACCCCGAGCCCAGGCTCCGACCCAGGCAGGATCGAGCCCTCCCCAGCACAACCATTCCCATCACAAAGCACGGCGGGTCCAACCATAATTGGTTCCAAATTAAGCGGGATTAAATAACAGAAACGTAGCACGGCACAAATGCCGAGAAGCCAGGCCTTCTTTTTTACACAGT
>VZTH01003792.1:9174-31154 GCA_013397815.1 Aleadryas rufinucha | reverse complement strand
TTTTTTTTTTTTTTTAAACAACGCCAAAGAAAGAGGCAAATTGTTGTGTAAAAATACGCGAAAATAATAGTGGTCCTGGAAGGAATGTTTTTCTTCTCTCTGGCTGCTACAAAAACAGTTGACTACTGAGAAGCAAAGAGCAAATTTGCAAGAAAGGGCACAGCACAACAGCAGCGGGGACTGTTAGGGGGAACGGTAGGCGCTTTGTTATTTCGGGAACTTCACTGTAATTTTAAAGCGTTATTTATAATAGTAATAATGCCAGCCAACTTGTTTCACTTAATACACAACCAGCCTAAATAAAAGGCTACAAAAGCAGCTGGGAACAGTACAGTTTCCTACTGTAATTGTGCGTACGTATCCGAACATCTGATGAGCCCCGCTCTACGTTTCCTTATTGTTATCGCCGACAATTATTCCCCGTGCATGCGCCGCAGAGCCGGAGCTCTGCTGAGCTGCATAAATGCACTCTTTGTTTCCTTAATTATTAGGCAGACAGTTCATTCTGTCCCATGTCCAAGTTCCAGACAGGTGGAATAAGGAGGTGGCATCTGTCTTAATATTGAATGCCACGCTTCCCCCATCTGCCGTAATAACAGCGCGGGGCTGCTTGGCTTCAGTTGCTCCATTCTGCACCCAGCCATATGCCCTGGTGTGCCGCACGTGCCACCGGAGCGCGGCCGGCCCCGGGATGCCGGGAAGGAGCCCGGGCGCGGGGCCGGGGTCAGGCACGTGCTGGAGTCAGCAGGTGACCGTCAATACGGCCACTGAGACCCGCTCCCCGCGCCAATGGAAAGGGGCCTTCAAAGTCAATTGACAGAACAGAGCGCGCTGCCAATCAAATTTTGCAGGGCATACCTTCCAGGCTAGGCAAATAAGAAGATTTAGAGCACATGGCAGTTCATCGTTTATAATCCTGTCTTAGCCCAGCATGGCTTAGTGATAGTTCTGTGACAGATGATGAGCACATGACAGCTGGGGGATCTTATACAAACTCATACAGTAAAATTAAAATTAAATTAGTGACACACTTGTACACATTAGTTGTGCAACAGTTATGCAATCTGTTCGAGACCCTTAACGCAAACCATCGCTGATTTAAATAATTTATAGTGGTGCGGAGGTGCTGGGCTGTGGAGTTCTTTCCCTCTCCCAGAAGGCATGCAGCATTTGCACATTTTTAGATTTAAACAGGTCTGTCCTTTTCGTTCTGTTTGTCCTCTCATTTCTCCTCCAGAAAGAAAGCAAAGACTTATTTTTTTTTTAAAGTTGACATGTTCAGAAGGGCTGTTCTGGGGATATGGGAGTGTTTTTTTCTTGCTGAGTGCACCGTGCAATTCATATTATGGCTGGTTTATTTTCCTACATAGCCATACTAGGCTGCCACTAAAAAAAAAAAAATAAAACCAAATAAAAACAAACATACTGATCTCCCCCCTCAAGATGCAGAATGGGAAGGAAACCTATAAGATTTGAGTGTTTTTAGATGCAGGAGTATAATAAACTGGCTGTTCTTTGGCTCTTTAATCTGATAATCTTGTTACTATTTTATGTTTGTGTGTTGGGGGAAAAAAAAAAAAAAGAGAAGTAATCACTGAAATGTTGACAGTAGATCTGCAGTTTGAAAAGACTCATAACTTTAAAGCTTAGAGGGCCTGATCCTTTTATCCGCGTGGGCTTGACACCAGGCTACCTCTATTAGCTTTAGTGGAGTTCCACCTGATTTACACAGGGTAAACACAGACAGCATTCGACCCTGAAATCCTTTTCGGAAGGCCACTCTCTACACCAGCAGCGTGTATTTTACTGCTCCTTCCCAATCCCTCAGTGCTTCTCGGTCACTAAAATAACAGCTCAGCCACACAAAGCGTTTTTACACTCGTGGGTAGCAAAACTGAGGTGTCCAAAAGCTGTTGCAAGGCTGATCTGTACTGTAATAGTTCAGGGAATCATAATGATGTATCAGCTGTGATAGAGGGAAAAAAAGGAGAATGGAGAAAATCTTGGTTTGGTTTTTTTTTCCTTGAGCAACTTAATTATTTATTTATTTGCTTATTTATTTGTGTGTGTATGTGTGTATTTAATCACAGGCAGAGGATGATTTGGGGACTCCCAGCCACGGGAATTTTCCCACCTAGGAAGGATAGCGTGTGTGCATTTATATTTATGTATAATTGTGATTAGAGGATGATTTGGAGGCTGTGGAAATGCTCACAGTTAGGAAGGCTAGTTTGGGGCTTTACAAGCTGTCTCTGTGTTAGGTGCCTTTTTCATTTATGTGAAGGAATAATCCATGATAACCATCCAAATGGTGATCCAGCCTTTGAAACCCCATACTAAAAAGGACAATTCGTGTTCTGCATGCTCTAATTTTTATGTTAATCATATCAGTGAGGAGTTTTTTAGTTGAAGATGTCTCTGCTTATAGCAGGGGGTGGACTGGATGACCTTAAAGGTCCCTTCCAACACAACCCAATCTGAGTTTAGGATTCTACAGAATATTTTTAGCATCCTCCCCTTTGCTCCCAGAAGCATCTGGAGGCTCAAGCCATTCCCTGTGATGCTCTGAGTTAAACTCAGCTCACCTGGTGCTCGGTGAGGATGATTCACCTGACAGTCCCATGTCAGCAGGACGCAGAGAGGAGCCAGATGGTGACGTGGCTGTAGCTCAGCCCAGCTGGGAGTGGAGCTTCAGGTGGTCCCTTCTGTGTGTAAACGCTACGTGTTGTGTGTCACCTGTGCAGTGCCAGGGGCACTGGTGGGCCCACCTACTGCTGGTGGCACAGCCAGGGGCTGCTCTGGGCTGGTGGCAGTGGGGAGGGCTCACAACGACATGCAGGTGGCCACCACCTCCAGGGAAAAGGCCATGGACCTCTGCTGGGGTTCTGGCAACCTGGGAAATATCCCCCATGCTCCTTCCCTGCTCACCCCAGAGGTCAATGCCAGATCTCCCACTGTGTTCCTGCTCCTTCACGGTCCATCTACGAGTGGAGTGAGGTGCAGAGAGCCCAGAGCTTGTGCTGCCCAGGCCCTGGAGGATGGATCCACATCAGCAGTGCCGGACCAGTGAATCCCAGTGTGGTCATCACTGCTTGGCTGCTCTGCTCCCTGTTGTTCTGAGCCCAGACCAACAGCTCCACGTGGCACTGGGCAACCAGACCAGTCTGCTGATGAAGCACAATCCAGGCTTCAAAAAGACACCTCTGGTCCATGTCTGTGGCTTGATATTCTCTCTTCTGCCACATCCCTGCTCTTATCCAGGCTCTGTCCTTCCACAGATCCTCCAGATCAGGAGTCAAACCCTGCATTCAGCAAACCCATTCTGTTCTCGAGTTTCATTTGATCCCCACTTATTTCTGGGACATTGTGGCCCTCGACTTGGGAGGTTGTGAGGAGCACAAAGACACTGGTACCTTGGCTATGGAATTAAACAGGCCTGGGAGAGGGATGGCAGCGAGCTCATCTCTGCCTGGAAATGCTCACACAGAAGTGCACTCAGACTGCTGTGGTGGCCCCAGCACTGTGTGACAATCACAAGGCCCCTGGTACACAGAGCTGCAAGATGTTTTATAGAGAAATGGTTTTTTAAAACTTTTAAGAGCTTTAAAACATGGCTTTCTTCCTGTTCTCTGTTTCTTCTCCCTGGGGCTGGGTAACAGCAGGTTCTTCTGGCAACATGAGTCCAATTGTGCAGGTTTCAGAAGGAGAGAAAAATGGTGTATAATCAATTGTATATAATAAAACTCAGGGGGAAAAAAGCCTTTTCCATGCTGCACAATATCAGCATTTTGCAATTGGACACTGTATTTACCAAGGCTAGGAAGAGAAGATGCCTTCCAAGGAAGAGTTAAGGGCTTTAACACACAAATCACAGGGGGCAAGCTGAGTTACTGGAACCCATCACAGAGCATTGGTTGCCCCACACATCAAAAGGAAGCCAATTAGGGATGGAAAACCCCTCTGCAAGTGACAGAGGAGCAGCTACTGGGAATATCTGCAGCAGCATGTGCCCACCTCACCTGAGAAGCACATGAAGGGAAATCATCATCATAGAATCATCACAGAATAGTTTGCGTTGGATGATACTTTAAAAACCACCTTGTTCCAACCCCCTCACCATGAGCAGGGACACCTTCCACTACCAAGCCCTGTCCAACGTGTCCTTGAATATTTCCAGAGATGGGACAGCCACAACTTCTCTGGGTAACATTTCCAGTGCCAAATCCCAAATCTTTCCTTCAGAGGTTGGAAGAAGGGACCACCTCATCCCCTGCTCAGACATGACTCTGAGGCCTCCTTCCAGTCGCCCTGCTCAGGGAGTTGCCCTGTTCTGGGCCAGGAGTTGGACTTGTTGGTCCTTGTGGGTCCCTTCTAGCTCAGGATATTCCATGGTTCTATGATCCTTCTATGGTCCTGTGATTCTATGGATGTAGTTCAGTAGCTTCTTCTCACCACACTTCACACCTGCCCTCCTATTTCACCTTCCCTGCACAACTGAACTTGAGCTGGAGGGGCAGGATTGCTGTTGTTCAGGAGAAAAAATGGAGATTTTTTTTTTACCTCTCTCTTTCTTAGCAACTAGAATAAGAGATTATAAGGGAAAATCAAAGTAGGCTGAAGATATATTGGATAAATCATACACAAATCACACCTTTGTGCTCTGCACACGCCAGACACGCGGGCGTGGGGCAGAGTCAGGGCTGGAGAGAAGCTTATCCACGTCCTGCACATGGGCAGCTTTTTAATTACTTGATGGAGTGACTCGCTGTGATTTGCAGAGCAACCTGGGAACGAGACATCTGTCTCCCACTAAACGAGGCCAGTCAGTGGGATTAGGTACCTGTCCTCTTTGAAAAGAAGCCTGACCCTCCAGCATGGCCATGTCCTCATCCATGGGGCTTAGAAATGAAGGAAGCAGGAGCCAGGCTGGGGTTCAACCCCATGAATCAGCTGCATGATGCAGTTATCCATTTAACTCCTCTGTCTCCTTGTAAATAATGGTTCCAAGGATGAAGTGTCAAGTGGGATGTCCTGGGCTGTTGTACCTGCCTTGAAATCCCGAGTGGGATATTTCTGGCTGGTGGTGTGTCTCTGTGCTGCTGTACCAGGTCTCAAGGCAGCAATATATGTCCACAAGTCAACAAGATTTTAGTTCGACAGTGGTCCCTGGCAGCTGGATTATAAAGTATTTCCAGAACACAAATAGGACACGATGGTTTGGTCCCTCTGTTTCTAGGGATAAATACGTGTTTGGGGTGCAAATAATTGTGTGTTGTGTGTGAAATACACCCGTGCACACTGGCATGGACTCCCTAATCATTCCATTTGTGAATGAACCACGTTTCATAAAAATATGTGGGGCGCCACGAGAATTAATAACAAAGGTGCACCACCACAATGAACATTTTGTGCGAGCTTATGGGCATAATGAAACGAACAAAGCGAGAGGAGAAACACAGAGAACAAAATCTTCACTATCAGCAGTTTACTTCAGTCTACTTATGTATGATCAAAGACTACAAATATAGTTTAAACAGCATGAAATAATGGCCAGGTTTGCAACGTGAAATAATTTTAGGGAGGGGAAAAAAAAAAAAGAAAAGGCAAAACATACTACGGGCTCGGTGCCACGATGCAATGGGCGTGTGGGCTCATTTTGTGATGAACAGCCAAGGAATGGCAGCGGTAGGGAAATGAGGCTGGAGGAGCTAACCTCCCTCCTACCTCCTCTTTGAAGATTCCCACATTCTGGGGAGAGGATAATGAAAAATATTTTACCTCCTCTATTACAGAGGTGTCAGTGGACAAAAAAAATAAGAAGAAAAAGAAAGCCCGAACAGAAAAAAACCCCAAGGATGTAGCGTAATGCAATTGCCAGGCAGATGCTGGAGGGAGGGCAGGGCTGCTCCCTCTGACTCCAGTGGAGGAGAAGATGCACAGAGAGAGCAGCTGAATTATTCACAAGGGATAAAGGGTACTGGAACTCACTCCCTGCAGCCCCCAGCGAGTGTCTTGTGCTCTCCCCCTCCCGTTTGCCTGGCTTGGCACGGCACCTCCTTCCACCCAAACATCACGGAGATGAGTTTCTCCATGGCCCCTCCATATCCAAGCCGGGTGCAGAGGGCAGATTGACATTCCTGCCCATTCTCCTCCATGCAGCTCTTTGGACCAGCCCCTGCCCTCCACCCTTTCCCCAAAGAGGCCATTCAGCACCAGCTGCTAATTTGGTGATGGGTGGGGGAACCTGAGCAGGGCATCTGCCCTGGGGGTTCCCTGTGTCCCCTGGCGTGGGAGCAGCCAGGCAGAGGAGCCTGGGAGCGAGGAATCAGGCCTTGGATTATATACAGCTGGTACTGAGGAGGGTTGGCATCCTTGTGGGTCACTCCAGCCAAACGTGGGGCCTCCAGGTCAAAACTGACCATGACAGCAGCAGCAGCAGGTGTTCTGTGACAGCCACCTTGTCACACGTGGTGCAAACAAACATCAAGGTGGGAGGGCTGTTGCTCCATCCCAGCAGCCTCAACCAAAAGCAAAAGCAGCTACAGCCGTCACTGGAGGTACCAGTGATTACACTCAAGGCTGTTTAATTTTTTTCCATTTAGTCTCCTGTTTTCAGCTGCTGTTGCTTCTCAATAACTAAACACTTCACTTGAGATCCTCGATGTTTATTCCCTGCCTTAGGGTGAATTCTGCAGTTCTGTCTGCTTTTAGTTGTTTGTTTTAGGGTTTTTAGATGTGTTTTTTTCTTTTTTTTTTCCTAAGGATAGCAAAATGCCCCAGCCTTTTGGAGTTTTGAATTAGTGTTGCTAATGCTAAAAATTGGCTTCAGCAGCATTCGGGTTTAACCCTTTCATATTTTGTAATTGGAATTTTACCATTTAGGAGTTTGATTTGGGGGAGAAACATGGAATTTGGCAGATGGGCAGCACTGGAGGGGGGCAGTTGCTGTTTTCTCTCCCTGGTAAAACAGGTTTAGGTGCTGCCACATCTCAGCATTGCCCTTTGGACACCCTCAGTGCAGATGCCACACTGCAAAAATCCCAGCTCCAAACCTAAAACTGGTGGGCACCACCAACTCCAAATTTCAGAGAAGAGCCAGGGGCCAACCCCTTTTGACCCTGGGCTGGTTTGGGAGCCACAAGATGTCCGGGTGTTTTACTCCCTGCTCTTCCATCAACCGGCACGAATAATTCTGTGAACTTCACAGCCCTTATTACCAAGCACGGCCTAATAATGTCATCTCAGGAGGCAAGTAATTGCAGTAATTAAGAGGTTGCACAAGGTCACTTGAGGCAGGGCTGGGAATACAAGCTTTTGTCTCTCACCCTGCTGCCGTGCCCTAAGAAGATGTGCACTGCAGCCACAGGCTGTCTGCGACCACCTGACCCACCTCCCTTCCACAGCCAGGAGTGACAGTCTGCAGGGACAGCGGCAAAAAGGGCTTTAAACCTTTTTTCCTTCCCTTGCACAGAAAACCTCCTGCTTTATAGAAATGGTTTGAAGCTGATGCATTTCATGGGCGATATTTATTGAGGAAGAGGAAGGAAGAGCACCGGGGCACAGCTGGAGGAAGTGACTGCCCCAAAACCCTGTCCCTGCTTTGAGAAATCTGCAGTGTTTCACATGGAAAATGTTTTTATTTGCACAAGGCGTGTAAGTCCTGCCCTATCCGGCCCTTGCTGCACGCATACATCTGGGAAACGGGCAGCACATTCCACAGGCGTCATTCTTAGGGGCTTTTCCTAATTTTTGATGGCTCAATTTTGCCCCTTTCAGGCTGTCTGAAGCATGAGTCTGCCTGTCTGTCATCGGTGTGTGACTTCATCGATGGGACTGCCTGTTCCATGCAGGGGGAAGAGGGACGAGCCACCCCGCCACCCGGCACTGCCTCTGTCCAGCTGATGGAGCAGATGAGGGATGCGGGGAGTTACATAAAAATGTAGGAACCAGAAACTTAATGAAATGGCTCTAAATGTGACAGCATTCATGAAAAGATTAATTACCAGGAGTAAAGGGGGAAGGATGCCAGGAATTGATAGGATTGGTACCAATACCAAAAGCCTGCTGTGCTAGTAGAGCCATAATATGCAGTCCTAATCTGAGGGCCTATTGTTTTTCCTTACAGAAACAACAGGCTCCAGCCAATGATACAAAAGGGGCTACATTACAGTTTCTGCAGGAAAAACAACAACAGCCATTAGGAATAATTATCTTAGGACAAATCGTCAAGCAGAGTGTGGCACACACAAATATCCTCCCAAGCATGAGGCTCTGGGAAGAGAGGGGCTGTTGCTGTATTTATCCCAGTGGTCGCACGAATGAAGGGAGAGAATTAGAAAGTGGGAGAGAGTGAGGAGCAAAATGAGATGAGGGAAAGAAAGGAGGGAGAGATAAAAATGCAGGTTTTCCCATCAGTGACCAGTTGTGGCTCTCACCCCTGGCATGGGCACGTCCAAGGATGTGGTCCCCACGTGCACTCTCCCTGGGCAATTCCTGCAGAAAAGAGGGAATACGTGTTCATCTGGATTTGCTGCTTAGGCCCTCCATTTGCTGGGGTGTAATTAACTATGAAGAAGGGCAGCAAAGAATCAAACCCAGAAAGTCTCTCAAATGAGATCATTATTGCTGTTCCCTACAAAGACCTGCTCTCCCTACTTCCCCCGAAGCAAAGGAGGCTATATTTTTAATTTGTTCTTCCCCATCTCCTCTCCTTGGCAGAATTGATGTATCTGACATATGAAATCACAAACTAACCCGTGGCGGGATAAAAATGAAAAAGCTCCATTTTGCAGTGGGATTAGACGACCACATTTGACTAATGGCGATTTCCTGCTGCATTTTATGTTGGCTGTGATTGTGCAAAAACTTTAAACTGAAATTTCAGATGACTGGAGACACTGAGAACGTTGTATTAACTCCCTGTACAATGAGGTTTTACAGGATGCTGCCAAATATATCCTTAGACAGCATTTCCCTCTATATTTTGAGTTATTTGTATGTGTAAATGTATCACATATTTTGATGTGTGCATGCCTTTTCTGTTTGATTGGTGTGTGTACTGATCAGTATTGTATTTTACTGTAATAATATCACATAAAATGCACATAAACCCAGTATAATTTTATAAGTACAAATCCAAATGGCTCTGTAAACACAGACCCCATCTTTGTGGGTGTCTGCATGCAAATAGATCCTGGCACAGCAATCTCTGTAAAGACATCTTCCACCACCCATAATGGAGATTACTTTCTGCAAGAGAAAATATTGAAAAGGACATATCTACACCTATCTCACTTGAAACAAAAAATACACAACATTCTGTAACCTCTGCAGTGTTAATACATAACATATGGTGTCTGTTTCACATGCTAATAGTGACTTTTTAATTTGAAGTCAGCCCCAATGAATCTAAATCCGTGCTGTCTCCAGGATTAATTATGAGTACTAGACTGTGATACCAAGCCTCTCTTCTTGATGAGCTTTATAACCAGGTTTGCACACAGGATAAAACAGCTCCTGAGAGCTCCCATATTTAACCTGTAGGTGACCTGGTGGTGCATCTTTTGGAGAAAGAAAGCAACTTGATGAGCTGCTTGGTTCTGTCGTGAGGGCATGGGTGCTATCAAAGTGAGAAACACACCATTTATGGGTGCTGACACCAATTGCTGAGCTACAGACACCCATTTAGCACAACCCTTGGAAAAGCTTTACCCAACATGCAAAACACCCCTTGGAAAGCCGGGAGATGGGTCCAAGTGGAGCAGAGCATCCTGAGGTCCATGGCTCACACGTCAACCAACATCTTCTGCACCTGCACTGCTTCTCCTGCCCACAGCTTTGTGTGCTTGGGAGCTCCTCCTGGTGCTGGTTCTCTGGGCTGGGGTGGAATCCTCAGGGACAGAAGAACACAAGTGACCATGCACGGCTTGGCCTGAAGGTCCATCCAGTAGAGGTGCTTAGAGAAAAACCATAAAAACGAGGTCAGCCCTCCCCCTTATCACCTCCATTCCTTGCAGCACTGAGCTCCTGAGTCAGAGGCTGTATCTTTTGAGCTCAAATAGCCCTGGCTGGTGCTCACTGCATGAATTTGTCTGCAGCTCAACCTGTTTGTGCCTCGATTCCCACAGCGGAGCGTGGAGCGCGCAGCCAGCAAGGGCTCTCCCTGGCCCAAGGTAATTTCATAGCAGCACAAAACCATTAATGTCACTTTAAATAGGTTTAGGTGCAAAGATCAGAGCCTATCCTAAGCACTGCTATAATGTTCCTCCTTGGAGAAAACAGCTTCTTGATGCCCAGAGGATCCTGCTGTGGCGAAGACATTAGAAGTGGTTTTCTCTAAAATACATGTGCTTGGGTGCTCAGGTGGCTGCAAGTTCGTCTTCCCTTCCTTGACAAATAGGCCTGCTTAAAGAATTGAGACTTCCTTTCTTTCTCTGAATCTCTTTTATTAACCTCAGGTTTTTAAATTACTGCAAAATACATTTAAAGTGGTTTTCAAGGTCACTGGAAAACTACATTTTAGAAGTGTCAGTAGAAAATAACCAACTTTCGGACCACGAAAACGATGATATTTATTTTTGAACCTGCAAACCCGGTGATAAACCCAAGCTGTTTACATTAGTTTGAAATCTGTTTTCCTGGTTCTGGCCAGCCATGGCCCTGCTGCAGCTACTTTTCCCTCCAGATAATTTGCCATTCCCACTGCAGCGCAAATTCTTCCCCAGACAGTAATGCGGTGCTGCCAGCCCTGCCACCAAAATGGCCCTGTCTCACAAGCTAAGTCGGATCAGCCTGAGACAGGATTTTCCTGACACAAACTGTCTGTCAGGAACTGGGGGAGAGGGGTTTCTGGGGGGTGGCATTCACATCTGTGGCTCGATATGAAGCTGTCACCCCCAGCCAGTGCCGTGGTATTGCCTGCAACCACCTCCCAGAGAGACAGGAACAATTATTTGTGATAATTAACGATCCCAGAAGAGTTTTCAGGAGAACTGATGTGTTTATCTGCCATGCCTTGGCTAAATTCCAGCAAGGACTGCACGACATCCTGCCTCTGTCATTGTATCTCATCCACCTAAATTCTCCCGCAGTTTTGATCGGGAAAGAGAGCCTTTGTTATTCCTTCTCCAGCAGCTCTTGCACTGGATTCCTGCATTTCAAAATAGCTGCTGAGCCAAATACATTTCAGTTACAAGTGATCAGTATTGCAAATTCTTCTGATTTCATAATCAGTCTCAGGATTTTTAGTATTTTTCCAAAAGCCTGAGCTGTTGGAGTCGCTATGAAGCACCAGGATCTCAGTTTTCATGGTTTTAAGTAAGTGGCTCACCCTTGCAGTTGAAAACATGAGGCATGTTTACCCTAGAGGCTGAGAAGCCAGATGGTGGATAAAGAAAATGCAACAATTTGGGGTTTTAATCTCGTGATTTTTTTAAGCCAATCTCATAATTTTGGGGAGCTGGCCTCACAGTTTGTGTATGTCCGCAGTTGGCATTACTGAGTGATCATATTTTACGAGGAGTGCTTAATTAATTGCTGATTTAATTTGTGTTTGCTAAAAGCTTTGAAATCCTTGGATTCATTGAGTTCCGTTCAGGACAGAATACAATTTCCAGTGCTAAATCTGCTCAGATCTGCTACTCTGGGAATCTTTCAGTGGCCAGCAGTTCAATTTAAGGGATGAAATGCATTTTGGTGGCATTCTCACTCTGTACATTCTGAAGGCCCCACGCTCTGGAGGCAGAGGGGTCGTACATGACCACAAGATGAGCAGTGTCTTCTAAAGGGTACAAAATGGACAATCTTCTGAGTCAAGCTCACCCCCAATTTTAGGGAGATCCCTCACCAGCCCCTAAGCAGGACAAGGAATCATGTAAGGATCTTCCAGTGCCACTGGAGGCCAGGAGAAGTCACGTTGTTTTGGGCATCCAGCTCTCAGGCTGTTGAAGGTATCTGCTGACTGTGATTTCATAGAATCACAGAATGGTTTGGCTCGAAAGAGACCTTAAAGACCAGGTTGCTCCAAGCCCCATCCAACCTGGCCTTGGACCCTTCCAGGGACGGGGCAGCCACAGCTCCCTGACCCAAATGTAGGCCTGGCAGCCAGGCGGATATTTCTGTGACACAAAGCTGTCACTGCATCGAAAATGTTTGCATAAAATAAGTAGCTCCTTCTAACCCTCCACCAGACATCTCAGGGAAAGGCCAAACTCTGCTCAAAGTGGGGTTGTTTCACCTCAGGGCCATTCAGGCAGCTGGGGCATGGAAAATGGTGTGTCATGCAGTAAAACAAGGTGCCTCGTGCTAGGCCTGGTGAGAATGTCTTTTAAGCCAAAATAATGCTGGGTCTTATTTACTTGACAGCTCAGACATTAATTTAAGACAGGCACAAATGAATCACCAGCCATGTTACAGTTGCCTCGTTGGAATCCCTCTGCTATAATCTCATAGTTTTTTCACCTAATTAATTTCCCCTTTCCTTGCACCAGTGTTTCATGAGTGTATCTTGTTTGGAGGAGATTAAGAGTCACACACTTCATTAGTAAGGTGTAAATTATCAGAGAGACCCTCTCCATCCACCTGCTTAATTGGGTTAATGAAGCGTCTCTGTGGGCCCTGGTAAGACAGCACTGCTCTCTGCTCCCTGCAGGCGTGTTACCAGGGCTGTTTGGAAAATAAATGGAGACCTTAAAGTTCCCACCTTGGTGCATTTTGAGACTTTGGGGCATTTAATTTATTTTTAAAAAGGAAGAAAAAGAGCTAAAGTTGGCGGAAATTGCAAGATAAAGCATTCCTGCCTGTGAAATTACAGTCATAAATATTGCTTGAATCAGTCCACATCAGAACTAATTCCTAATTAATAGTAGCTCCTAATCTTTTCTCTACCTTAAGCAGCCAGATTGCATTATTATAACACACACAGAGATGCTATTAATGCTCAGTTAAATGGTTAAATTGGTATGGGTACCACAGCAATGCAAGGGTAAAAATGGAGAGTGTGTGTTCAATCTCTGGTCATGCAACGTGGGGTGCAGACAGTCCTGGGCAATGAGTGCCCCTTATCCCTGCCAGACGTGATCCCACGTGGAAACCAGGTCCCTTTATCTCTGCACATCCCTGTCTCGCCTCTGCTTGGGTTTTGGAGACTATTCTTGGAAGGGAAAGTGATAAAACCCCTATGGGCGCATACATTACAGCACACCCACGAAACAGGAAATTTTAAGGTGATGTGGGAGAGTATTTGCACTGCAAGTCTGGGCTCAGAGAGTCACTGCTCCTCCAGCCTGGAACAGAAACACGAGGGGATGACTCATGAGTGCTGATGTCACTTGTGGGGTGAGGTGGGCTCAGCCCAAAGCTGATCCTGAGCGAGGTCAAAGCCCGCGAACGCCGAAGCTCTTTAAACGTTCTCAGGCTCTTTCTCATGAGCACCTCATTGAACTCGGGCTTGTGCAGCCAGAAACAAATCCATCAGCAGCCCCGAGCCTCAGCCGAATGGACAATTTGTGCAGGGAAAATGAGGAGAAAGGCTGTGGGTAAATTATTTGTCACAAAATATTCGCCCGGCTCTACCTGACAAAGCAGAGTTCCGCGTTTGATCTCCGTGAGCGACTGTCGCGGGAATCAAAGGGAGTTTTGTCAGGGGATTAAGTGCAGAAGTTGTCGTCGAGAACTACATTAAAGATAAGAAATCCAGAGTGTGGCCCAAAGTGCCTAATCCCAGCACAACTAGTGAATTATTAAGTTGGTCATTTGACAGAAGGAGGAAAAAAAAACCCGACTGTTTCTGAGACTGCCTAAAAAAGAGGTTTCTACTAAAATACAGCGGTTGCATAATGAGAACGCAACGTGCGGTTCCAGCATGAGGGCTGGGCTCTTACACCAGTCCTTGTAGCTATGGAATGGTGGCAGAAAACAGCAGCTTCCAAGGGCTGCCCCTTTTTTGCAGATGTAGGATTTGAACCACCAGCTCTGACTGCCAGGGAAAGTGCAAAGTTTTGAGGTATCAGCAGTAGATCACCTTTGGAGACTGGAGATGTGCCTGAGATCCCAAACCGGGCCCACAGGGACCCAATCCTACCTACAGTATCTCCACGCCTTGTTGGTAAATCAGGAATGCTGAGATGTCCATCTCTGCCAGGAGCACAGAGCTGTTCTGGCACTTCTGCATCCAGCTCTGGGAACCCCAGCATGAGAAGGATTNGGAGCAACCTGGGATAGTGGAAGGTGTCCCTGCCATGGCAGGGGGTGGAACCTTAAAAATGGTCTTTAATGTCCCTTCCAGCCCAAACCACGCTGTGGTTCATGAAATTCCATGATTCCAAGATAATGACAGACAGGAAAACATCCAGCAGCTAGAGAAGAAAGCAAACTGGAAATGCTGGATTTGTGGACAAACAGCCTCCTACAAGCATGGAAACATCTGCATAGGCAGCTGACCACAGGGATGAATATGAGAAAACAGAAATCTCAACAGGCTCATGGGGAAAAGGGAAGAGGTGTGAGTGAAACAGCATCTCCAGGAATCCTGCCAGGGATCCTGGAGCAGCTGATAAAGGTATTTGAGGAGCTGTGGGACCCCCAGCAGAATGAGAATGTTTGTTACACAAAATCAAGAGGAGGGGAGGCACGAGGTGCTTGCATTACAGAGGTGAGAACTCTGCCTTGCAGACCCCACAGGGACAGGCTCACTTGTGAGGGCTGGCCCGGGGCTGGGACAGGGTGTGGAGTGGCAGAAGCAATCCCACAGCAATGCCTCCAGCTAGGAAGGGCAGCATCAGGGGCCTGTGTATGACACAGAGAGCAGAAAGCAAAAATCCTCCACCGGAGTCTCTTAACACCTCAATGCCACCACTAGTGGGAAATGTGAACAAGGGCACACAGAAGATGAGGCCACTCCAAGATACAACACTCCAAGATCATCTCTGCTGTCCCTGGGCCACTGCAGTGTGATGGGGACCTCTGTAACACCTTTACAGATGTCCCAAAGAACTTCCAGACACCCTGAAGGATCATTAGGAAGTTTGGTATGGAAGAGAGGTGCATCCAAAAGGACAAAGCCCAGCAGCAGCTGCAAAGCAGCTAGCTGGAGATGGGTGTCCCTGCTGGGGGACACACTCTGGGATTGCTCAAAGGGGCTTCACAAACCAGAACAGGGCAAGACCACCCGGCCCTACCTCTGCACACATCTGGCTCTGTCATAAACCCTTAAGTCCCATATCCAGCCAGGGATCAGCGCTGGGGAATCCACATTTCTGGGGGTTGGAACCACATGATCTTTAAGGCCCCTTCCAACACAACCCATTCTAGGATTCTGTAATTCTAAGGAGTATTTCTGTGTTTGGCACAAAGCAGGAGAGAGCAGCGTTTGAGGGAGCTGGGGTAAGTAATCCCTCACTCAGCTGGGGTTGTGGGCTTGTGCAGGAGGGGACAGCAATCCCTCAGGCTCCCTCTCCATCACAGACAGGTAACAACTCTCCTCTGTGTGAGCAGTTAAGTTCCCAGACAGGGAGCAGAGAACCTGAGAGGAATCTCCATCCTTGGAGATACTCAAAATTTGACCAAAGCAACGTGACTTAACTTTGAAGTTTGCTCTGCTTTGAGCAGTATCTAAGACTGGAGACTCACAAAGGTCCCTTCAAACTTGAATTGTTTTAACTTTTTCATTCTATGACTATGCAGTTTATGCAGAACATTGCCTGACAAGAGGCAGCCAATGTGAATTTGTCAAGAACAAATCTGCCCAGAGCAGGGAGCCTCTGCAATGTGGTGGGCTGCTCCATTCCGGGGGAGAGGTGATTGCCTGTTCCCTGGATATTCCTGTTCCCTCAGAGATCCGCTGGCCCAGCTCCACTTACATTTTGTCTCTATTCTATCAGTCACTCAGGCTGCTAAAATGCTTGCATTAAAAAGATGTGCATGTGCAAGAGACACACTGTAGCAGGAGGAGCCTGCGTGGCTGCTGCAGGCAGCTGCCAACCTGTGAAAACACATCTGGGAAACACTGAACAGGGGGAGGTGGGGAAGGACCGTCAGCACCCTTTTCGTCAAAGCAAAGCAATGAACAGCTCCTCTGAAAGGTGAACCAGCTTGAGTTTGTTTGCTGACACCTCCCTGCTTGGCTCCTCAAAGCTTGCAATCCTCTGCCACCCTTTGGCAATGGCACAGTCCTGTCTGCCTTGCATCCCTCTCCTTCATCTTTTTTTTTTTTGTCACTCAGCTGACAAGAAACTCTTCCAAAACAATGGCACACTTGTGCCTGTCCTCACTGAAAGCAAATGATTTACAAATAAGCTCAACATCCCACCAGGTCAGGGTGAGGATCTGTAAATCATCACACTCTGCATGAAGATTTGTTTTGGTGAAAGTTCTGGTGAAAGATGTATCCTGCTGGCTTCAAATAACTGAACCACTGTCCTTGACTCAATATCTATCAGCTGCTCTTGTCAAGGTAGTGCTTGGGCTGGAAATATGGGGCACTGCAGAAATCACTTTCTTCCAACACTGAACAAGGAAGTAACATGGAAAATGGATCACAGAATCATAGAATATCCTGAGGTGGGAGGGACCCACAAGGATCATCAAACTCAACTCCTGTAAGACCTTTAGATGTCTTTTTCAGCCCTCTGATTATTCTTTATGGGTGAAAATAAACCAGTTTGTGTTTATCTCTCTGCATCCTGTCCTGATGACATCTGGAAGAGGCTTCCAGCCACCTCAGGTAGTGGGGGCACCACTGGCCACATCCCCTGGGATGCAATCAGGAGGGAAGAGATGTGCTGTAAACAGCAGCAGCCTGCCTGGGGTTTGTGTTTTAATGGGTGCAAGAATCGGTGTTAGCATATGCTAACCACTCTTTGCAGGGTGATCATTATGCAAATGCCTACAGTAAACAGGTAGGAAATTAGATCTAATCAGGACACCCCGCTCCCTCCCCTCTCTCCCGACACAGGAAAGTTGACTCCATCCATTGCTCCGGGTGCAGACCAAAAAAAAAAAGGTCTGAATTCCAGCCGGAACCCTCGGTTTTCCATTTGTCCTTTTGTTCTCGTGTGTTTGGATTCTTGCGTAAGTCGCTGGAAAGCGAAGGGCAGCCTTGTGACTGCTTTAATTTTAAAGCTCCCAGAACAGGCTGGTATGGCTGGATCCAGAATTAACCCCGTTGTGGATTTCCGTGATCTGAAGGCAAATAAAAACTGAGCACATCACGCCCGGTGTCCACGGGTAATTTAACTCTGTAATATCTTATCACCGCCTATTAACGAGCCTGGCTGTTAATTCTGATGGGGACAGCCACAGATTCCCAGGATGAGCCCAGGAGCATCCCAGGATTCTGTGGTTATCAGGAGACCTTCGGTGCTGCCGGGGGGTCACGCAGCTGATTCCTGTCTCACACTCCCTCTCCCCATGCAGCTCAGCCCATCTCCTTGCAACACCTCGAATCCCCTGTGCCCAAGTGCCAGACACAGCTGGTTCCCTGCCCATGGCAGGGGGGCTGGGACTGGATGATCTTTAAGGTCCTTTCCACCCCAAACCATTCCAGGATTCTGTGATTTGCCCCCTCGAGGGGCCGTGTCTGGCACAGGACCGCCAACCTCTCTGCTCACCCCCATCCCAGCAAGGCCAAGGACACCCTCAGCTCCTGGATTTAGGAAATCTCAGCCTCCCAGAAATCTTACAAAGGCCCAGACACCTTCTTGCAGCAAATATTAAAGGCTGTGGCCAAGTAATAACAACTGTTTGCTGCAGTGTCTGTGCAAAGGTTGAGGCAATTAAGGCTCCGCAGACGGAAGCACAAAAGCCACGGAGGCAGCTCCTGAGCCACGAGGACCCTCCTGAATCGTGTACAGACCACATGAGAGGGGTGTGAGAAGTGGGTGCTGCAGAGCCACCCCGGCAGAGAGGGACCTGGATGTCCCTTGGAATCCCAGGGTGCTGCTCAGGGCTGTTTCTGGGTTTGATCCTTGCAGCCTGACCTGATGGTAGGTGGTGAGTGAAGCCTCAACAGGCCCTCACTGGCCAGCAATGCTGTCAAAATAAAAAAGGAAATGTCAGAGACTGGGACTTTCCCTGGGAAATTAGATTTGTAGGGGCTACTTTAATGTGGTTACATACAAGGTTCTAGTTCTGGTTGCAGTTTTATAGGGACCAGTGTGATGCCAAAGGGTGACCTCTGCATCTGCACAGTCGTTCCCAACAAATTCCAAATTGCCCCAGCACCCTGTTACTCATTTTCAATCAATCCACCACCATCCCTTTCCACGTCACAGTCTTGCAGCAGACCTGGATGTTCCATTCAAGAGCTGGCACCCTGGAAAATGCTGGAGGCACCCCCCACAACACAGGAAAAGAGACTCAGCTGTCCCTGCCATGACCCTTTTGCAGTCACCTCTCTGCCATTGGTATGGGAGACCACGAGTCAGGAGGGAGCTTTGGCAGCCTTCAGCAGCGTGGGCTGCCCCTGGCAGGACCTGCCAAAGGAGGCAGAGAGTTTGCACACCTGGAGAGGTTGGCACTGTGTCCTCAGTCCCCTGGCAGGGGGGCAGAGGGAGAGAGGGAAGGAGGGATGCAGAGAGGGAGAGTGGCCAAAGGAAAGGAGAAAGAGCAGAGGTGTGGCACAGAGCTGACCCACGCTGCTGCAGGAAATTCTTGCAAGTATTTCCCCATGCTGGGTTCCCTTAGAGATGGCAGCGTTGTGCTGGGAGTGGGGGAGTGTCCTTGTTCCACCACAGATGGGAAAGGTCGGACACCAGCACTTGTCCTGGATGAGGCAGCAGCCTGGAGGTGCTCCCACGACACAGATCCCAGCAGCACAGGCCACCTGCACCACTGGTGCCCTGATCCCCGGTGCCCGGCTCTCAGCCCTCTCCTACACCAGCTGCGTTTGATTTTCCATGGCCAGAGATGATCCAGATGCAAATTTCCCCAGGAACCATCTGGTGAGCGCTCCATCCTCTAAAAAGTCCTGCACAAAGCCCTGAAACAGCAGAGTAACCTGGATATTTACCATAAATGATGTGAAATATTGTATTTTAAGTAATTATGGACCGGGGCAAGTACTTCCTGCATGACTTCTAGGAAGGCACATGGGTGTTTGACTGCTACACTTAAAGATGCAGAGCTTCTCCATCCTAAGGCAATTTGTTTCAGCTTCTAACTTCTATTTTTCTCAAATGGCCAGTTTGGATAAATCTTATTTTAACTTGTCAGCCTGGATACTCCTGCCAGACGGGCAAGGATATGCTTTTGTCTTCCAGGTAATATCCTGCCCTCACCAAATACACTCACACCATCTCACCCTTCCCTTGGATAACTCATATATTGACAGAATGCCCAAAGTACTTCACCAAGCAGGTTCATGCCTCCTGGAGTTGCTTTCCTGGCTCTTCCTGAACCCTTCCTAATCCCCCACCTTTCAGTTCCAAAGCCAGGTCCTGAGACTGGACAGCACCATTCCAGTAGAGGTCTCCTCTCCCACACGATTTGGGGTGGATTCCAAAGTTTCAGGGGCAACACCCCAGCCCTTGTCCCCCACCGACTGAGGGCTGACGCTGTTTGGGTTCCCACCAGACTCCATCACCCTTCTCAGCATTCCATCACCCCGGATCCTGCAACCTCACAGCTGATGGGGGGCTCAGGGCTCGTTCCTCCTCTGCACAACACTGAAGGAACCTCCTCACAACCCAACAAACACTCTCACTACCCAACGAATGCCCTCACAACCCAACAAATGCCCTCACAACTAAAGGAACCTACTCACAACCCAGCAAACACCCTCACAACCCAGCAAATGCCCTCACAACCCAACAATCAACTTCACAACTCAACGAACACTCTCACAACTCAACAAACACCCTCACAACCCAACAAACGCCCTCACAACCCAACGAACGCCCTCACAACCCAACAAATGCCCTCACAACCCAATGAACGCCCTCACAACTCAATNAACAAATGCCCTCACAACCCAACGAACGCCCTCATAACCCAACGAACGCCCTCACAACCCAACCAACCCCTTCGCAACTCAACAAACGCCCTCACAACCCAACCAACCCCTTCGCAACTCAACAAACACCCTCACAACTCACCACATTCCTCGTTTTCAGCTCTTCAGCCCCTGAGCAAACACCCTCAGCTGAATCAGCCTGCCCAGACAGGCCTCCCTGCAGGGTGGCTCCGTATATTTTCTTAATGGAGAGGAGCCCGATTATCCCAAGGGATAAAACCTGCAGCCCCAAATCTACAGAGGAGCCCCATTGGCCTATGGGGTCTCCAAAAATCAGTGAGACAGAGGACACTTGTTACTTGCCTTTCCACAGCTGTGGCACGGAGGGACCAACTTGCAAGGACTGAGGGACACTTTGCTTTTGTCAGCAGCATCGGGAGATGAATCAGCTTCACCTCTGCTCGAATCTGCCTGAAAGCAAAAGTGATTTGTCACTTGTAAAGGGAGTGAGGATGCAGGAGGACCCAGCTTTGCTTTCCACTCTGCCAGGACAGAGTTGAGAAAGGCAGCCCAGCATGGGCACCTTCCTGGCACTCCAAGGCTGGTGCTTGGAAACTCAAGGCATGTGCCAAGCCTTACCAAAAAGTCCCAAGTGAAGCAAAGCAGGTCTGGAGGAAAGTTCTTCTGCTTGGCATTGACATCCTGACCCCACAACCTCCTTCAGGAAAGCCAAAAATGCTCCAAGTCTTGACGACTTTACTTCAGCCAAGTGGAAGTTAAATCATGCCCCAGCAGGCTGTGAACTGGTGTCAGTGGTGAGGGACACACAAACCATGGTCCCTTTTGGGAATGTTACAGTCCAGAGGGGACTTTTTAAATCTGTTTTTTGATATAAGCTGCCCTGCTTGCTCCCTCATGCCCTCTCCTCCCTGTCCAGCCTGATCCCAGACCCTCCCAGGGCACAATGCTCCCAAACTGGGTTAGGTGATGCATTTTCTAAGCATCTGCAGGTCTCATTACCAGCATCCACACAAGAATAAATACCAGGGTTCCTATCTGTGACCTTGTGAGGAGAGGCAGGGAGAGAACCCAGAGAACCAACCCCTCCTTGGAAACAGAAAACAGCAGGTCCAGTTTTCCCAGCAATTGGCTCTGTGGGGAGCTCTGGTTTCGGGTCTCACAGAGGCATCTCCTCTCCTCTCTCTCTCTCTCTCTCCCTATAATGATGCCGCCTCAGCCCTCCAAATTTAATTACCAGGTAATTATACACACATGTAGTGGTTTGGTCCTGGCAAGGGCTGAGTGTCACCAGTGTTGAGACCCAGAAAGGTGTTTGCTCTGTGCACTGGGAGCCTGAAACCCTTCTGGGACCTCCAGCTCTGCATCTCTCACAGGAAATCCCAGAAACCAGGGACAAGCCCCACGACAGAGTGGGGACATCATTGCCACAGGGCATCCCGTGGTCCCCAGACCATGGGATGCCATTCCCAAACCTGTCTGAAGGAAGAATGGGGAAGGGAGCACGTCGAGGAAGACACTTTCTTTTCGGCACATCCCACACTAAGAGGTATTTGCCGATAAGCTGATAATCAGGTGGCCTGGCCACCCCCAGGACGTTAGACCTTGGTGCTTAGAGAATATTTGATCATACAGTATCTCCATTAGGAGTTTGTAATCCGCTATCGCAGCATTTGAGAGCCATCTGAGTATAAGGAGATTTTTATTAATGGTTCATGAGCCTAAAAGTCAAAATTGACTCTCAGAGCAGATTTTAACAGTTTGTGTGGGATTTATGTATTTATCTATCTCTTCACCACCTCTTCTCCCCCCACCATCACCTCCCTCTGCTCTGCCCCAGCACAGAGGTGCAGCAGCAGTAGCAGCAGCAGGGAGACACCAGGCAGCTGGAAATGGCATTTCTCCTTCCCTTCTGTCTTTTGCCATCTTCTCTCTTTCTCCTCCTTTTTCCTTTCCTTTCCTTTCCTTTCCTTTCCTTTCCTTTCCTTTCCTTTCCTTTCCTTTCCTTTCCTTT
>VZTH01003790.1:0-28083 GCA_013397815.1 Aleadryas rufinucha | reverse complement strand
GAGAATGTGAAGGCCAAGATCCAGGACAAGGAAGGCATTCCTCCTGACCAGCAGAGGCTGATCTTTGCTGGCAAGCAGCTGGAAGATGGGCGCACCCTCTCTGACTACAACATCCAGAAGGAGTCAACTCTTCACCTGGTGCTGCGCCTCAGGGGTGGCTGTTAAGTTCTTGTGCATCTTGCTTGACACCAGGATTGCCAGTGGCACTTGTGTTTGCACTGTAGTTCTTCAATGTCTTAATATTAAGTTAATGCAAGGTTAATGCAAGCTTGAGTAACTGCTGAACAACTGTCTGTTGAGATGCTAATAAAGTTTTCTGTTGCACATTACACCCCGTAGTCTGTCTGAGTTGAAGCAAGTGAAACTGGTGTATTAAGTGAAATGCTTTGGCTTCTTACCATGGCAGTTTTAAGCCTCTTTGCATGTGTAATGAGGACCAACCTTGTGGTTAAAATGGATCTGGATTAAAATCTTACTGAAGTGCTAATAATACCATGTTGTTTCTTTTTCCTGGAGTTTAGCTGCACTCTGGTTCCAGGTGGGATGTAAAGACCCCAGGGAAGGGGTGTGGTGGTCATTTCTTGGGGTGGGTTTTGCTGCAGGTTATGAATTTGGGAGTGTGTTTAGGTTGTCTGTGCTGGTCCTGAGGGGTTGCAGTGCCTGACACTGCTTTGAAGGAACCCTTTGGTGGGGGTGTTTCTCTGGACCATGGTTTGGGGGAGGGCTGCTCACTCTGGGAATTGTGTGGTGGGTGGGAAGGTGCCCCTTGCTGGCTCCAGTGAAACTTCAAATGGCAACAGGGGAGTGAGCACTGTAAGAACTGCCTGATTTGGTATGTTAAGTTTTACACGATTATTTGTGCCACAAAGGGAGGGAGTTCCCACTAAAATCTGGGTTATCTGGGTTTGGTTTTTTTAATGGGGTGGGTTAGTTGAAGTGCTGTGGTGGGTCTGTGGAGGGGGGTGTAATATCCATGTGCCCTTCCCCAAAAACGTCCCCGGGTTGTGAGGGTGGCTGTCACTGTCTTCACCTGCTGAATTCTGACAGCTGCTCACCTCAGACTGGGAGTCCTGGCCCTGTCTGAGTGCACAGAGTCTGTGCTGCTGCACCTCACTTTTCTCCCAAAACCTGTGTTAGGCACCATCCTGGTCCATTTTTTTTATTCCCTGGAGTGCTGCTGTGCAAGTTTGTTCCTTTTGAATTTCATCACTCAGCATCTGTGGTAAGNACCTGCTGAATTCTGACAGCTGCTTGCCTTAAACTGGGAGTCCTGGCTCTGTCTGAGTACACAGAGTCTGTGCTGCTGCACCTCACTTTTCTCCCAAAACCTGTGTTAGGCACCATCCTGGTCCATTTTTTTTATTCCCTGGAGTGCTGCTGTGCAAGTTTGTTCCTTTTGAATTTCATCACTCAGCATCTGTGGTAAGTTGCACTGAAGGGGAAATTAAGCCAAAAAGTTGCTGTTTCATAGAAAACTGCACACTAAGTTCAGTGTGGGTTGGAGGGTTATATCCATAATGGGATTTTTGGTTTTTTTAGGAGCAAGGCTTGCATCCCTGTCTGCTGAGCTGGCAGAAATACAAAGTTCTGTAAACATTTGCTCTCTCTGCCATAAGAGAGACTTCCCTTAGTCTGAGTTTTCCTGCAATTGCTGCTTTGATTTTGTGCTTTTTGCAGTTTCACTGCCTGGCAGGGTGCCCAGAGGGGCTGTGCAGGCCCTTCCTGTGAGGGACTGAGGGGCGACAGACAAGAACCATGGAAATGGTTCTGGGCAACCAACTCGGGGTGGCCCTGCTGGAGCAGGGGGCTGGACAGGGTGACCTCCAAATGTCCCTTCCAGCCCCAACCATTCCCTGCCCCTCTGGACTGGGTGTCTTTAGCCCTGCTCTGTGCTCAGCCCTGTCTGGAGTCCCTGAGCAGTTCATAGTCCACAGGAGATAAGGCAAGGAATAAACTGACATTGCTTATCTTCCTGCTGGGGTTTGGGGTTGGCACTGAATAAACTGACATTCCTTATTTTCCTGCTGGGGTTTGGGGTAGGCACTGAATAAAGTGATATTCTGTATTTTCCTGCTGGGGTTTGGGGTGCCCTACAGGGACAGGGACCCCGGGGAGGTGACAGGAGGGGTCTGCACAGGCCCCGCTGTTGGCTCTGCTTTTTGGCCTGAGCCAAACTGGTCCCTGGGGTGTTCCAGGTGTGGGTGGTCCAGAGCTGCACATGGAGCCTGCTTCAACCTCCTGAGGTGTGAGCAGGGGGAAAAGTGGGAATGTTGGGGCATTCTGTGGTTGTGGGGAGCAGCTCAGGCCTGGCTGAGGCAGCTGTGGCTGATTAATTGTGTGGCACTGAGTGTCCCTGGGCTGCTCTCCCCAGCCCTCCCCAGGGGAAGATTCCCTCGTGTGAGGTTTGTGCTGGGAGTTCATGGACTCTGCATTTCTTCCTAGAAATGCCCAGGACAGCACATCCTTAGGGCCAGAGAGTGAAATCTCCCAGTGCTGTGGTGTTGCAGCAGTCCCTGGGTGAGGTTTGGGGCTGGGTTTGGGCATGGATTGCTGTGAGGGGACGGGGACACCTCTGCTGGAATTGTGTGTCCTTGCAGGAGCTGTGGGATCCCCCTGATGATGGAGGGGTAGCCGTCATGTGCAGGAAAAAAATGACTGCAGGGATTTCTTCATTAATAAGAAAAAAATCCTTGCAATTTATTGTAAATTATGTGAATTAGGGAAATGTGCATAAATCACAAGGAAATGTGAATATGAATGTGTATAACATGCATTGTTTACACTGAAGTTATTAGCATCAAACAAGGTAAGATATCAGGCAATACAAATGATTGATGTTGTTAAAACACACTTTTTTAAATTCCTACATTTAGTGGTACCTCAAAAGTCTTCTTAAAGACAACTATTCAAAACTAAAATAAGAATTCAATAGGTTTCAAACAAAACCCCAAAACCACCAACAAAAAGAAAAACCAGCCCAGATTTTGGGATTTTGTCCTCTATGCTTTAAAAAAGTGACTTATACCTATAAAAAGAGAAATAAAATAACCCATTATACTGGGGTTTGGATACTTTTGGGGTTCTCTCCTTTAGAAGCTGCCCCACAACATAACCCTATAGGGAAAGTGAGGGCAGATAAGCATTGGGAATAAATCCCTCCGTATTTCTGCAGCCTTGCCCAAGTGACAAAGGCTGTGTTTTAAGATCCTTGGCTGCCCAGTTTGGCAGGAATTCCGGCTGCCTCGCTGGCCACGCGATGTCACTGTTCCCCCACAAACCGGTAATTTTCGCTCTGCCGCTGGATTTCCTATTTTGCTGCCCTTTGATTGTCAGCAGAGCATTCCTACAGGCTGTGATCCTACAGAAAGGGATACATCAAGGAGAAAGATACTTCCATTTTAGGAATAAGAGAGCTGGATGGTTCCCTCAAAGGCCTGAGAAGAATATAGATTGGAGCCTTTAAATGTTATGGTGTGGAATTTGCAGTTCCAGAAATACTGTCGTGGAGATTAATTGAGTTCCCTGGGCTATCAGACAAGTTCTGACATGGGATTATATTTAAGAATATTTATGTTTCAGATTGGGCACTGGCTGGTGATTCTAGAGGTACTGATTTCCATCTGTAACTAAGAAATGAAGCTACTAAAATTCATCACTTCAGTGTGGCTTTTGCATAACAGTTACATGGACAAAAAATAAAGTCAGGCCTTGCAAAAACTCTTGGTATTTTCCCATGTATGAAAATACACCCTTAAAAGAAACTATTTTTTCTTTTGCTGGCCTACCTGTTGTATTTAAGAGAAATTTAATTCTCCACCCTTGCATGTTGTTATTACAGGTTTTCCTCCTCCTGTGAAGATGATTTTGAGCTGCTGAGAGTGGGCACAGATCAGTCCTGTAACCAAATTACAGGTGACTTTGAACTTCTATTTAGAGCACACTGAAAACATGGTATTAATCATAAGACTATTGTGTTCTTCAGTATTTGGTAAAAAAGGGAATTTAGGTGAAATGTGCTCGTTTCACTCTTTTCCAAACATCCTCTTCTTCGTGCTTCCATTTGCCTTTTGCTTGAGCAGGTTCCAGTCGTTGCTTTTTCTGCTGTGAATTACTCATCTATAATCTAGAATTGCACTCATGAAGGTATTTGATAACGATATTGAATGAAAAACACTTGACTTGAAATTTCACTTGGCAGTTTGACTTCTCTCTTCCCAGATTTCCACAGGCCGTGCCTCTCCTGTCAGGAGAAACTCAGACACGTTTCATGAGTAAAAGAAGCGATTGTGAGATTCCTTCGTGTTCCTCTACATAAAAGCCTCAAAAAGCAGGATGAAAATTCGGGCTGACAGACAGGTGAAGTTAAATTGCTGCTTTTCTTCTCCCTGCCCTGTGTTTGTGTGTTCCCCGTGGCTCTGTTTGGCCGTGGTGACCTCTGAGCTGGCAGCGATTCCTTTCCCAGCGAACTGCACGTTCCCCTCCCTCCGTGCAGGCTATTAAAAGCAGATGTGCAGGGAGAGCTCTGTTGTGATGCACTCCTGCGGGCTGATTTCATTCCTTGGCTGGAGTGGTGGGATGCCTCCCAGGAAAGCTGGAGAAGAAGCCCAAGAGGATTTAAAAACCCCTCAGTCTGAGCTAAACTCCTGGGCCCGAGGCTCTGTTGATATCACAGCAAATGAAGTGTAACACAGCTAAAGCAAACCCAGCTAAATCAGTGCGGGGCTGGAATGAGGGAGGGATTGGAGAGATTAGATCTGATCTTGCATTTATCTGGTTGTTCTTTAGAGGCTGTCCTGTGGGTCTTAATAAATCATTAAGAAACCATCACGGAAAGAAAAAGCGGCTTTGTGTCGTCCCTGGACCGGCTTCATTTTGAGACACGGGAATCTTGAGAAATAAGCTTGCAATCTCCTGCAAAGCCACGAGGAGGAAAAAGGCACCGTGCCATTTAATTGGTGTATTTATAGGGAGGTCGTCTCACAGCCGGCATCTGACTCAAAGCCGAAGCCATCTGGGAATGTTTCTGTGGGTGACGACCACGTTCCAGGAAACGTCACAGCATCCTGCAGTCCTGTGGGATGAGGATTGCTTCAGGCTCTCCTTTGGCTCAGGGTAGCTTTGGAAGTTCAGAGTTCAGTGTGTCATGCTGTGACACCCCTTCTCCATGCTTTTGGGCCAGTGGTTCACCTCACTGCTGGGATTCCTCCTGGAATGTGCCCCTGCTGCCAAGGTGTCGATTGGCAGAGCTCTTTACTCTTTTGTTCATTAGTAAGATTGCCTAGCTGAGCTCTAGGACACGTTAATGGCTCTGTAAGGCATCGGGAGTTCAGGTGGGAATCACTGGAGCAGCATTCCTTGGGGAAAGGCTGTGGGTGCTGGGTGTCACCCTGCACTGGTGCTGCAGGAGGTGATCCCGCTGCCTCCTCGGGCCTTCAGGAGAGGGAGAGGAAGAGCTCAAACACGAGGTGTGGGCTGATGTCCTCTGTTTCCCTGGGGCCCTGTTTTGGGAGAGGAAGAGCTCAAACACGAGGTGTGGGCTGATGTCCTCTGTTTCCCTGGGGCCCTGTTTTGTGAGGGGAAAATGGAGCAGTTTTGGGGTGTGTGTGCCCAAGGACAGTCAGCTGTGGGGTGGAGGGGGCAATCCCTGCTCCCAGGAGAAGCCTCTCCCAGACTTTTCTCCTTTGGAGAAAGAACAGGGGCTAGAGCAGAGGAAGTGGCCAGCGGCCTGAGTGTTTGGGCTGCCCTGTGCAGTGCCCTGTGCTGGTGAGGAGCAGCTGACGCTGCCCTTTGTGGGGTGCCTTGGTTTGCTCCCACAGTTCGTGTCCCTGGGGCTGTCTGTGTCCCACAGTCTGTGTCCTGCAGCTCTGGGCAGACCTGGCTTCCCACACCAAGTCTGACCTCAGCTCTTTCCAGGCTCTTCTCCTTGTGCTGGGGGAGCCTCGTGACGGCCTCGCAGGGGCCGTGGTGGGGAGGCACGAGGTGTTTCCTCCCCCTGTGCAGGCAGGGGTTAAGCATTCTGAATTTGCAGCTTTCCCATATAAGAGCACTGCACTCATTGGCTCTCCCCTCCACTGAGAAATCTACCCAGTCATTTCCTGTGCAAGCCCTCCTTCACTTTGCAAAAAGCCACACAGTTGAGTAAATAGCGGGGATCTGGGGTTATTCCTGCTCAGGGGCAGCTTGGATTCTGCCATGGAGCAGCACCAGCCAGGAGCTCAGCGCTCTGCCTTTACCTGCTGCTGAAACGAGCATGGGCTTCTCTGCAGGAGGGGAGGACTCTCACCCATGGATGTAAATGATTTTGGGTCTGCCTCCATGCCAATTAACACTTTTTGGTGCTTGGCTTGCTCTCTGCCGGGAGGTTATTTCCCCTCTGAAGGATCCGGTGGGACTCTTTGTCAGATCAGTCCTTGGGTGGAGCTCGCAGCAACTTCTGGTAAGTGCTGTGCTCTTCTGACAGCAGGGCTTGGTGCTGCGCTGCTCAGAACAGCTTGGTGAGGTCTGAGAGAGGAATAACTCGGTTCCTGAGGAGGGGAAGTTGAGCTGGCAAGCAGAGAGTGCTCCCTGTGCTTCCCAGGGATGCACAAAGTGGGTGGGTACATCAGAGGGTCCTTTTTTATGGGACCATTTTGCTCTTGCTTTTAACCCAGCCGCTCTGTCTGTGCAAGACTGGCAATAAATAACTCTCTTGAGCGCTGTGGAGAGATGGAAACTGCAGCTGAGAAATGATTTTGGGGAGAGGAAGACAGAAAAGCACGAGCAAACTGCTATGGAAGTGCAAATATCCTCCTAAAGGATTCGGCAGCTGTACCAGTAAGTGTTCTGGGGAAGGCAGCAAGTCTGAAATGGGATTAAAGGGTGTGTGCAGAGGAATGTTTGTCACTAGAGCGCAGACTAAACTGAGTGGCTGAATTATCATAACGGTCTGTCTCCAAATCAGCCCTTGGCTTTCTTGCTGTGAGCTGCATGGAGATGTTTTGTGGCCGTTTTCTGCCTAGACCTGTGTTTTTTCACACCCTGACATGAGCAGGGTGCTTATGCTGTGTCCGTTTCCCCCTTTGCTGGTGCAGGCTATGGAGTCTGGCTGTAGTCCCAGCAAGGGAGATTTCTCTTCAGAGGAAACCTGTTAACCATTTGGAGGGAATGAGGAGGAGTTGCTGACCAAAGCCCCGCTGCAGGTCGGTAATTGTGGGTGTTTAATTGCTGCCTCACAAACGCTGACTTCAGGCGGCGTGCCTTGGGTGTGGTCTGAGATGTGCCCAGATAGACACGAAGAGAGGTCTCCAAAGAGCCAAAACAGAGTTCAGGAAGCATTAGATGAGAGAAGGGGGCTGGCTGGGAGCTCTGCTGGGTGCTGATGCTCTCTGTGCAGCAAATCTTGCTCGAGCTGTGCTCTGTGCAGACTCCCAGGGCTGTGAGAGTCTGCAGGGCAGGGGGAGTGTGTCTGCCTGAGCTCAGATTCTGTGCTCACAGGGATAGCCAGCAGCTCCAAGTGTTGGGGAGATCCCACTCATCTTGCCCCAGGATGAAATGTCAGAGAGCCTGGGGGGACAGAGTTTGTGCAGGTGTTTTCCCTGGAGGAGCAGCCTGAAGCTTCCCAGCAGGGACTGTGGGCAAGCTCATCACTGTTCCAAAGCAGGCCTACCGTGAACCTTCATCTTTTTGGCCACTTGGTGACCAGCCTGTGCCTGTGCTGGTTGCACTGAGACAAGAACAACGATCACAGCCTCCTAAAGAGCCACTTTCCTTGCCTTTTATGTCAGGAACATGTGCTGCTGCCAACAGGTGAGGTCATCTCACACGGGGGGTTCAGATGTGCTGCAGACAAGTTGCCTGTGCTTCATGAACTGCTTCTAAACTTCTCCTCTACTGGAACCCCATTTAAGACCCTGATCCTTTACTCAAATACTCCTCCTGTGCAGAGTTTTACCAAATCTCCCTCTCAAGGAACCCGTGGTCAGCCTGGGAACTTCCTTTGTGTGGCACCGAACGCCTTTGGGGCTTGTGAAGAGATTGTGTTAATTCTGCCCATCCCTCGCAGGTTTGGTGCCCCAACAGGGAGCATCTTTGTTGATCTGCAGGACCATCTCTCCTGGCAATGGATAAGTTCACAAACGGGCAGCCAGGCCCAGCTCAGAGGAACAGGTTCATGGGATTGCTGGAAACTGATGACAGCATCCAGGAGGAGAAACCTGCACCGAGTAAAAAGGAAGAAAGGTCGGGACATGGGAGGAAAGGAGAGCCACAGCCCTTGGAGACACCTTATCAGAAGGAGAGCAGTGACTTCGCCCCTAAAATCAAGATTAATCTGAACTATCGGCCAGGACTCGTCAGCAAGTGAGTAACTTTAGGGTATTTGACCAGTTTGGGATGTGATCCAGGTGACCCACACTGATCCTGGCTGGTGGGAGCCTGTGGATTTTCCCAAGTCTAAACTAAAAGTGGCAGTGTAGGACTATTACAGGCACGTGGTGGGAGGTCATTAACAGCAGCAAGGGGATGTGTTGGGGTCCTGGAGGGTGCCCACGTGTGTGTGGGGTGTGTTTTGGGTCACTCTGCACTAACTCCAGTCAGCCAAGCTGGGTGCCAGAGCGGCCTCACAGGGAGCCCTGCACAACTGAGCTGCTCCTGCCAGGGCTGAGGACCAGCCTGAGAGAGCTCCCACCATGGGATGGGCCCGACTCTGGTCCTGCAGCTATCTCGGGCTTCTCTCCCCGCTCTGGGTGCGTGCCAGGCTTGCACATCAGCCTGGATCTGGGAACAGCTCCAACTGATGGAAAGAGCAGCCACTTAGGAGAATTCTGGGAAATAACTGTCTCTATTTTTCCCTTGACTCAAAAATAAAATACTTCAGTGTTTTCCCCCCGCCCCCAAAAAAAACCTCTCCTCTTTCTCCCTCCTTTCTCCCACTAGAGCTCGTGGCAGGCTCCTGTCCCTGCTCTCCAGAACTTCCTAACCCTTTGCATCTGTCCCGCAGCCAGAAGGACCCGAATCGCTTTGACAGGGAGCGGCTGTTCAGCGCCGTGGTGAGGGGCAGCCCCGAGGCTCTGGATGGTTTGCTGGAGTACTTAAGGAGGAACTCCAAATTCCTCACCAATTCCGAATACACAGGTAGATCCCTGCCCCTGGAGTTGTTTGTTATCCCCAGGGTCAGCAGAGCCAGTCGGTGTAGGAGGGGAGCAGGGGATCCTGCTCAGGGTTCTTTGCTTTCTCCAGCCCTCTGTCTCCTTTCATTTTCCTTATGTCGGGGAGAATGCCATTAATTAAATAGATCCTAATGGTTTTGCCTCAGGACTACTAAAAATACTGATAAAAACCTTTAAAAGGAGGATTGTGTTTGAGTTAAGGTCTGAATCAAGCACTACAGCTGTGAGCAAAGCACACCCACAAAAACCCACTCAACCCTCTCTTCCTGCCAGATGCAAAGACTGGGAAGACCTGCTTAATGAAAGCCCTGCTGAACTTAAAAAACGGGAAGAATGACACAATCCCAGTCTTGCTAGAAATAGACCAGAAGACACAGAACCCCAGGCCACTCGTCAACGTGTCCTGCTCTGACTGCTTCTACAGAGGTAAGGGAGGATTCTGTGAGAGGAGCAGGGAAAAGGGAAAAGGAAAGAGAGGGGAACTGGAGCTCCTGCAGCACTGCAGCCCCGGGGTGCTGGTGCAGTCACAGCCCACTCACCTTTTAGTTCTGATCCTGGTGCTGCATCTCCTTCAGCCTTGAGTTGTACCCTCCTTGTTCTGTAAAACAGGAATGATAGCTGTTTAATAACCCAAGGAATGAGATGATTTGCTTGGGAAAGTATAGAAAAATGAAAAAGAAGTGGTGTGTCATTATTAAACGAGTTTCTGCTGTTTGGTTGTGCTCTGAGCAGCAGCGTGGCCGTGTGTGGTTGTCTCAATCCTCTCATGGCTGCTCGGGCTCTCAGTGCCAGGCAGGGGGAATTGCCTGCTCTGCTGGTGAGTTTCTGATGGTTTGGAGGCTTGTTGAAAGCCCTCAGCTGCCAGCCAGCCCTGAGGCTGCTGTTGCAGTGCAGAACACGCAGCCATCACTGGTGACACCCCATCCTGTCCCCCCTGAGGGTGGCACAGAGTGACACAGAGTGGCAGGGTTTGCTGTGCCCTCAGGCCAGACAGCCCTGCACATCGCCATAGAGAAAAGGAGCCTTGATCTGGTGAAGCTGCTGGTGGAGAATGGAGCTGATGTCCACGCCAGAGCCCACGGTGAATTCTTCAGGAAGAAGAAAGAAGGAGTTTACTTTTACTTTGGTGAGTCACTGTGGAACCTCTGGGGGTTCTATTGCCCTACTCCACGTGATGCCACTAATTCTAGTTGGCTTTGCCCCTCTGTTGCCACCTTCAGTGCCCTTTAACCAAGCCCTTGACTCATTTAAGTGGCAGGATCACATCTGGGGTTCCCATTGAGCATTTCCATCATCTTTGGGTTTGTGTGTTTAATCCTGTCTGAGGGGCTTCAGACAAAGAGCAGTAATACTTGGTTAGTTTGGATTGAGAGATCAGGTTGAGATCTGGGAAGGAGTTTCAGCTGCCCCCTGAAACAGGGCAATTGTTTATTACAAAATTCTAATCTAGAGACACTGAGGCAGAACCTATTCTGTGTTTCAGTGATAAAACTCTGGGCTAAAGGTATTTTTCTAGGATTGGGGTTTTTTTCCTTTCTTTAACTCTTTCTCACCCCTTTCTGCTTCTTCTCCAAATGCTGTGTCCTGATCTCTCCAGGTGAACTTCCCCTCTCCTTGGCTGCCTGTACCAACCAGCTTGATGTGGTGGATTATCTCCTGAACAACCCCCACCAGAAAGCCAGGCTGCAGGAGCAGGACACCCAGGGCAACACGGTCCTGCACGCCCTGGTGATGATCGCGGACGACACCGAGGAGAACACCAAGTTTGTGAGCACCACCTACGTGGAGCTGCTGAAGGCGGGCGTGAAGCTCGACCCCACGTGCAAACTGGAGGAGATCGTGAACTACGATGGGTTAAATCCCCTGCAGCTTGCTGCCAAGACAGGCAAAGTGGAGGTACAGACAGCCAGAGGGGAGCCCTGGGGGTGCTGAGGGGCAGGGACGGTGTCCAGAGGGGTTTGGGGTGGGAGCACCTTGCACCCAGCCCGTGGTGACGCTGCTGACAGGGGCAGTGCCACGGGTGGCCACCTCCAAGCCACTCAGTTGTGTCCTGCAGAGCCTCAGCTGCCTGCTGCTGCTGTCCCTGCCCTGTCCCTGTTCCCTGACCAAAACTGGTTCCGCTCCTGGGGGAGCCAGATGTGGTTGGTTGCCTGCTTTCAGCCAGATGTGCTTGGTTGCCTGCTTTCAGCCAGATGTGGTTGGTTGCCTGCTTTTAGCCAGATCCAGGTGTTTGATAAGGCACAAATCCAGGTGTGCTGTACAGGGGGAGGTGCTTTGGGTGCTTCGTGTCCTTCTGCAGCACAGGAACGTTCTCCTGTCTGTGTCAGATCTTCAGGCACATCATCCAGAGGGAGATCAAGGACCCCGTGTACCGGCACCTGTCCCGCAAGTTCACCGAGTGGACCTACGGCCCCATCCACGTGTCCCTCTATGACCTGTCCTCCCTGGACAGCTTCGAGGAGAACTCGGTGCTGGAGATCCTGGCCTACAGCAGTGACACCCCGGTGAGCCTCCCACCACGACTCAAAGGCAGCTTTTGCTGTCCTTTTATCGTGTTGCTGTGTAATTGTGCAAAGCGTTTCGAGTTAACGTGGCCTTTCAGGTGATAATTCCTCTGAAAAAGAAATGATTCATGAGAATGTGTGCAGATTTTGTTATTCAGAGGCTGCTTGGCATGGCTCTGACCATCCATCATTTGAGGGAAATTTTGGTCCTTTAGTTGTCCTAAGCCTTGGTTTGTCCAAATACCTCGATGAAGTGACTTCTGTGCAATGGTTGATATCTTTCACACTACAAGACCTGGCTGAAGAACCCCTTAACCACTTCCCAGCTGGAGCCACGCAGCTCCAACCTTTAAAAAAGCCAATCCTCGGGTGAATTCACGTTGCTGTTGGCACACAGGTGCATTTCTGTTGCTCATTTCCCCACAGAATCGGTACAAGATGGTGGTTTTGGAGCCACTGAACAAACTGCTTCAGCAAAAATGGGAAACGTTTGCCTCCAAGAGATTCTACTTCAGCTTCATCTCCTACTTGTCATTCATGATCATCTTTACAGCCATTGCATACTACCAGCCCTTAAGGGTAAAGGTAGGTCCAGTCTTTGCATCTGGAAGGCCTGGATGGGTGGAGCAGGGTTTAAAAGGTTGTGGGTGGTTGTCACCGCTGCCTCTGCCCGTCTCCACTGCTTTGGGTGGTTTTGGTTTTGTCTTGCAGCCTTCCTTTCCAGTGGAGTTCACAGCTGGAGGCTTCCTCTGGGTCTCTGGACTGATCATTATCTTGTTAGGAGGAATTTATCTGATCTTTGCTCAGGTAGGGGGATCTCTTGTCCGGTTTTGTTGTGAGACAGGGGAAAAAAGGGAACAATCCCTGGCGTGGAGGCAGCAGATTCAGATCAGGACGTGCAGGAGTGGATGGCAGGAGGGAATCCTGCTCTGGGACACTCAGTGGGATCTGGCAGTGACAGGGGCCAGGTTGCTGGGCAGGGGGGATCATGGTTCCACAACAGCAAATAATTCTGAGAGACTTCTGTGATTTATGGAATTAAAATGCATCCCTGGCATTTAATGCAGGCTATTAATAAAGACATTGGGCTGAGCCATGATTCAGCCCTTGTTTATCCTTGCCCTTTATAAATAAGGCCTTTCTTCATCTGGGAGGGATGAAATCGGGGATCTTGAAGATGAAAGGAGGAATAATGGAGCCAGGCTTTCCCCTGGGCAACGGGCTGTGCTGGGCAGGGCTCCCTCTGTCACATGGCCTGGTTTGGATGAATGATGGATTGATTTTGCTCTCCCAGAGCCTGTACCTGCGGAGGAGACGCCAGTCCCTGAAGACCATGTGCTCTGACAGCTGCATCGAGATCCTGATGTACGTCCTGGGGGGGTTTGGCACAATCACAGCATGGAACTGGCTCTGTGTGTGCAGCTGGGCTGCCCTCACATTGCTGCAGAGCTGCAGAGCAGGAAACAGGGATCCCCTGCCACTCTTCCCACCCCTGCTGCCTTCTCCTACTGCTGCCTCTTGTCCTAAGCCTTCGCTGTAGTGGACTGTGCTGGGTGGGGTCTGTCTGCTCCTTGCAGCCCCCTCAAACGTGTTTTATTGCAAAGCAGATCTGCAAGGGCCCTTTGTGCTGGGGTGAGTCCCCATCTCTTCCTTTTCTTTTCTCTCCAGCTTCATCCAGGCCTTCTCCTTGCTGCTGTCAGCAGTCCTGTACGGAGCCAGCTCGGAGAACTACGTGGCAGTGATGGTGTTCTCCCTGCTCCTGGGCTGGGTGAACACCCTGTACTACACCCGCGGCTTCCAGCGCACCGGCATCTACAGTGTCATGATCCAGAAGGTCAGTGCTGGGGGGAAAGCCTCTGCAGGAGAAGGCTTTGGGGTGTGGGCAACTGGAATTGATGTGCTGTGGGAGCACAGATGCTGCAGGAGGAGGTTAGATCAGTGTCTTCAGTTACAGATGCAGCAAACCACTCGTTTGCTGTCACTGAACATCCCAAGTGACAGCAGCTGGCACCTGTGTGTCACAAACCAGCTCCAAACCAGCACTGAAAGCCAGTGTGAGACCCCTGCAGCTGCTCAGCTTGGTCAAAAAAAAGCAAAAAAAACATCATGGCATCAGTCTCAGAAGTGTTTCCAGAGCTGTAGAGGAGTCTGGGACTAAAAAGGCAAAGCAGAGGTGAAATGAGGTGCGAGGGAAGAATCCTGATCACCATTTGTGTAAAGCCCCAAGGAGATGGAAAGGAGAGGGATGTGTGTGGTGTGACAATTTGGAAACAGCCATAATGGGGAGCCAACAGGGTATTTATTTATATCAAAGGTATATTCATACAAATATAGCAACAAAGGAGTTCACAGTACTGTCAGATTAAGCTGCCAGTGATATTATTTACCCGTGGAAGTAATTTAACATGTATTAATAGTTTTTTAAACTGGATAAAAGGAAACCTCGCTGTCAGTGCTGTTCCTGGGGGTTGGTTTGTGATGTGTGAGATCATCCTGGTGATCTCCCATGAGCTAAAGAAGAGCACTTCCCCCTGGTTTGTGTTTCAGACCATCATGAGAGACCTGCTGCGCTTCCTCCTGGTTTACATGATCTTCCTGTTCGGCTTTGCTGCAGGTGAGGCCTCTGTGAGCGCTGTGAGCAGGCTGAGCTGCAGGCAGCAGCTCCCTGAGGGCTCAGTCTGTGTTTCTGTCCCAGCTCTGGTGACCCTGCTGGGCGATGCCCCCTCGGTGCCCCAGAACAAGTCGCTGGCGCAGCCGGAGGGCGCGGGCAGCCACGCCATGTACGGGGGCCTGCTCAGCGTCTCCCTGGAGCTCTTCAAGATCACCATCGGCATGGGGGACCTGGATTTCCAGGAGCACGCCAGGTTCAGGTACTTTGTGATGCTCCTGCTGCTGCTGTTTGTGATCCTCACCTACATCCTGCTGCTGAACATGCTCATCGCCCTCATGAGCGAGACCGTCACCGACATTTCTGGCTACAGCAAGAGCGTCTGGAAGCTGCAGGTGAGGCCCAGAGCTCTGCTGGGCTCTCACAGAGTCCTTGTGGCAGTGCCTGTCTGTCCTGAGCCCAGCTGTGAATTTGGGAGCACGATTTTAGGTGCATTTACAGCTCTCTGTGCACGATCCACGTGCACAGGTAACTCGGGGCAGCGCTTTAGGAGCGCTCTGGGGTTGGGTTTCCACAGTGATTCTCTGGGTCCAAGGGGTTTCTGAGTGGGGGAAGTTTAATGGGAAGGCTGGGCTGGGCTCTGTCTGTGCCCTGGCTTCTCTCTGACGTGGGTTTTGTTCTTTCAGAGGGCTATTGCTATCCTGGAAATAGAGAAGGCCTGGCTGTGGCGCCAGGGTGGGAAGAGGAGATCTGGCTGCTTCATGTCAGTGGGGCTCAATAAGAAGGACGAGAGGTGGTGTTTCAGGTAAGGCAGATGCACCATTCCCCCCTCACACTCCAGCCTAGCAGGGGGTTCACAGCCCTGGAGCACCACAGGGGATTTCAGCACTGATTCAACCACACCTTCCTGGGTACACTCAGATTTATTGGTGATTGCCAGGCTGGAGGTTTGAGGGCTGATTGATCCTCCAGCACTGTCACCTTTGTATTAAGAACATTCCCTGAACTGGAGAATTCTAAAACACAGAGACCAGTGGACAATATGCAGGGGGAGAAGATATTTTACCTCATGGAGCTTTGATTACAGAAGATCTTTGCTCAAAGAAAAGCTCTGTAAGGTGCTGTTGCTACAGCCAAACCATCAGGGTGGTGTTGGCAGGATGAGCTGGGCTGGGAGGCTGCAGGACAGTGAGATCTGCCCTGAAATGCTGCATTCCAGGCATCAGTGTCTTGTTGCATTTTGTCTCTCCAGAGTAGAGGAAATTAAATGGACAGATTGGGCAAAGGATGTGGGAGTTCTGAAGGAAGAACCTGGGAACACCAGTGATTCAGAAATAAATCCAGAAGGTAAATTAAATGATGAAGAAAGGTCTGCAGTGTCCTTTCAGCTTCCTGCTCAGCAAATTGCTCTTGGCAGGTTGTTCTGTCTCTGGCAACAGAATTTCAGGCAGGCCACCTTGAAATTGCTTCCCCACACCAGCATCACCTGTGAGCTGAGAAAATAAAGATTTAGTGTGGGTCTGGACCTGGCCAGGGTTTGGGAACAAACTGAGGATGAAGGAGATGCCATTCCTACTTAGCTGTGGGAGAAATGGGCAGGAAATGCTGCTGGGGAAAAGCAAGGGCTGCTCTTCCTTTTGGTAGCCCAGATACGTGATGCTTTTCCTAGGAAGGGGAACATTTGGGCCCATTCATCCTGCACGTGTTAAAATCACAGAGCTTTTGGAGCCTGAATTGGGGCATTAACTCTGGCAATGTTGTCAGATTCTGCCTGAGATCTGTCTGTTTGCTTCCCTTGGTAAACCTGGGAAGAAACTCAGTGGAAAACAGAGCTGTCACTTTCTCTAGGAAGATCTTGTTGAGCCTGGCAGAGCTCGGGCAGAAGCTCCAGCGGGGTTTGGACACAACCTCCAGCGTAGATCCTTCCTGGGTGCCAGTCTGGGGAGGTTGCAGTGCTTACAACATTCTGTGCTGTGTGTTGGGTGTTCCCTGAACCTTCACCCTTCTAAACCCGGGTCCCTTTGTCAGCTTCCTGCTGATGAAGGGCTGTCCTTGTGTCCCCTGCTGCAGAGACCAGGTCCTGGAAGCGGCCAGCCCAGAAACCACCCCGAGCAGCTGCCTCAGAGGAGCAGTGCCTGCTGCAGCCCCAGCCACCAGGCACGGAGATGGTGCCTCTGCAGGGACCCAGCAGAGAGCTCTGACAGCTCTGAATTGCAGCTTTGCCTCCACCTTCCAAGGAGCAGCTCTTCCTGTGGCAGCTGGGAGAGCTGAAGGCACTGTCAGCAGTGAAAAGAGCATTTCCTGGAGGACTGGTGCAGCCTGTGGGCTCTCGGTGTTGTCAGGCACTTGAACGATTCATTTCCTCTGAAGAAACTGTTTTTACTCGACTTTCTCTGCCTGACACTTTCCTATTACTCTGCCTGAAGGTGCCGTGGTGGGAGCCAGCTCCTGGGGCAGTGGGGAGCGTTCCCTGGGAAGGCAGAGCTCTGAGCTGTGCAGGGATGATTGATGCTCATGGAACGGCCTGGCTGGGAATGGGCCAGCCCCTCCTCTGGTCACAAGGGGCTGCACCGAGGTGCTCTGGAATAAAGAGTGCTCTAGAGCCCTAAAAAGCTGCTGAGGGTGGAGTTGTCTTCTGTGCTGGTGTGAGATGGGAGTGGACAAATGCTCACCCTGCAGGCAGCCAGAGCTGCTCTGAGCCTGTGGCAGCACCTGCAGAGCTCCCGTGGTTAATCCACATCAGGATCCCCATTTTACACTTTCAGAGTGGAATTCTTTGCACGTTTGCTGGGAAGCACAGGGAGTGATGTGGATTTCCTGGACCTGGAACTTTGCCTGGTGGATTTCTGGGACTTCTGTTTCTCACAGGTTGCTTTGTCTCTGTAATAAACAGCAGCAGAGTTCTGCTGGTGGCCCCTGAGACTGATGGGCCGACACTTTGTGTGTGGTTTTTGCTTCCTGTTACTCTTGATGGGCATCCTGTCTTGCTGCAAATGTCTGCAAGGACCTCATTACATTTTGTGATGTGCACCCTGCCTGAGGCAGGAGGGGAGCCCGCTGGGAACTCTGTGGAGAAGAGATAAAAATGAGCTGTCTCACTTTTCACTCTATTTAACAGTAATAACTTGTCATATTTCTGTAAACAATACAGCAAGTGTACTTAACTGAAAATGTTCATCTTTGGGTATGTTTTTAGGCGTTCTGCCTTTCTCAGAAAGGGAGAGGAGGTGTTGTTAGGGGCTGTAAGGTCTGATTAGTGCTGTGGGAGTTAACTCTTGTGTTTCATGGCCTCGTGGCAGTTTGGGCAGCCACACCCGAGCACGGAGCAGCTGATGCTGCTCTGGATGCACCTCCCAGCCCTGGGAAAGGTTGGTGATCTAAAACGGAAAGCTGCAGACCTCAAGGGTGGCAGCACCTTTCCTTCAGTGAGATAAACTTTGCAACCTGAGATCTCTGTCCCAGTTCCACTCTGAGAGAGTGAGGCTTTGCTTTTGGAGATCATCATCTTAATCCTCACTGCCTGCACGTGACTGGCAGCAAAAATTTGTTCTAAAACTCATTCCCTGCACTTCAGTGGGTTCTTCCCCCTGTGCTGGGCAGTTCCCCCTCCAGCCTCACTGCACTGGGACTCTGAGTGGGAACTGACTTTTCCTGCTCCAGCTTCTGTTGTTTTCTTGCTTTGTGAAGCCTTCAGCTGCTTTTTCCATCTATGGCTTTGTCCTAAGTGTTCCCAAGATTTGGCAAGGTGCTCATACTGCACGGGAGGCTCATCTGGCATTTGATAAATCCATCGCTGTGCTTGGTGCTCTGCTGTGCTGGGGACACTTGGAGATGCTGAGGAAATGCGGGGTCAGATCTGCCACCCCTGTCTGGGGGCTTCATAAAGGGCCTTGCTGGGAGTTTGGGGAAGCTGTGGGCACTGACAGCTTTCAGCATCACCTTCCTCTTCAGCCATTCCTTGGACCTGCTTCTCTTTTTAAGCTTGGCAGAGCTCGTTTGTCTTTTGATCTGCACCAAAAACGTTCTGCTCTGAAGCAGGGCTGTGGCATTCCCAGAGCTTCCCAGTCACAGCCCAGCCCAGCAGTCTCATGGGTGAAGGACAGAGCAGTGGGAAGGGACAGGCCCTGCACAAATGGACAGGTCCAGTTGCTCTGAGGCTGCTGTCCAGCTCTTTGATGTGCTCTGGAAAAAAGGGGATTTTTTCTGTTCAGGCTCCGAGGTGTTCCCACCACACAGAGCTCTCTCACAGCTTCTCTGTGCAATTTTCCTAAAAGAAACTCCCTGTCTGGTGTGTGTGGTTCCCAATTCCCTGTTTTCCTCAGGGGCAGAGGTGGAATCAAACCTTCCTTGTTCCTCACATTTTGGGTTTCTTTCCCCCCATTTTTCCAAAGCCTGTTCTGAAGCTGGAGACAGCACGGGGAGCTGTATCCATGAGCTGATTCCCTCCCTCTCCATCTCCCTGTGACCCCACTTGCATCTGAACATACTTTCCATTGCCTCTGGAGCTCGCAGAGGGAGCCTTTGAAGTGTGACAGCCCCAGGGCTCCGATGAAGACCAGATGCTTTCTGAGAGTCCCAGGAGCTGCCCAGGGCTGGGGCTGAAGGGCTGCAGCTGGTGGATTTTGCAGCTGGACTCTTCCTGGGGCTGCCTCTCACTTTTTGGGCTTTGCTGGGTTCAAGAAATTTCATTTCTTGCTCTGGGACAAAAACAAAAATAGGGGGGGGGAAGTGTTTTAAAAGAAAACTTCCACTTTGCAGCCTCCCATCTGCTTCTGCAGCACAAAAAAACCCCAAACCTGGGGCCAGGCAGGACCAGGCAAAGGCTCAGGAAGATGTGGCTGTGGCTGCCTTGGGGCTGGAACAGAACTGTTGCTAATTCTGAGTGCAAGAGGGTTTTTTTTTGCTTCCTCTTTTACCATAATCTGTTTTTTTCAGTTCAGGTTTGTGGCATGTGGAGTGTTACAGCATTTCTGACTGTGAGGATGGCTGTCAAGTGTTAAACACCCAGAGGAAGAGAGTTGGAGGTAGCTGGAAAGTGCCCATGGGGTTTGTTGCAGTCTTTTCTGAGAATCCTTGGAAAATTTCGATTTTCTGGGCAAAGAGAGCCATGTCTCTGTTTCACTGGGCAGAAGAGCTGTCCCCAGCTGACAGCGTTGGGTTTGCTGGTGTTCACATCTCCAACACACAACTCAGGGACTCCATCAGTGCAGGAAAAAAGAATTCTGCTCTTTTGGAGTCCTCTGGATTAAAACCTTGGTCCTGCAGAGTGCCAGGGCAATTTCCCTCTGCTCATCCCTTCCAGCTTGCAGTGTGTTACCTCTGCAGCAAGAACATTGGAAGGAATCATGAAATTTGGAAGAACACTGGGAAAGAATTCCTCCAGCTGGGCTGTGCTGTGTTTGTGTTCCACTCTCAGGGGTCACAGGGAGGGAGGTCGCCAGCTGTGCTGCTCCTTTTTCCACTGTCAGACTGGTGAATAATGATGGTGCTGCTGCTAAACTGGTTCCAGGGTCTGTCCCTGAGGATGGCTGGAATAAAATAAATAATAGGAAACGATCCACTTATAAGTAGATATGCGATGTTTTGTTCTAAAAACTGCCCTTACCGCTGCAAAGGCCGCCAATTCTGCACAGCTATATATAGAGAATTCCGGAGAAAGGGCTGCTCGTCTCCTCCTGGAGCACAGGTTGGGTCTTATTTGGGATGTGAGCTCTGCCCAGGGATGTGGAGCCGATGGGCTGACAGCTGCTGCCCCTGCTGGAGCTCCGTGTGATGCTGGTTGAGGGAAGAAGGGAGGGTTTACGTCCATCGCCTGGAGACAGAGGTGCAAACACTGGCAGCGTAAACACTCCGTGCTGGGGATTTTCCAACCATGCCTGAGCAGTGACAAATAAAACATTCCTGCTTTGTGCTCCCTGCTGGATGTGCTCTCCCTGTATGGTAGAGGACTGCGGGCTGCAGCCAGAGCTCCTGCCTTAGTCATTGGAAAATAAGAGAGAAATAAAGGAATAACGTTATTCTTCCCCTAAGGTGTGCTTTTATCCCAGCCTGGTAAAATCCCGATTTCCACCTGTGGGCAGGAATTTGTTGGTGCAGCTCCTGCCCTGCCAGGCACCTCTGTGCAACACAAACACTTCTGTGCAACACCTGTGAGCTTGGGGAGCTGCTAAAGCTTTGCCTCTGGGGCCATGCAGAAAACGAGAGCTGCGTGGCCCTACACGACACCCAGGATAAAAGCTGATTGTGGCACTTGGGACAGCCCAGCAGGAACCCCTCCGGGCCACTGCTGGAATCTGCTGGGAGCAGAAAGCAGCAGCCTGGGCACCACGTCAGGATTCACACCACGGGCACCCTCTCGTGGCTCGTTCCTGTCACAGGGAGAGGACAGGGATGGATCCTGTCCCGTTCCTGGGAACCCCCTCTGCTGCTGATTTAAGAAAGGCCTGTGCAGTGAGATTTATTTTATATGTTTTAAATGCAAGAGCTACTCGTGCTACATTTGCTGTAAATCCTTCTCTGATGTTTTCTAGGCTGCTTCAATCTCCTTGAAAAGCCACTTCAGTGCAGGTGACCCCTCCTTGAGACAATCTTTGATTTCCCTGATGGTCTCCAGGACACTGCAGGATCTCAGGAGGACGTGGTTGTGCTCTGGTAGGTAATAAATGTTGTTTTTTGGTGTGCTGGGGAAATGCTTCAAAGACAAATATAGAATCTGTGTTCCATGCAATGTGTCATTATTCTATTTTTAATTCAGCATCAGAGGGACATAAAATCTTTCCCAGTGATAGACACTATCTAAAATATAAACCCTTCAGTCCAAGTTAGAAAGACTTTTGCCTTGTATGTCTAAAGATTTGGACAAGTAAGAGATAGAGAACATGAATTAACACAGATGAAGGTCTGAGAAGACCTTGATGTCTGCAGTTCAGCACTGATAATTTCGTTTGTTTATACAAAAAGAATTTATTTACATACTGTCCCTCATTCTCAGTCAGACTCCTGGCAGCTGAGTGCCCCGTGGAGTTCACAAAGACAGAGGCAGGGCAGAGGGATTTGATTTTCTCCTTGCGTTTTGGGTCTGAAAACAAAATTCTAGATAAAGAATTGGAACCCCTAGATAATGTGTTTATCTAATGGAAACATAAATACCAGGATTAATCCTGAAGCTCTGCCCACATTGGTGTATTTTGGCTGTCTGCTGCTTCAGGCTCTTGGGATTTTGTGTGTTCTGAACATTCCCAGCAGAAGCTGGAACTTCTGTAAATAGGCCAGCCTGGTGCAGGTGACACACCATGGAAACACTGAGCAGCTCTTCTTCTGGCTGCCAGGCTTCCTTAAAACCTCTTTCCTGTCATATTTCAGCTCCAAAATTTCTATTTGATTCTGTTCCTTGTCTGCTCTTCACTGACTCAGGACCAGCTGTCCCCTGTCTCACCAGCAGGAGATTCAACCCCGACAGAATCCTGATTTTCCAAAATAACAGCATTGTTGCAGCAAAGTTGTGTTTTGATACAATCTGAGCTTTACCAGCGTCTCAGCAAGGTAAAAACTGGGAATTCTGGTCCAGCTGAAATGTGTTGCTGCTTTAGTGGCAATTAGGAGTCTTTAGCACAATTAAATATTTAATTAGGTGTTCATAAAGCAGAGGACACACAAGTGGGGACAACATTCAGCCCCGAGCAGAAATGAGCACTAATGGCTGTGGCTGCAGCACCCTCAGGGATTCTGATGTTGTTGTACATTTATTTCCTAAGAATAATTCATGAGATTCTGGAGCGTTGGTCAGCATTGCTCAGCACCTCTGCACACAACATCTAATTGTTAATTATCATTGAATTTCTCCAGAAACACCAGCCACAAACAGGAGGTATTTACTGGTGAGTGGGAAAAGGAAGGAATTCCATCTCTACCCAGCTGTGCCCCTCAGCTGGCACAGCATGTGGATGTATTTATTGAAGAAAAACTCCTCATCACTGGGGAAAAATAATTCATATTATTGCCCTGTGGCAATCCAGGGGTAAATAACTGGAGTTTCTTCACCAAAACCTTGTCCCCAGTGAAGATTTTTTGTGTTGTTGCTTATAAACCTTTTCCTGGGAGCTGAACTCATCACTAGAGGGTCTTTTAGTTTTAGTTCTCCATTGAGGTCTTGAATTTTGTTTGTGTGCATGTACAGATATTCTGAATCTGTTAGGAATTAACAGAATTCATTAGGAACCTTAGGAAAATCAGGATTGTTTAATGTGAGCTGATCTGTGTTTGCTTCCAGTGCCCTCACAAGGGCTGCAGCCACAGGAGCCCCTGCACTGCTCGTTGGCCTTTGACAGATTCAGGGAGTCAGAGGAGTTGAACTCGCAGATTTTGCATTTAGAGTTCATATAAAACATCATCTTTGTGCAGAAGGAGTTTTCTGCCAACCCTCAGTGGTGGTTTTTGACTCTCCCTGCAATTCATCCTTCAATAACATCCCATTCATCTGTGTGGCTGTGGCAGGAGATCCCAGAGCACAGAGCGAGGTTTCACCCACAATAATCACCCTAAAAACCCCAATTCTGGCATTTCATTGGGAACAGATGCACAGCACAGCACCACAGCAAAGAGCTGCTCAGTTCACATCTGACAGAAGGCATCACTCCATTGTGAAAATCCACCCTGGGGATTGAGGAGCTCCTCAGGTGGAACTGTGCTGAAGTCAGCCTTGAATGATAAAATGTTACATGAAGCAGGGAGGGCTCTGCCTTTGATATTGAAAAGGAAGCATTTTCCTGCACACCCTGAAGAACACTGAATAATTAACTGTGCTGTTGCATTGTCCTGTGTGTGAGAGCATTTGGAGAGAGCAATTCCCCCCAAATTCCAAGAACCAGGATGCTCCAGGCCATGAAATAAAGCCCCTTTTTCTGGCTGCTCAGTGGGGACCTCACTGAAGTGACCACGAATGTGTCACTGACAGTGGAGATGATTCTGTGTGACAACCCTGGTCCTGAACTACCCCAAAAATCTACATTTTAGGGAGGAGCCAGTCGAGGTGAGGTTGTGGAACAGCCCCACAGCTCTCAGCAAACTGCTGAGAGGAAACCCAGCACAGCCACCAAGTCATTTACAACCCAAACAAACCTTGCCACGAGCTCCAGGGAAGGGAAGGAGAATTTCACTTGTTAGGAGGAGAGCCTAAACACTGGAATTATCTGATTTAAGACTCCCAAGCTTTTATTGGGCTATTTGTACCTAATTTGTTTTATGGGAGCAGTCCCAGGCCGAGTTGAATTTCCCAGCCTGTTTTTATTCAGCTCTGAGGAGAATTCCTGTTCCCTTGGCAGCCTCCTCTGGTGCTGGGCACTGTGGCCAACCAGCACCATTAACTGCTGCAGTCTGGAACTGCAGAATTGGGCAGAAATTACTATTTTCCTTTTTTTCCTACCTATGAATGATGCTCTGAGGAGCTGCTTTTCATCCTCTCTGTCTACACCGAGGCCAGAGCTGCTCTTCCTTCTCATTCAGCTCAGGGCTGGGGCACAGCTCCTCAAACCAAGAGAGAATTTTCATATTCCTGCAATTAATGTCTCGTTTTTCCAGAAGGGAATGAGTAAAAAATGCATTTTTTAACAGTATCCTGGTAAGTTACAGAGTATTCACAGAGTAATCCATATTTTATCTGCCTTTTCCATCCAAATAGGCAAAAATTCCAGAGATTTGGCACTGAGGTGAAAGAATATTCCAAAATAAGTCTGCACTCACTGTTAATATCACCAAGTGTTGCTGTCTTCACTGTAAAATCCACTTTGACCTGGAAACAGCAGAATTCCTACCTGGAATCCATCTGATTTCCCAATTACACAAAACTGGGCTGGTTCTTTTCAGCCTCCTAAAGCCTTTGGAGCCATGTGAAAAATCTTTCCCTCCCTCAGGATAATTTTAGCTTTGCTCAAACTTCTTTATTTCAGTAAAAGATGGAGCACCCTTTAAGGCTCCAATTTCAGTGTGGTGTGTATTAAAAAACTTGTGTTTTCTGAAGGGGCAAACTGGGTTCTGGCATCCTCCTTCCTTAGCAGGGAGAGCAGATCTTTAAAATATTTAATCCAGCTCTGCTCCAAGTAAAGCTTTCACTCAGATGAAAACATGTTCAGGGCATTTTACTTGATTAGGGGAAATTTACTATTCCAATTCCTTTTTTGTCACCATCCTCCCATTAAAATTTATGAGGGCTGATTAGTACATGGTATTTTTTTCTGTGTTTTTTTTAATCAGAGAGCATCTTTAAAAAGGGAAATGAGGGCTCAGCCCTGGCAGCTGCACTTCCTTGCAAGCACAGTTCAAAGCAAAGGTTTCTATATGAATTTAATGTCCAGTTTTGGTGGGGATTAGAAGCTTTAAATTTTGATTAATGAAAATTACTACCTGTTCACAAATCAGCAAATTGGTTTGCAGGGAAACAGTGCAAGGTTTCAGCTTTCAGAATCTCCAGCATTACTGCACCACCTCCCCCTGGGGGCTGTCACCTCTCCTGGCATTGATTCCTGCCACTGTCCCATCCCTCCTGTACAGCCAAAATCAGTTCTCAAAGCACAGAAACAAAGGACCAAGGCAGGCAAGAAATAACGTGGTTTCATCCATCCTTTTTTTTCTTTTAAAGCAGAAATGAAATTAGCACCACTGTGACTGAGGAACACTCCTTGATGTCAGATAAGCATTCACTGCAGCCATTACCAAGTGGGTTTTAAAGCTATTCAATTACAGTGCATTACTTTATTCAATTAGAGAGGGGGGGGAAAAAAAGGCTGAGAGGATGCCTGGGAACATTCCAGCACAATTTCCATCTCCATAATTTGAAGCACTGCAGATTGTCAGGTCACTTTCTGCAGTGTCTGGAAGGCAGAACAATAAAACCATCCCAGGGTCTCCTTGCTGGGTTTGTAAAAAGGAGACTTCAAGACTCAAAGATGCATCTTTGAGATGCACCTATACCACATTTATTTATTAGGCTGCAGGCAGAACATTCCAGTTATAATGAATTCGATGATGCTGCCTCTTAATTTCTTAATGCATCTGTGTCACTGGATAGTAACTTAATTCACTTTTCACTTCAGTTTGATTTATTGTTCTCTTTACCCCAGTTTCTTTAATAAACATGAATGTTAGCAAAGGACTTCTTGAAAACAGGGAATTGGGATTTAATGTAAGCAGAGCTTCCAGTTTAGGGCACCTGGTCCATCTGCTAAAGAACATTTATCACCTTGTGCATTTTCTTCTGTAGATAAATGGAGAAATTGCTTCAGTGCTATCACCAGGTTACAGATTTGAGTTTCTATAACATTATAACCATCAAAAATCAAGAACACAGCTACTTTGTCTTATTTTTTTCACAATCAGGTGCATCTTCCTTGGTCCTTGAGAGAGGGGAAAGAAACAGGTAAGTGCAGATTAGTGGGTTTAAAACCCTTTACAGAAACTTCACATATTCACATTTTGTACCTTCATTCCAGGTATGAATTTTGCCACAATTAAATCAAAGGCTGGGTTTTCCCCTCTGCCTCCAGTGAGCCAACAGTATTTACCCTTGTCCTCACTGTCCAGAACTGAAGGCTTTTTACCTTTAAAAAAAGAATCTGTAAGAAAGACAATACAGTAAGAAAAGAACTTTTAATAATCTAAGGCTAAAATGGTAAGAAAATGTATGTGAAATTCAGAGCATTAACTGAGCCTGAAAAAGTCTTTTTTCCCTCCTTTCTCCAAAGTCAGCTCTGTTCTCTCCCCTCCAGCACCCCTCAAAACCAGTAGATATGGAAACATCTTAGAGCAGAAGGCACTGGGGGGGATTTTTTAGGGCACTTTTGATAACGTATTGAACACATCAGGAACCAATCAAACACTTCATTGTGCCAACACATACAAAAAGCACAGGAGAAAGGCAGCACCAGTGGCTTAGCCCTTGGAGCTCTGCTCACTGGAAGAGGCTGCTGTGGTGCAGAACATCGTGGGCAGACTCAAAGCTCAGCACCTCCTTTTGGAACTTGCTGAGCTGCGTCTTTATTTTCTTCAGGGCAGGAGTCGATGCCTTCTTCTTGTAGCTCATGGCTTTCAAAAGTTTATCTGCCAAGTAGTGCAGCCACAGGACGTTGCTGTGAGGGCGGTAGTCAGTCCAGCTGTTGGAGTTCTCCTCCTTCATCCGCCTGTAGATGTCAAACTGGTAGTCCCCAGTGCCCTGGAAGAGCTCCTCGTCTGTGGAGAGGTCACAGAACACGGTCAGTCCGTCCTTCTCCAGCCGGGACAGGGTGTAGTCGATGATGCTGACGTGGATGCCAGCCGTGGCGATGGTGCGCGCCGCCCCGTTCAGCACGTACTCGAGCTCTCTCGCCTCGGTGCTTTTGACCAGCACGTTCCCCCAGTGCAGGTCCCTGTGCTCGAAGTGCAGCTCCTGCTCTGCCACCGCCAGGGACGCCGTGACCTGCTGCAAAATGCTCCTGGCTGACGCCACCGAGGAGAAGCTGCTCCTCATGCGCTCCAAGTCCCTGCCTCCAAATTCAAACTCCAGGACCATGAAGAGCTGCTGGGCCCCGAAAAAGTCTGGCCGGTCGTTTTCCGATCCCGATTCTTCGTGGAATTTGTCCCAGGCTTCCAGGAGATACCTGGGATAGGCCCCTTGGACACAGTGCACAGAGTATAGGCTGATGAACCCCACAGTTCTATTCACAGAGCCCTCAGACAGAAGGCTGAGTTCTTTTGAAATTATTACCTCAGGCAGGATCTCCCCAAAGCTCTTCTGAGCTTCACCATTGATTTTTTCAGTCCCCTCGATGGGAATTATTTTTAAGGCCACAGGTCCTCTCTCGCTGTCAATCTGGAACACCTCTCCAAACACCCCTTCTCCAATTTTCTTGCAATCTTTCATCTTATCTAAAGGAATGCATTCCTCAAAAGCAATGGGCCCTTCCTGGTTGCATTCCCCAAACACCTTCTCTGCGTCTGTAAGCAGCAGCTCCAGCACAGAGGAGGAATCCCTGGGAGCCAGCAGGACCATGGAGGAAGCAAACCAGGAGCAGCCCTGAGCTTTCCCAGCAGACAGGCTGGCTTGGTACCCCGAAAGCTGGGATTTCCCTGAAGGGCTACAGAGGATGCTGCCGCAGAAACTCTCATCTGTGGTCACTTTCTTCTTTTTATGGAAGGACAGAGACGCTCGGACTCTAGCCCAGGAATAAGAGCTATTAAGGAGTGAATAGTCATTGTCTCTGACATCTCCAGACAGCTCCAGAGCTCTCTTCACAGTTTGTTTTCGCCTCGTCTGGAGTCTGAAAATGGAGTTATTGGGCTGCTGCTGTCTCTTGTTCTTGTGCCTTTTCGGACGGAGCCTCGTGTACCTGCCCCAGCGGCTGGCACTGAAGCCACTGATACAAGCTTTCCTGCAGGTGCTGCCCTCCCCAGGGACACCCTTGGTCCTTTTGTGCTTGTTCTCCAAGATTCCCTGGCGGCCCACGGGAGATCCTGGCTGCAGGCAGGCAGGTTGAACATCATCAGCCTGTTTGTTGAGTTCCATGCTCTTCAACCTCAGTGGCACTTCCAGAGGCTCCAGGACCACCACTGGCACAAGGTGGTACTCCTTGGCTAGCCCTCTGTGACAGCTCGAGCTTCTTTCTGCCGAATTTCTCGTGAGACGATTTGGAACCTCACGGGGTTCCTCACAAGTGGCACTGTCACAGGGTGCGGGGGGCTGTGGCTCACCCTCAGTGGGTACCAGCGCTTCCTGCGGACTGCTTGGGGCTTTCTGTGGGGACGGGACAGCTTGTACCCGGCAGGGTCCCCGCACCGACGACCTCAGAACACGGCGGGA
>VZTH01003789.1:108249-194819 GCA_013397815.1 Aleadryas rufinucha | reverse complement strand
CACGTGCCCCAAGGACAGGGCCGGCACACCAGCAGGTCACCAGCAGGACTGGCGGCCATGCAGCATAGGCAGAGACCCAGGCCCCGGCTACGGGCAGGTATCGGTGCCCACCCTACCACTAAGCGGCTTTGCTGCGTCCTCAGAAAGCAGGGGCAAGGCCGGACACTTTCTCCACCTGTGCGTTTTTGGGGATCTCCCTGTGGCTGCACAGAGCTCCTCTTTCCCTCCTGGGAAGCCTAAGCTACACTGCTCTGTTTCTAAAGGGGGCCGAAAGCACAAACACACTTGCTCACTCACACCAACTAAGGGGAAGACGGGGGAGGGGAAGACGGTCCCAGAGGAGGGAGCAAGTTCTGTGCAGCCAACCGGCTGGGGAGCCATCCCTACTGCTGAGTGGGAGAGGAAAGCATCAGACCTGCCCCTGCAATGTGGGGAGGGTACAGGCGCCTTGACACGCTGAGGCACTTCAGGGGTGGCACAGGGACAAAGGCTGTGACGCGCCCCAAGTTCAGGGGGTCACGCTGGCCAGGGGCCAGCAGCAGGCAAAAAGCTGCCAGGGCTGGGGAAAAGGCCCTGCCCTGCATAGAGGGTGGGCTGGGGGCCAGCAGAGCTCCATTTCCCCCCTCAGGTGCGGAGACAGGGGCTCTCACCCTCCTTACAGGGTTGCCCCTCTCTCCGGGCAGCCAAAGGAGCACACAGCAAAAGGCCGACGACAGCAAAGACCCAGCCCTGCTCCCAGGGAGGTCGCCCAGCACAAAGCCAGCCGCGGCACCGAGAGGGTGCCCTGGCCATGCCAGGAAGGCGCTCTGCCCAGAGGGCCTCTCGTGCCCCCTCTTCAGCTCCAAGCTCGCTCTTGCCTCGCCGTTCCACTCTTGAGCTCGAAGCCGCTGCTCTTACTCTTGCCTCGTCATCCCACGGCTTCTGCCAATGGACAATGACACAATCAGGCCTGAGAAGCTCCAGCTCCCACGCCTGAAGGGAACCACGACCCAACAGCCTTATAGGGTGAGCCTCGAGCCACTCCGTCCCAAATTTTTACAGCAGGTATTCCAACACATTACTTCTTGGAATGCTGTATTTTAAGACTCCTCGCTGAGTGTGGACACCCCTCAATTACTTCTCAACGATACGCAAAAAGATTTGCCACCAGTTTTGGTATAACTAAGTGACATTCAATTTTATTGAATAATTGTTTTCTGCTAGCTTTTATATAATCACTTCAGTGTTGCTTCAAAACAGTGCATTGTAGTACACTAGTTTTTATAGCTCCTATACTGTGTAATGAATAATTCTATTTAAGATATTTTTGTCTAGTTATTATAATAAATTATATAAATTTATATGAATATATTTGGTTTGCAGTCCCTTATCCCCTAAGGATAAAATTGTATTAAGGTAAAAAATAAAACTCTTTTTATAACCTTTGTAAGTTTTGACAAAGTCTGGGGCTAAGATTGGATTCAGCCACACCCAGGTTCCTCTCTGAGGAACCTCATGACCCAGCAGGAGGGCTTTTCTAACAGGTTTTGTCTGCAGCTCCCACTCTTCCCACGACAGTACCCTTCTAAATTTACCCAGGTTTTCAGCTAAAAATGTCACCTATGTCCCTTCTAAGTTATCCCAGATTTTCTGTCAAAGATGCTGTCTGTATCTTCTGTGCTATAAAAGACTTTCCCTCAAAAATGCTCATTTTTCCTCTGTAAATTACCCTAAATTCACCCGTCATAAATACCGTAATTGTGTTTCATCTAAATTACCTCAAGTTTTCCATCAAAAATGTGACTTCTAACCCCCCAATAGATTACCTCAGATTTTCCCTCCAAAACGTCCCCTAGATGTGTCCTATAGGTCACCTAAGATTTTACNCCCCTAGCTGTGTCCTATAGGTCAAGATTTTATCCCAAAAGATTTTATCCCCTAAGATTTTATCCCAAAAATCTTCGTTCTGTCCCCTACAGGTTACCTCAGGTTTCCCCTCCAAAATGTCCCCTACAAGTTACCTCAGATTCTGTACCCAAAATATCCATTCTGTCCCCTACAGACTTCTTCAGATTTGCCCTCTAAAATATCCCCTACAGATTACCTGAGATTTTGCTTCCTTCTGACTGCCTCAGATTTTCCTTCCAAAATATTCTCTTCCATAGAGATTACCTCAGATTTTACCTTCATTCATTCCCCTACAGATTTACCTGAGATTTTACCCGAAAAATATTCCTTCTGGCCCTTAAAAATTACCTCAGGTTTTATCACAAAATTTTCTCTGACTGTCCTTCACAAATTACCTCAGACTTTTCCCTAAAACCAATTTTCTCCCCTAGAGATCACCTCAGATTTTCCCGCCAAAATGTCTGCTACAGGTCCTCTGCAGATGACCACAGCTTTTGTTCCCACACTGCTCAATTTTACCCCAAAATGTCCTTTTTGTCCACTGATTCCCCTCAGATCTTCCCTCATAAATATTCCCTATTTATCCTGTACAGATTACCTCAGATTTTGCCCCCAAAACATTCATTCAGTCCCCTGCAGATTTACCTGAGACTTTATCCCAAAAATGTTCCGTCTGGACCTTAAAATTTACATCAGGCTTCATCACAAAATTTTCTCTGCGTATCCTTCAAAAATTACCTCAGACTTTTCCCTAAAACCAATTGTCTCCCCTAGAGATCACCTCAGATTCTCCTGCCAAAATGTCTGCTATGTGTCCTCCACAGATTTTCGCAGCTTTTGTTCCCACACTGCTTAATTTTACCCCAGAATGTTCATTCCGTTCCCTACAGGTGACACCAGGGAATTCCAGCATTCCTCCCCTATGAAGTTCTTTCTGTCCCCTCTGAGTTACCTCAGCTTTGCCCCTCACAAGCTGAAACACTGTGCACTCCTGTGACAGCACAGGCCCATCCATTTTTTACCATAAATTCCCTGTTCTTGATTTTTCAATTGTCCACAACCATTTCTCCCCAGTGTGACATTTCTTTCACCTCTTTCATTCCCACCCCAAACCCACAGGTTTCGAATCCCTGTTTTACATATCCATTTCAGCTGTACATCACAGTTTTACTTTTCCTCCTACCGTGTGTCTTCCCCATTATCCTGTCCTATTTTCTCCCCTTAGCATTCAAGTAACTTTCTTCCAGCTTGCTCTGTCATTTCCTATGAACATCCCAAATCACACCCAAAGCTTTACTTTCCCCTTCATGAAAATCCCCTTCTGGATCCTCTCTGGACAAACTCAGTTTGGGAACAGGCTGGTAGCAGGGGCACTTTGACTCTCAGTCTGGGTGACTGCTTGTAGCACTCACAGGTGACCCCAGAACCATAACCATAGTGTTCTGCCATTCCCAGGACTGGAGATCTCAGTCAACATCTTCAGAACATTTAATGACTGAATAGTTATCCATTACAAATATGCAATTTTTTGGGTTTTTTAAGGCTGTAAATGTAAACACTTTTGTACAGTTTTGGCACATGAAGAGAAAGAGTGTCCATCCTGAAACAAAGGCTACCACTCTCTTCCCCCTGATAATTTTTAGCCCTCACTCCGGACTTCAGGAAAGTTAGAGACAGGTTTACCACAGTGCTTTGAAAGCTTTTTTGTACCTTGAGAGCAGTGTTTAATAGCCTCACCTCTAGGATGGCTCTCTGCCCAGAGAAACTGCCAGAGAGCCGAGCCCCACGGAGACAAAGGCACACGACAAACCCTCACACTGCTTCAGAGCTGCTGGAAGAGGAGAATCTGATCTATTGACTTGTTCCCAAAATAGCACCCGGTGGGAGGTAACTGACTGGCTAATACCTGTGGTGTTTCCATTACCGATTGAGATGAAGCCTGTTGCCAGGAATCCTGGGGTGGTTTCCTTGACAACCAGAAGAAATGCACAGTCGAGATGCACATGACTTTTCAGGTGCTTATTTAACTCCTTTGAAACAATGAGTTGCCCTACCAGAACTCAGATAAATAAAACCTAGGTGTACAGCCAAATGGTGAACAGTATTTATGTTCAAGGGCAAATTTGGGCTGAGCCTGAAATCTGCTGTGAAACAAACCCTCAAGAGAGCAACCAGCCTGGAAGTATTTCTTCTACTCAGTGAGGCAGAGATCTTGCAAGATTATCTAGTTTGTTATTTTATAGCCTTTAGATGAGAAATTTCAAGAGATGGAAGGTATTTCCACGAGATATATAGATCTATCTAACACTGAGTTAATTTGAATGTCCCTATTAAATCCAAAGCCTTCAAATTTCAAAGTTTATTGCAGACAATGCACTGTTCATCAGAAGCAGTAGGGGCATTTATTGAAATCAGAATATATTTTGAAATGATTTTAACAAGACAGTGTAAATTTTGAGCCAAGACATACAACATCAATAGAAGTAACAGTATACTGTTACTCATTGTTTGTATGTAGGCATGGTCACAAATTTTCTATGGACAGTAAATTCACTGAAAAATTCATATGTTCATGAATTCAAGTTATACTGAGAAGTAGTTTAAGCTTAATTACGACCAATATTTTTCAACAAAGGATTCCATTATAAAACATCAAAATATTTTATATAAGAATTTCAAAAGGAAATGTTCTTTTAGGTTTCATAATTTTGGCATTTCGTTTGACAAATTACCTACTCTTTAAGGGAAAATCAAAAAAAAAAAAAAAAAAAAAAGAGAACCCCAAGAAGTATCATGTACAAGATTGACAAGTAGTTTTAAGACTGAAAATTTTTTGGGGACTTTTTTGGCTTTTGTTTTTAACCCTTTTAGATGAAGGACCAAAATATTAATATTCCAGTTGAACACAGTTTTATTTTTCAGTTTAGTAAATAGTCAGAAACATCCATTTCCCTGCTTTGTGCTTGGGAGGAATAAGCACATGAGAGGAAGGTAGGGAGAAATTGAAGGGGATGCTGTGGATCAAATAAGCAAAGTAGAGGGAGTAAAGAAAGGACTTATCAAAGGTGGCAAGCCAGATGATGAATGCAAATGTTTTTGAACTCTATCTGCTGACATCAGGAGGCTGAATCTACTCATTTCCCTGTTAGTGTTGATGGATGACAACTACTGGAGAAGCACTAAGGTCCAGAACTAATTTTTTTTGAGTTAAGAATCTGGGGTATAGTATCCCAGATAAAATTTTGGCTGGCAGATCATAAGAAATTTCAGAAAAATTCCCTAAATTTTACTTGTGGCTGAGAGAGTGAGCTGCAGGAAGAAGGAGGTAATAAAGTGTTACTGTGGCAAAAAATAGCTATAGAATACAAAGAGAGTTGCATAAGGAAATAAATCATCCCAGTCTGTCATCAGTGGGAGTCAGGCAAAAAATATCTGAAACAGAGTGAGGGTGAAAGCAAACCAGGTAATATAGAACAATATGTACTATTAAAATAATCAGGAAAAGTGGGGTTGACCTGGACATTTTAAATGAGGACAGTGCACGCATCTGAATGAATCATTAGTAGAGATTTAGGTGCTTTCCTAAAACATATTACATTCATAATAAATAGACTTGAGTAGAGAATTTTAAAACCATATTAGTGGTAAAGGTTGGTGCCTGGGGCCACATTAGCTCAGCATCAAGCTCTGATCTGTCATAGATCAATGAAATGTAGCAAGCCTGAATTGCTGATTCAATTTAGTATTCATTTACTTTCACAGTAGAATATAAATAGTAAGAAAGAAAATGTGAAACATGATCTCTGAGACCAAGATAATTTTCTATGGGAAACTTACCATGCATGCACACATTCATCTTGTGAGTATTTAGGGAGCCAAGTACTGAAAGAGCCCAGTCAGTTTTGAAGCTGAATCTGCCTCAGTGCCCCAAAGGCCTTTTGCCCCTAAAGCTGAAAGAAACTTTGTCTTCCTTCGCAGCAGATGCTGAACATAACCATGCTGAATGTATAAGCGAGAATGAACCTCGGCAGAGTGGCAGTGAAAGCCCTCAGCAAGAATGCGATAATTGTAACATCCCGTTTAAAATCATAGAATCACAGAATACCTCAAGTTGGAAGGGACCCTTAAGGATAATTGAGCACAACTTCCTGCTCCTTGCAAAACTACTTAAAACTAAACCATACAATAAGAGAGTTGTCCAGACCCTGCTTGAACTCTGACTGGCTTGATGTGTGACCATTTCCCTAGGTAGCCTCTTCCAGGGAATGACCAGCTCTCCATGCAGAAGCTTTTCCCCATGTCCCATCTGAACTTCCCCTGATGCATCTTGATTCCATTTCATCATGTCCTGTCGCTGGTCACCAGAGGAAGGAGATCACCACCCTTCCCTCCACTGCCCCCCTGGAGAAAGGTTCAGCCTCTTCTCTTTTCCAAGCTGAACAAAGCAAGGAACCTCAGATGCTCCTTACAAGTCTTGCCCCCCAGGCCTTTCACCATGTTGATTCCCCTCCTTTAGATGCTCTCCAATAAACTTTGTATCTTTCTTACACTGAGGCACCCAAACCTGCACACAGCACTTAAGTCTAGGTCAAATTAGTGCAGAGTAGAGCAAGACAATCTTCTCCCTCGATCAGCCTGTGATGGATGATGTGCTGGATGAATCCCAGGATAGGGCTGGCCCTTTTTATTAGTCATGTGAACTCATATTCAATTTGCCATCCACCCAAATCTTCAGCTTTTTTTCCGTGGGGCTGCTTTTCAGACTCTCGTACCCTAATTTGTATGTATAACCAGGATTGTCCCATCCCGGGTGGACAATCCAACACTTGCTCTCATTAAATTTCATACAGCTGTTTATTGCCCAGCTCTGTAGCCTATCCAGATCTCATGACTGAATGTGATAAGGTCCAGTTTGCATAACATTATGAGAGAAGAAATGGAAATACATCTTTTCTTTTTTCAAATGGCTCCAAAATGTTCCCAAAGACAACCTGATATGTCTTCAATAAATTCAAGAAAGATTGATTAATATTTCATTTATATTCAGCTATGGTTATTTAAGATATTAGATCAGATACTGAATTTAAAGTCAGGACACATAAGTGTGGTCATCCAGCTCACCACAGAACCATAAAATACCTGTTGTTAAGGGATCCTTCCTGTAATGCACATGCTCCAACATCACAGCTTTTTGCCATGGGAAAACGGGTCTGCCAGGTGTGACCAGATGCTGACAGTGGGACAGAACAACAGCGTACAGCAGCATTAAAACTTCTCCAAATGTTTTGAAATCTTTTCCAAAAAAAGGTGTTTTAAATTGTAGCCCATTCTCACAAAAATCAACCTGGGATACTTCTACCTGACCCAGCCCGTGCAGTCACCAGTCTTTGAAGGCAGAATTATACTGAACCCTTCCTACTGCTCTGCTGAGTGTTGACATTCTTTTACTGGACAAAATATCACCTCTTCATCCCATCTCTTTTACCATGCATGACCCTGCAATGCCTGAATGCTCCTATTTCAAATACTCCCTATGCATTTTTAAAGATTTTCTTTTCCAAAATAGTAGTGCTATCTATTCATACAAATAACAACTGACAAGAAAATGTCATCAATCATTGGCATATCCTCTGAAGTTTAGGTTTGCTTTCAAACTCTTTCTACTTCACTTCTTATTTTGGTGTGGCAATAAACAGCTTTAGATTAGAGTTGCATAGCTGATAGAGTGTATTTATACTTAGCAACTGTCTATAGAAATAAAGATTAGCATCAAGGCTATATTGGTTCTCCTGTCAGGATGCTGATCTTTTGAAGCTATACTATAGCCAGCAAATTCATATTTACCTACAGATTTAACACTGCCAGTGCAGATAAGAATATACTAACAGTTGGGGTAGGAATAAAAGATTAGTTTCTTTCATGACCAATTTTGCAGTAATCCTATCTGTGTCAAAACAATTTGAGAGGGGAGTCCTACAGTGAAAAGATGCAGCTACTGAGATACACTCAGAAACAAGAATTTATTCTGCTGTTTTTTCATTCAGGCTTAATATTTCTAAATGGAAATTTTAAAATTAGTATAATGCAAAAAGTTTTATCTGTGTCCGTACATACATGCATTTTTGCTTGATTGCGGGTATAGGTGCACATATGTGAATAGATATATGTATTTATGTATCTATATGTGTGTATTCCCACAGGATTACATATATATTTTAGTAGAATGTATTTTAATACTAACTAAATAATAAAATTTATCTTCTTCATCTCTTGGTTTGTCCTGACATCTGTTTGTAACTCCAGGCTGTAAAAGCTTTAGGATTTGCCAGCATTCTATTATTTTTATGCATTTGTGCCTGCTTAGGATCTGACTTAAATCGCCGAATTGTAGGGGAGAGAAGCTGGACAAAGGTTGTCCCTGTCTGCAATATTTGGAGAGGAACATACTGCTACATTTACAGTGAGAAGAGTAGGACAGTCTTGATGTTGAAAAATAATCTTGGCAGTGATTCAGTATTAAAGCTGCATAGTAATTGCTGTGATTATGGAAGTCAACTATTGATTAGAGTATTTACTATGCATGGTAGAAAAATAAAAAGATATGCATAGCTGGAAATATGTGTTTTTCTATAATGACAATCATAACGACCACTGTAAAAAATTACACTCTAGAAACAGCACAGTTCTAAGGGTATGTACAGAGCTTTTTTTTTCTGCCAATTCCTTCCCTGGCTGGTTGGGTAATGGTTTGCAAAGGTCACTCATTTCCCTGAGCTTGGCAAAAAGGAAATTTTTTGTGTATTTTTCAAAAGCAGCAATTAACAACATAAATTCTAATTGTGGTGGGGCTTTTTTCATGAAAAGTGTATGTGTGTCACATTCAATACACATTCATACACTTCTTGGAATAACATTTGGTGGATATTGAAGCTGGTCAAGATTTAACCAGAGTTCCTCAATCTAAATATTCTGGTGGGTGATAGTTCTCAAAACACTGTGTAGGGGGCTGGCTGCTGTGTATTCAGTCATTGGAGCTGTCTCTTCTACCAGCCATAGATATTCTTTTTTGTTTTGCATCTGTCATATGCTTTCCAGAATCTTTTTTTTATTTGGATTTTCTTTGTTGTTAAGACCAAGGGGATTTGGTGTTGTCCTGTTCCTGGACAAGATATATATTATAGATGAAGCTAAATATATGTATTAAAAATGGAGCTGAATTTTAATATTGATGATTCTTCTAATTTTCTTCACAGGGAACCATCTTCCACAACATTCTCAGACTGGTTCCAAGGCATAAACTCCCCAAGGCTCTTAAATGCACCCTGGGATGACACTGCCTCAGAGTAGACTTCTGGTGAATTATGGTGAATCATATCTGAACATCTGTGCTGAACTGACCAGCTGTACTGTTAAGACTTGACCTGGTTATTGTGGTGCCAGTCCAGAAACTACAGCTCCTACCTGTTCCTGCAAAAATTCAGTAGGAAATATCCACGGGTCCTTTGCATTGCTGTATGTTCAAAACCACCATGGTCTTGATCAGAGAAGTGTACAGCCACACTCTTGTCCAGAGCATGAAAGAGGACAGTGATATGCACTAGTAAGTGTTATTTTTGACCCACAGTGCATAAATCTGTGTAGTAATATGATAGCTTACACACCTGTTAAAGCCAGTTAGCCCCAGAGGAGCACATTGTTAATTCACATGAGATGCTTTTATACACATAAAAGTGACAACTCTGCTGTAAAAACAACATTATGTAGTAAACTTTAAAACCCATGTGCAACTAGGATGCGGACATTTGTGGTTCTAAGCCACAGCTGCCAGGTGAATTTCAGGGATTCATACAAAATTCTGTTGCAGAAGAACTCAGCCTTTTCAGTTAAATAGATCTTCCTATAAAGATATGATCTGGAAGGCTGAAACAAAGATCTTCTAGAAAGTGAGCAACTGTAAAAGTCAGTGATAAGCTCGAGAAACTTCAATCACAATCTGTTGATGGGGGTTGTTTTGAGAGCTAGAAGTGATCAAAGTTAAACTCGGTGATCCTTTCTGTCAAAAGGTTTGTGTGTTAGTATTTGGGAAGTGCTGATTTAATGGCATTAAAATTATGAATTTCTCACATTTCTGAATTGTTTGTACTGAAAATAGGGAAAAATCGAATCAGGAGAATAAATAATTCATTCTTATATTTTCAAAATGGTATTTTTAATTCAAAAGTATATGTTTAAATGTTCGTTTCCCTTTTTTTAAAGACTATAGGTATAACTCTCTCATAGATCAAAATGATCTTTGTTTTTGATGAAACTAAATGACTATGTGTCATTCTTAGTTTCACTGGTGAGCATTAAAATTAAAATTACTGGCTGTTTCTTTCAAAACCTCTCTTAATTTCGTCCATATCAGATTCTAAATGAGCTGTCCTGCAGTTCACAGAATTTAAAGAATAAAATTAATCTACTTAAGATGACACTCCGCTCTCTAGATAATGAAGAGCATGTTATCCATTAGTAATTTTTTCCATTAGTGTTAGGAATATTTGATATGATAATCTACCATTGAAACTTTCTCTATTGAGAAAATAATCAATAAAACTCTTTCATGTGTTTCATTTCAAAGGACAACTGTGTTAATTTAGAAACAGCTGGTAATGATGGAAAGAGAGATTTTGACCTTGATAAGGTCAAAATTGAAAAAACTCCATTATTTATGTGAATATGTGATAAAGGCAGAGAATTGAAAAGATTTGTATTTCATTCCTGCAGTTACCACAGATGTACGCAATTATGGGCAAATATCTGTGCTTTATAGCAGGTTCATTCAATGTCAGCTCTCAGCATTCCCCTGTGATTGGCAAGATGGGAGCCTTCAGAAAACATAGAAGCTTCCTGATGCTGTGGTTGTCTTGAAATCTTTAAAAAGAAGACGAAAAATAACCATTTAGTATGGAAAAAACTTTCAGATCATCAAGTCCAACGGAATACCTAACAATGTCCCCAAGTGCCACATCTATGCATCTTTTAAACACCTCCAGGGAAGAGGATTCCATCACCTCCCTGTGCATCCTGTTCCAGTTTCTGATGATCATTGTGGTGAAGAAATTTTTTCCTAATATCCAAACTAAACCTCCCATGCTGCAACCTGACGTCATTTGCCCTTTTCCTATCACTTGTTAGTCATGGGAAGAGACCTACCCCAACTGACAACCACCTCTTTTTGGGAAGAAGTATCCCAGGATTACTTTTGTGACACTTCTCTACAACTTAAAATACTTATTTGGGAAAGATTTCAAAACATTTGGAGAAGTTTTAATGCTTCTCTGTGCTGGTGTTTTGTCTCACTGCCAGCATCTGATCACACTTGGCAGCTTCACATTCCTATGGAAAAACCTGCAGTGTTGTGGTACATGTGTTACAGGAAGAATTCCTTAATATGACCACACTTACTTTGTACTTGGTTTAAATTTAGCATCTGATAGAATATAAATATAAAATAACTATAGCTGCATATAAATGGAATATTATTCTTTCATAGCTTTATGAAAGATGTTGAATTACATTTGTAATGATTCAAAACAGTTTAAATGTCTGAACAAGGTCATGAACTGCATCTTGGAGTTATTTACTACTTTCTTTTGACTGTAAGGAGAGGTTAAATATTCAGTTATTCAGTTAACTGCACAAATGTGTCTAGTGACATAGTAGGTATTCTGGAGAATCCAGATGTCTGTGTAGGACCGATATATGACAGAATCTTCAGGAGAGTTTGCCTTTTTGGATTGGCAGCTAGAGGCAGCATGGATTTGTGAGGGCATATCAGCTGACATTATATTCCTGTATTTAGATATATGAGTGAAGCCCTAGATGACTAGCTCAGAAGAGAGAACCTATGCACCTTTGGTTTTCATCTGTACAAGGGGGAACATTTTTGGCTAACTTACAGGAGTGTTGTGAAGACAGTTACTAAAGAGTATTTCTCCCCTCATGCTTCCTTTATATCTCTCAAAGTTGCCAGAATTTGCCCACAGAAATTTTTACTATTTGTGAGTTGCTACTCAGTAGCCCAGCCACAGAATTGATCAACAAAAGGCAAAGAGAGTTGGCTACACGGTCTATGTAATTTCCCGATTTGCCTTAAGTTGCAGTAAAGTTCTGGAAGGGCACTACTGTGGAGAGTTCAACATCAGCACCAACATTCAGAGCTCTTGGGTTTATGAGTCAGATAAACTACTGGAAAACCACTCTGATTCTTTTCAGTAAGTACTTGAGAACTGATTCAAAATGAAAGCTTCTAAAATCACCTCTCTTCCTGATTTTCCAAATTAAAAAGTTGATGTGAAGAACAGTCATGGCTTTTCTAAAGGAAATCTCTTTAGAAGGAGAGATTGTTCCACTTTTCCTTGATAATTAGAGTAAATTACTTGGGAATAGAGTATTCAGCATTTTTACATCTTCTCTTCAATGAGCTTCAGAACTTGAGCGCTTTAAATCCTCACTATAAAGCAGCCCTTGATGCTGTTTTAACCAAAGCAGTTTATTCACTCTGTTATTTAAATAAAACAACACTTACGTTCTAGTCTACTCTTAGACTTAAATAGCAGAAAATTGATTGCACAGAAGACAACTAAACAACATTTTCTTCAAAAGACAGACTTAGTATTTTCTAGGATCCCTGCATGATGTCTCACATTCACACTGTTGGGGTTTTAAGAGTTCTCTTTTTATTTTCTTTTTATTTTGAAAAATTTTTCCCCATACATATACATTGCTGAGGGGGAGCCATTGCCAAGGTACTTGAGAGAGACAAAAGACTTGGCCCCGGGGAGGAGCCCCGGCCCGATGGCCCCTTTACCGGGAAGAGGGGGTTGGGCGGGGCCCCTAGGCCACTTGTGCTCTGGCATTCAAAAGGGAAGGAAGCTGTGATCACTGTGGACAGAATCCACCATNCGCACCCGCCCTGCTCACCGGGAGCCGCCAGCGCCCCCTGCCGGCTGTGAGCGTCACTGCACCGAAGGGGAAAGGGCCTGAGAGCCGAGAGAGGCTGGCACTGGGGTACTGGTTCTGTTTGGTATCACCGCCATAGTTATTGTTTGTTTGCCTTGTTATACATATATATATATATTAGTAAAGAACTGTTACTCCTATTCCTGATACCTTTGCCTGAAAGCCCCTTAATTTCAAAGTTATAATAATCTGGAGGGAAGGGGGTTGCATTTTCCATTCCAAGGGAGGTTCCTGCCTTCCTTACAGACACCTGTCTTTTAAAACCAAGACACACACATGGATAAACACTGTGAATTAGATGGAAAAATATATGTCTGATGAACCTTGCCTTTCTTTACATATGCATAACTATCATGTGAGAAGCAGGATTCATCATCTCATGACTAGGATCCAAATTCAGCTGTCAACATATAAATGTCTACATATGGTCTGGGTGTATAAACTCCAGCTACTGCCAGAACTGCTCAAGAGCTCAATGCAGTTTCCAGAAGGTCAACATTTGGTGTTAGTGTTGTTTGAGGTGTTCTACACTATCCTAGGATTGAGAGATCATGGGATAAATCAGGTGTGAAGAGACCTCAGGAGGTCTCTGTTCCAACTCTCTGTTCCTCTATGAGGTCATAGAGTCATCTATGGGGTCATTTTAAGTTTCTCTGGGTTATTTATCTCACTGAGTTTTCAAAAACTCCACAAATGGAGACTACAGCACCTGCTAGTAACTTGTCTCATTGTTGGCTGTACTGATTACAGAAAAAAAAATTCTTGATATCCCATTTGAACTTTGCTCCCATTCAGTTGGCACATGCAACACAGGAACTCTAGGAAAAGCACATCCTCTAGAAGACTTGGTAACAGGTCAGACAAAAGGTTCTGCAGGCTCCATGGACTGTCCTCGTTAGAGATCCTCCATCTATGACAGAAGTTCAGACACCTACCCCACACCTAAAAATGTAGAGGTGGGTTTCCATGACCCAAAATTATTGCCCCAAATAGCTACTTTTCAAAGAGGAAGAATTCTGGTGTTTAAGTCTGATGGTGCATTTGCCTGCCTCTTGTAGAAGCCTGAATAATCTGAGATATCTCAAAGAACAGTAAAAGTCTAAGAACAGGCAACTGAAATCAGATGATGTAGAATACCCAAAGAGATTCATTTGGTATCTTTCTTCATACTGGTTGAAGGAAGGTCCGTATTATTCCATTCTTGACAACCTATCACACATTAGTCTCACAGGCTTCCCATATGCAGACATCAGACTGTGAAGTGATTTTTCCAAGAATTCTCAAGAGCTTTTGGACGAAAAATGGCTATAACATTCCCTTCAGAATACCAGGCACGGATGAAAATTGGGAGGTTTAAACCCAAACTTATTTACTAGGATCTTTCAGTCAAATAGGAAAGGAACATTTGCATGCAGCTGAGAATGATCATTCAAAACACTGAAATAATTGCAAAGTTTCAATTAGAGTATGTTAGATGATCTTAAATGATTAGATTATAATTTTGCTATCACACAGCTGGACAATATATGAAAAATGTTAGAAAAGCGTATCCAGGAAAGTGACTTGAACTCCTCTTTTTTTTTTTTTTAGGTTTTAATAGAAATAAATCTTTTGTTTGCAAGTCACAAATATCTTTCCTGTTCATTTTTAGAGATGAAGCACTATAAATGCCAATTTATTTTTCACTGTGAGGTTAGTCTTTGGAGTAATGGAAAATAATTTTCCTTTTCTTTAATGAATAAATTATTGTGGGAGGCTCTGCATGATAGTTTGATCCTGCATAGCTATTTCTTCTGATTATTAGCAGGATTTTACATTTAAATTCCTGAAACATTATTAACTCATAATCATTTGCTTTCAGACCTTTCTGATAACTTTGCTCTTTCATTAATTCCTTTTCACTGAGGTAATAGGGAATTACTTTGTTTAATGATTCTCTAAAGATCCAAGAAAGCTAAATATCCTAATAAGGCAATTTTATTTCACAAATAATATTGCATTCACCAATATAATTAAATTGTAATGTTTTCTGCAGTAGGCCATGTCCCTAGCAATGGGGTATGCAACATCCTAATCCAGAGGCAATTTTGGCAAAATTCTTGTCCTTTCCCAGAGCTAAGTATCAGTCAGTGGAAAATCATCAAATAGATTGTTTACTCTGAGAGAATATTTAATATCCCAAGAAAAAGACAGAAGAGCCCTGATCACTGACTTCTTTTGGAGCAAAATTCCCCGTGAGTTCTGCTCCCATGGGCAGTTAAGCTACTGAATCCCCTGAAGATATCCTTAAAGCTAAAAAGCTCATGGCCTGGCCACTCTGAGGTGAGTCTCTGACCCAACCATTCTGTGACTGAGCCTTCAGGCTGTTCATGGCCACTGAATCCTGCAGTGGGCTTTGTGTGTTCCCAAGTCTGGCCTGTGGGAATGGTGGCAGAGAAGTCAGTCCTGCAATAGAGTATGTGATTTGCCAAATCCAAGTAGAGCATGGTTTAACAGGAGAGGCTTAACATACACTGCAGTGGGTCTCCCCAGTGCTCCCTTCCAGCCTCTGCACAGGTGGGATTTATCCTTGGGAGTGAGCTTCTCTGCATGCCCTTCTCACTCCACACTCTATGGCCTTGAAGCTTTTATGGATGTACTGAGGAATTTCTCCCATTCTGGTCTACTCACCAAGAACTCCTTTGTTTCGATACTCAGGGTTTTGCAATAGTTGATAGCCTCCTTTGATTGTAGGTGCAGCCTCAGGAAAGGATATTGTTCTCAAATTGTCTTCCCCCTAATCAAAAACTTCCTTGTTCTCTGTCAAAGAGTTCAAGTTTTGTCATTGTTTTGCCTTTCCTACTCGGTCCTTTTACAAAATTTTTCTTGATTGAAGTAGTTGAAAATTCTTCCAAACAAAACCAAGAAAAACCTTCAGTTTGCATAGTAGAAGCCTGTGAGTTTACTCAGTGTTATATTTTGCCCAGAAATTTTGCCTTCTGCATGTATGTCAGAGCCCAGGTAAATGAATGCATTTTAAATCTGTGATAAGAAATACACAGCCATGGAAATAGTGAAATGAATGGACTTAAAATTTTGGTATATATTCCCTGCTCTATGGATCCACAGGCAGAGTCACTTGGAGTTTAGAATACCTGTGGCTGATAACTGTGGCCTGTAAATTTATGAGCAATCTGAGAAAGATGAGGATATGCTGCTGTAGCACTCCATCCTATACCAACAGCAAAGCACTTCTTCCAGTGGAAAGAAATATTACCCAAATCACAGCTAAGCCAAACAGCTTGAACTGGCAAATAATAAGTATTTTATAGGAACCTCAGGGTATGGCATGCATGTAGTGTCATAAACAGTCCAAGGATGTTCTGCTTGCATACAGTGTATTTCTATTCCCTGCAGCTTTTATAGTGAAGTTTCCAAGCTGTGCATAAGCAGCAGTATAATAGGATCCCTATTTATTTCTCCTCTAGGAATGCTGTGCATATTTACTTGCTCATATTCCTTCTATTTCCCCCAGTAGCTTTGCTAGAAAACAAGTATTCACTAATAATTTACCTTTTTCTTCTGTTTATTTTAGCAAGCAGGTTTGATATTTTTTCTTTTATCGACTGATAATTTTCCTTTATTTTGTTCTGACATTTTGCTTCCCTTCTTCATGACAAGAGTGTAATAGATGCAGACTCTGAAACAAGGTGTCAAGGATGTCTTCTGTATGTCCTTTATTAGTAAAATGTCTCAGTCTGGGAAGAAGGATGGTCTTATGAATGTTCATTCAGAAAACTGGATCCAATATTTGGTTCTGCTAAATGCTTCTTATTGGTGTTCAGAGCCAATCTTGGAAATGTGAAGCAGCTGCAGATAGAGACAAACCCTCAAAATTGCTCAGAAAGGCTGTCAGTTCACATTATGCTGTCCAAGGCCAGGCTTGGAATGCTGTATTATCCTGATAAAGTTGCTGCTTATTTTGATTCCTACAATTCTAAATTGTAGGAATCAAAATTGGAACTAAATTCTATGGTCATTCTCATGTGTTTTCAAGATTACTCAGAGGACCATGTTTTTTATGGGCCCTAAAATCCCGTCAGCCAAAGAGGGTCTCTTCTTTCACTCTCAACTCTTTCAGTTATTTACCTTGTAAAGTTTTCTGTTTCTGACTACCTCACAAAGCAGCTTCGAAGTCTGTAAACAGAGATGTGAACAAAATAATCAAATCGTCAAATGTTGGAGCACATTCAAAATTTGTGAGTTTCAGTTTTTTCTCTCTGCATTTTTCTGAAGTCTCTATGGAGATAAAACCCCAAACTTTAATCTTATCTGTAGTCTTATCATCCACCAGCTCTAGATGAGGCACACAGTCATTTGCACCTCATTCCACATCTTAATTCTCTCTCAGTTAGAAGGGTATTCAGTATGGTCAGTGACAGGGATAAGGGCAAGAAAAGAATCTGAATAGAAGTGGAACTAGGTGAGATAATGAGGCACTATTTAATTCTTCAATATCATCTTTCAAGTGTAAACAACAATTTTTCTTATATTCCAAGATGGAAATGAAACCACACTATGGTCTCTGGGTATTCTCTTGTATTTGCAATAGTCATTATAAGTTCAACCAACCAGCAATATGTTCAAATTGAGCTTTTATTTGCAATTTCATCTGAGCAAAAAGCATCTTGAAAAAAAATCTTTCTCCCCTTTGCAAACAGCTTGGAAGCACAGCTTCTGACAAGTCACTCTTTTCACCCTTCTTTCCATTACTTTCTAAAACAAGCTTTTCACAAAGGAGAAAGGTTTGCCACAAAAATAAGGGTATGTGTCTTGGATCTGTTTGAATACAAGTATGACAGCAACACTGTGTTTTATACTGATTTTTGAGTTGTTAGTAAATTCTCCTGAATAAACAAAGTTTTCTTACATTTTGAAAAAAAGAAAAAAGAAATACTTGTCATGGCTCAGTAAGTCATTTTAAAAAAACCAAAATCACAGAAAAGGAAAGTAAATGTGTCTGTGCAATTTCCTGGATTTTTGGGAAAGAGGGATGAACTGAGAGATCTGTGAGTGATATTTCTGGATGCTGTTGTACACCTTTGACAAAAAGGGCCTCATCCCTGTGTTCACAGAACCTTCTGAGCTGGCCCATGAGAATTTGATGAGAACAGCCTCTTTTCTCACTTGTTAGGCAAATGCATTAAACCCTTGGGAGGTTTGAGAGAAAAGAGAAAATAATGTCTCTTTTGCAATCTCTTCTGAGTTCTTGGGAGGTGTTTCTGTAGAGGTTTCTGGATGCTGGAATCCATCCCTTTTCCATGAACTCTAAGCCATATGTCTAAGCTGCAGAGGAGGGGAAGAGTTTCAGACAGTGTACTATATTAAGCAGCTTTACAGTCAGTTCCCAGGGCTATCAGCTACACTGCATGGATTACTCTGCAGTGGCTAACACTTCCCAGGCACTGGGACATTTCCTAAATTCCATGTAAATCCACTTGCCTTGGGTTTCTTCTTGGCCAGATGTGCACTACCAGGGCAGGTAGCTAGCAGGAATCATGGGGATATTCCTGGAAATTAGGCCAGAAAAACTTGAGCGAAGGTGCCTACCATGGGAGTTCCAGCTTCCATTCCGAGAAGCAGAAATAGAAAAATAAATGTCTAGGCACTTCAGTCATTATTAAAGCAAACATGAGACCTCTGTGGTGAAAGTTGCCAGAAAATTGTAGTCCAAAGTGTAAGACATCCTTCAAAGATGTAGAATTTTTTTCCTATCAGTAATAATTCATCCAGATGAAGATCTCTTTTAAGTCCTCTCTAGCTACTCCATAGCTTCTCAGCTACAAAAACAAGCAGCATATCAAAACCAGTACTATTTTGAAAATTGACAGTTAGGAAAACTGATGAAAGATAATGCAGTAGCAGCAATGAATCAGATTAATATGGACAGCATGGGGAACATTCCACCTACGCAGGGAGCAGTGCCTGCTATCAGAGGGCTCTTTCATCTACGATAACAAGACCCAGTGGCTGAGAGCCAAACCTTCAAACTGGAAACGAGATGCAATTTTTTAGCAGGAACATACTTAACCATTTGAACCATTTACTAATAGACATAGCATATATGCCTTCCTCCAGAGCCCTTAGGCCATAGGTGATTCTCACCCAAAATGAGAAGCAAGTGAGTTTGCAATGAACTGAAAGTTATCAGGGTGATTAAAACTCTTCCTGGGTAAAATCTAGCCCCAAATTACGGAGATGATCAAATTGATAATGGCCTTAAAAAATTAATTTCTCTACAAATGAGGAAGCAGCTAAAGGATATTTGTACTTTGGAAAGCCAGACTTTAGTCTGACTATTTTTGGTGAATTTTAGGAGCCTGAATATTGTAGAAAACCTACACTGTTCTGGAGTTATGCAATTTTTCATGAAAACAGAACTGTTAAACATTTGAATTTTAATATTCTGGATGGACCATATTTCTTCTCAGGAAACACTATTTTTAAGGTGTATCTTTGTGTTAGACACAACTTCCATTTTTTTTCTGTGCAAAAAATTTTTTCCTCTATTCTCAAGTTTTGTTTATGAACAACAAATCCTGGAGCTTTGGACACTTGCCCAGGTATTCACAACAGATAATAAATTAAAACATTCTTTACCTATGAAAAGAAATCAACCACCTCTTTGAGATGAACAACAAGAACTAAATCAACCTATATTTCTGTGGTGGTGGATAAATTACAGTATCTCAAACAAATAACTGTACCAAGTTATTAACCTAGATTTATAAAAGGCATGAAAAGACCTGGATTTAGCAATAAATAATCAGCTAAAAACTTTTCTTACTCCAATTAAGACATGCCTTTTCTTCTGTTACACAACCATTTTATACTGATCAGGTCTTCTTAGTGATCTTTCAAAGATGTGTCTACATCATATGTGTTCAAATTTGTCCAATAGGCCATGCAGAACTGACTCTTTTATGGATGGTATTTACCCCTGGAAAAAACTTGCTAATTGGAAAACTGCTGCACATTCTGTTCTTCCTAAACAGATTGATCAGGGAGGTGTCACCTCCTACTTTGCCACGGACTCCACTGCAGACGTAAGTATCGAAACGACTTCAATATCCAGGCACTGTATAATTTAATCACGCTCAAAGGATTTCCATAATTGTATCCACAAACATTACTGCAAGATCAGCTTTCTGCTCCATAAGTTTCAATTAGGATGTGCAACACACCAATGCATTAAAAAAAAAAACAGAAAAAGAAAAAAAATGCTTCTATTTGTCTCATCTTCAAGAGGTTTTTTTACAAATATTAAGCAAGTGAGCACTGGCACTTCTCGCTGTCTAAGTAGTTCCTTTTATGTTCCTCTCTCCTGCACTTCATGCCATCCTTGTAATTTCTTGCATTTTGCTAAAGGCACAAGTAGCACAGAATTGTTCTGGAGATTGTTAATGAAATATGGAGCCGTTCACTGCTAAGCTACACATAAAATATCTGGCCTAGGTTGTTCACAGAGCAGAGATGTATCTCCCGTCTGCTGACTGTTCAGAAAGCTGCATGAAAACCACACTTAGTTTCAGTCTCCTTCCTTCCGAGTCAGAGGGGAATTAACTGACTGAGAGACACAGGCAAATTAAAGACGTTTTCAGAAGTGAACTGCCAAACACCTGAAAATCAAATTGCTTTCTGAATAGTGACACTGGATCGAGGCACTAAAATTTTGATATCTCAGTCTGAAAAATGTGGATTAAAAATCAGAATTGTCATGATATCTTGGCAAGAGTTGGAAAAATGGAAAAAGAAAGGACTATTTAATTCTTCATGTTCAAGAGACAAAAAAATTAAAGACGATTTTAAATATTTAAAACTTGTTTGGAGCTAGATTCCAAATTATCAAGTGCTTCTTTGAGACTTAAACTCCAAATTAATGAGAAGTTCATTCTGTTTAATGTGTTATTCTCATGATGATTTTGCCAATTATGGACTTGAATAGAAATTTAGAAGAATAAAACAAGAGGATGAACAAGGCTCCAGTACTAGTGCATTGAAAGAAAACATGATTTGTGGAAGGTACATGAAGGACAAGAAGGTGATTGTTAATTGCTACCTCTGATTTTACTAAGGTCAGTCAGGTTTAATCAACCTGAGTTCCTTCTCTAATGAAATATCTGAGTCTGTGAATGAGAAGTGGTTTAAAAATGTTGTTCACCTGAAATTAAGCAGGGCATTAAACACATTATCCAATAAATGCCCAGTAGGCAAATAGAGAAAATGCAGTCTGGACCCCAAAGTGCATGGAAAGCAAACTGGACTGCTGGCCCCAAACATTCATAGAATCATAGAATGGTTTGATTTGGAAAGAAACTTAAAAGATCATCTGGTTCCAACACCCAGGCATAGGCAGGGATGGCACCCACTACACAAGGTTCCTCAGAGCCCCATCCCAGCTCGATCCAAGAGATATTCTGTAGAGGCTGTAGTGGGGCACTGTGCCAGCTCAGCTGGGCAAGAATCTGAACAACCTGATCTAACTTTGCTGTTAGCTCTGCTTTGAGCATTGGACTACAAATCCTCCAGAGATCCTTCCTAACCTGAGTGCTTGTAGGAAGTTAAATACTGAAAATTCACAACCAGCAGCTGGTTAACTGACACTCTCTGCTCTTCCTGTTTGATTCTTTCTACAGTCATTTTCATAGCTAACTTCAGTGTGTTCTTCAAAATATCATTTTCTTGCTGTTGCTTTGTCTACAGCAAAAACAGTTTTCCTAGATGTCTAAACCAGGTTTCATTGAATAATGAGTTATACACCTTGGATGATAGGTTGCGGTCTATTGTCATGTTACACAGCTGTCTGGATATCACCAGGGAAGGAGATCAGTTCTTTATGGGACTGTAGGTTTTCCAGCCATTATTATTAGGCAACTTTCTCCAACAGGTGATTCCCCATCTATTTTTACTATATAAAACTTGGTCAATAAAAGTTACATGGGGATATATGACTTGACCTTTCCAGCAGAAGTCCGTCAAAAGAGTCTTCTAACTTTTGAATAAGCAATGCTCACAATGGAAAATAAGGACAACATAATCCAGGTGTGAGAAAAATTGACAAGGGTTTAAGTGCTTGATCAAAGTTCATGGAGACTGTTAGAAACTGGAATAGGTGCTGGATCATGTCTGTACTCAGGGAGAAGATAATTTTTGCCGTAATCCACATTTGTAACACATTCTGTGAGAGCTGTTTTGTAATGAAGCTGGGCCATTCCCTGAGTATTGACACTGTTGAGTAACAATCCTTCCAGCTCAGTCAGCAACAGCCCTAAAGACCATGATCATGAAGACACTTTTGCAGCAGGCAGTAGGACTGGGATAAGATGATGAGGTGGTAACATGCCACACTGTGTCCTCCACAAGCATGAAAGTATCAGGAACAGAATATTGTCTGACTTCCCACGATTTTAAGCTTAACTCTTAGGATAGCATAAAACTGCACTGTTATATTCAGACTTGATTCTTGCTCTAATGAAATGTCTTAATATTTTGTTTGTTATTTTAAAGAGCAGTATCAGTGATCTTACAAACAATGGTTGCTCACATGAAAATGCACAGATTTTCCTCTCTGCTCTGCTATGGAACACTTGAAAAAGACAAGCTGCAGTATAAATGTTGGAGGCCTCCTGTCTCATAAATTTTGTCCTGGTGATTTGAAAGCAAAAACTTCTGCTTAGTGACTTCACTGTTGTCTCCCCCCTTTTTTCTCTTTTGTTTTAATTTTTGCTGGTATATTCTGATTTTCAGTCACTTGTGGTGAGGCATGTCAGTCTAAAAAATCATCCATACAGCTTTGAAACAAGAATAATATGAGTATCTGCAATATCAAACTTCTTCGTATATGTTCCTCAATTCAGGAACAGAACAAAAAGAAAGTACTTTGTCTTTGCTCTTTATTACCCCAGCTTTTGGGTTAATAACCAGTCTCAAACAAATATTTACATTTTTCTAGAATTAAGATAACTTTTTAAAAGTGCAATCATTTTAGACAATATTAGAAATATGAAGCCCTAATTCATCATCTGTGACAGTATGATAAATTCTTTGCATTCATTGCCCAATGTTTAAAATAGGAGATATTAGACAGAGCTGGTAGCAGTTTAAGCACAGATACATTATAGCAGTACAATTACTACTAACAAAAATAAATCAATTAGAATAGTTTGCTAACAAAGAACCATTAGATAACATATTTTCTCTTTCATTTATAAGCATATGGTGAAGGATTCATCTTGTCTTGGCATAAGGACATTTCTGTAGAAGAAAAATGGGATTGACATTTTATTTTCACACCAAGTTAAATTTCCTTGTAAGATAATTATTTATGAAATACGATATGTAAGTTGATGCATGATCTCTGGAAGAGGTTACTAAAGAAGGAATAAAATTGGTATTTTTAGCAGTAGTACATAAAATATACACTCAGGAGTGCTATAAAGAAAATTGTCTGGTTACCAGCATAGGAGCTGCTGATGTGATAGCTGCTCTGCTGGGTGATATTGCTGGGATTTAACTTAGTACCTCTACAGAGAAAAATATCAGTTTTTATAGCTATAAAGCTCTGTTACCAACAGCTCTCCTCCTGACGGAATGAGTAGAGAGGGAGGAATTTGTTTCACTTTTTATAAATGTAACTTTCTATATAAATTACACTTTCTATAAATGTAACTTCTATTATCTCTATGACATTATTCCTGTTGATATGGAAATCACTCATTAATGTTGATGATAGGCCACTGGGAATTATTCCCCTGCTACTCAGGCTTAAATCTTGTCACAATCCTAAAACTGCTCAAACTAGGTTGAAAGCTGACACAGCTAAGATCTGATCCAAAGATGTTGGATTGTCACCAGTACCAGGCTTCCCCTTTCCATAACCATCTCTTTCCATGGCAGGCAGCATTATATCATCATCTAGTCCAAACTCCTTCCTATCTGAGATATTGATGATTCACCACATTATTCCTTTATGGAGGCAAGAGTCTGTGATGAAAATATGTCCTTTGCTATGAAGAAATTAGGAGAGAAGAATCCAGCACAATTTTATTAATTACTCAAGTATATTTGCATTTAATTATTGAGTAATCACTGTATTAAAACTGTCTTTCCCAAGTGAATGACATTTAGTGTCCAGACCATCCACGTGGGCTTCCCCTGCTAGAAAAAAAGTCTAAAAACCCCAGTAGGATTCACTGCAATGTATATTCCCCAGGTTCTGAATAACTAGAATAGATTTCTTTTCCAATTTTCTAATATTCCTTTGAAATTGTAGGCTCTAGAACTATTAGTAGGATAATAATAATCTCATCAGTATGAATAAAAAAACATAAGGTGATTTTTTTATTTTAACTGCTGCTACATACAAGATTCGGAATGAGTGTTTTTGATGCAGAAAACCACTGCAGAATCCACTGATTCTATTATCCCTATATATTTTAAATATCTTCTTTTGTAGTTGCTATTCCTCTGCTGTAGGAATGACCTGCATTCCCTATGCTTACATGGATAAAATTTTGCATTTACTTTAACTGAAAAAGCATCTTGATTGAATACATCCGTTCATCAGGTAGTCTTGGTCATTGTATCTGACTGCTGTACTTCATCATTTTTCACCATCCCTCTATTCTTTGTGCCAATCACATATTTTATTGACAGTGTTGATATATTTACTACCAGATCATGGATAAAAATCTTGAGCAGTATCAGGTACATTTTCCATGGTGATTTTTCCCACTAGAAAAACCTATAATGAAAATCTCCATGAATAAAAACTCCTTAAAATTTATCAGTTATACCATTCATCAGCTCCTCCTTGGTAATGCGCTGTGCAATATTTTTAATTAGAATGTCACAAGGTTCTAAATCCTTACAAAAGTTTAAGTAATGTACTAATTAATAATGACTTGAATAATTCAGGCACTTTGGGCATCCAACAATTGTAATTTCCTCAAACACTTTTTTTTTTTTAAGCAACCATAAAGTATTCTGGCATTACTTAAATTCAAAGCCTTTAATCTTCAGTAATCAAATTCGATTATTTTCCTTTGGCCTAGAAAAATGCAAATATTTTTCATGAAATATCCCTCTTGAATACTTTTTACAGGTTGTTGTAACTCTTCTGAGCTTCTTCTGAGTTCTCCTCAGGATTTGTCAAAATGTTCATCACCAGTTTGGGCTGTGATGTGTAAGTCATCTAGGTCACACAAATTCCTCATTGCTTATCCTGGATTGATGATATGTGAACTGAAAGATACTTCATCATCTTTACGTTGTGCAAGTACATTATTCTTACCTGTTTACAATTATGAAACAGAAATATTTATTGACTGCTTCTGCTTTCTATTCATGGTTGTTAATTGTATCATCTCCTTCTACAAATTACCCTGCATCATCTGTCATGACACATCTAATCTACTTCAGAAATGCTACTGTGAAGGAAAGCAAAATGTTCCCTCTTGCTCTTGAGTCTTCCAGCTGGAGAAGTGTTATTGAGCTTAGTGCTGTGTCTCAGAAAAAAACCCAAAGCACATCCAACAAAACCAATACCAAACGGGGACCTACCTGCTTTGATGTTGCTAACTCTGTGTGTTAATACATCTGATCATCTTTGCTCTCTTGCTGTGCTTTTCTTTGCAGAATATTTTTTTCCTCAGATATTCAGCCATAAGAGTGACATCATGAAAGCTTTCTTGGGATACATTGTGCCTTTGTATTAAGACTTCTCAGTAGCCTTTGTCATATTTCAAGATTCTCTGCTCTCAAATGCAAAGTTATCTTTAAAGGTTTCTTGCAAAAAAGTTACCAAGGAAACAGCTAATAAAAGTCTTTGTCCAGATAAGCTGAAAATTCATAGATATTTTCTTCTTCCATTTGTTTTCTTGCAATAAATGAAACTTTTCTATAAAATCGATTTTTTCTTAAACACTATTAAACCTTTATAAAGATAGTTTTATCTAAACTGTAACAGAATAGAGCAGCAGTGATAAGAATGTTAGTTCCTGTGTATCCATATATTAAAAAATACTGCTGAACTCATGTAGATACAGAAATGGAGAGATCAAGTAATTTGCCTGAAACCACATGTGAAAGTACATTTGAAAGGCAGGACATGAACTATAGGATTTCTCTCCCACAGCCCAGAATGTTTTCCACAAGGTCCTTGGGGGTTTTTTTGTTGTTTGATTGTTTGTTTGTTTTGTTGTTGTTGTTTTTGCTCTTGTCATTTTGGGGATTTTGTTTGTTTGTTTTTGTTACAGATGTTGAGATTCTTTGAAAACATTCATCCTTATGGACAGAAAATGTCATTCTTCATGAAAGAACTGGAAAGAAAAGAAGAGGGGGGAGGTCACAGGGGGAAAGTGGTCTGCTGGATTTTTTGAACCCAGCTGTAAACTAAGAAGAAAATTACAGAGAAAAAACAAGTATTCATTTACCATTAGAAACTAAAAAGACCATTTAAAAATCCAAATTCAAGTTGCAAGTATCAGACCGAAGCACATTTCTCCTCAAAGGTTCAATAGCTGTAATATTTATCTGGAGACCATTAGTTTTCTTCTGAGAATGAACTGAGGACCAGCAGCTGTAGAACTAGATTTTCTCCCTCTTCTCCTTTTTAATATAACTATTTATTAAAAGAAACACAAAAACAAATCTAAGTAACTGATAGCAAAGTTTACAATGGCCCTCTAATTGTTTATTTTGAAGCTGTTTGCTCATGAAGCAAAAGGAGTGTGAAAGAGAGAGGGAACATTTTATGCTGGGAGAAAAAAATACAATGTTGATTCAATTTATTTCCATACGGAGGCAATGTTGGAAGGCTCCACTAAGTTGCCTGGCACTAGCTGGCAGAAAAAAATAAATGAAAACACAGCTTTAAGAACAGAGCTTTATTTACTGATGCCCATAAATGGAGCAGAGATGGAAGGTGTTCAAGATTGCTGACTGGCTGATTGTCACAACTGATTGTTTTTCACATCCAAGTGTTCCACACATTGATACACACACCCTGCCAAGACACAGGCTGCGTCTTTTGAGGAGTCAAAACTCTATAAAGGCACAAAGCATGCATTGCTAACACAAAGTATAGTCATGAGTTTAGGTGCATCACTTATAGTAAATTGTTTCTCATACCATTTTGTTGTTGTGTTTCTAAGCAGGTTTGCTACCTGACAAATTAAAGTTCACTCTCTAATATAAGATGACAGTGCTAAATGACTGCTTTAATAAGTTTTGCCCAGAAATGTTATTCCTGGTTTGATAGGCACTGATGGAACTTGATCTCGAAATTTGAGCAAATACTAAAGGAAAGGCTTAGAAACCAACGGGTAGTAAAGACACAGTTTGGAAGTATCAGTAGAGCAAACATACTGTCTGCTGCTTTCAGAGGTTGCAAGTACAACTTAAGAGTTTTCAGTAAACTAGTGACACTTTCAGGTATGAATTCAGAAACATAGAATCAATTTCTTGCTATATTTCTAGGCTAATTATATCACCTGAAGTAATAATTAACCCATCAAAATTCATTATTTTCCCCCTAAATCTCTGTTAGTTAATTATGGTTTACAATATGGTACACACTCATCTATAACAATAACCCTTTATGTACAAGCAACACAAAGGTAACTATGTGAACCTGCTCTTGGGTAAGAGTAAAGCCCATATTATCAAATCTCTTGAGAGCTTTATGATCAGTTCAAGATGTGAATGCTCAAATCAAAATATCTTGCTGTGATTTAATGTTCTGAGATTAGGTGCTCCTTAGTTTATGAAGATTTCTTGGTTTCTGTTTGATTACTCTGAAATTGAAACATATGAGTTAGTGGATGACTTCCAAGTGTCTAAACAATAAAGCCTTGAACAATTATAACTCTTAATAGCAGGATTTTAGTACCTACTGTAAACAGTGAATCTACAAAAAATGAGGGTTTTTTATTTGCTCTCCTCTACTCATTATGTTTCTCTCACTTCCAGGTCTGATTTTCTCATCATACAAATGGAAAACAAGTTTTCCCTCACAGCCAGTCACTCAGAGCCACTTTGGTTTCTGACAGTGGGCCTTTCTTCCTGACACACCACCAGTGACAACAGAGGTTGTGTTAGCCAAACCGTGATCTAATCTCCTTTTCAATTCTACCATTGTCCTCAAAATGTGATCTCAGTGACACCAGGATAAATGTCTGTCAGATTTTTTGTCCTCAAGGATATATGAGTGAGAGAGAAAAACCTGAAAATTCTGTTGTTGCAGAAATGGAGTTCAGGGTTTATTTTACCTGACCTTCGTTAATCTGGCTGTAATTTTTCATTCACCATTTCCACATTCAAAATGGGGGGTATTTAATAACTACTACTACTACTACTACTACTACTACTACTACTACTACTACTACTACTATTACTATTTTCTTTTTATTGTTATTATTATTATTTTTCCACATTTTTTCTTTTTGACAAATCTTGAACTCATGCAATTAAAACACTTTATCTCCTTCCCTCCTCTCTCCCTTTTCTAAGCTCTAGCAATCAGGACCTAAAGCTGTTCCCCTCCTTTTCCACATCTTGCTAAATACACAAACATACTGTTACACAATAAAGAATGTCCCCCTAAAAATAGATGCTGTGAGGGTATCTGGTAAGGACACATGTTGAAATTGCTGCTGAGCAATGGGCAGCATTGTTATCACAGTTACCATTGTTACCTATTGTGAATATTTTCTTTCACTATGAATCACCTCCACAGCTTTTCTTTCTCATTCCTCTTAAAAGTCTTTCTGGTTTGTCGATATCTTTCTAGGAATTAAATGTTTAGAACAGACCAGAAACCATTTCAAATGAATCATTTCAGAAGGGCGTGAAAGATAAAAATGAAGAGCATGTAGAACTATAACTAAGAGGAAATACAACTTTGAGACTGGGTATCGTTCATGTGTTGCTGGGGGGACACAGATCACAGTGGACACCCACACACCATATGCTGTCTACCATCATTCACAAGGGCTTCCAGACACCTCCCACCGTCCAAGGTATTTGTCTCAGGTTCCTTTCCACTCTTGATGCATTAATGCTGCCACTTTGTGGTTTAAATTTTTTCTCGGACATGCCTCCAACCTGCTGTGATTTGTTCCTTGCTTGTCTTTGCTTCTTCACTTTGCACAATCCCCTCAACTGCCATGCTCTTAAAATAAATCCAACAGACAGAAATACAGTCACATGCTCAAAGGAAAATCTTCTTCAAGATTTTGGGAGTTTAAAGAAGAGTTTTTATGTTCATGGAAATTCAGCAAATATCCATTGTAAAGATAAAGTTTTAGTACTTCAAACCTGCAAGTTCCAACACTGTTGCTGCATCATCTAGAAATGTGATGATTTTCTCCTCATTTAATGGGTAGCAAAACAACATCGGCCTTACCTAGGTCAGGGACACACAAAAAAAATCATAGTATCATTAGAAATCAGGTTGCTTCACTGTAGAAGAGGTATAAAAGTTCCCTGCATGCAATCATGAATAGTTCTGCCTCCAGGACTGGTATATCAAAATAATTCTAAATGGGCATCATAAAAATATTAGAGAATATAAATTAAATTTTGTGTGTTTTTCTTCTTCAGGGGAAACATCAGTGTTAATAATCATTTGAAAACCAATTGATATGGAAGTGATTTAAAATAAATGTCATTAATTCCCTCAATGCTTAGGCCAGACTAAAGAAACCTCAGGGTAAGCAGAAATGTCTACAACTGCCTTCTTTAAAATGTCTTTTAAAAACCTCAGCAGCTCTTTGGCTAAGCAACTTTTGATCTCATCAGTGATAGAGACAAAACAAATATCATCTGGAAACTAAAACAAGAAACTAGAAATAACTCAACAGAAAGTCAATTCCATGACCCTGAGATTAACTCAGTTGGTGAGAGCATGGTGATAACACCAGTCATGGATTCAATCCCTGTATGGGCCGTTTACTTAAGAGTTGAACCTGATGATCCTCGTGGGTCCCTTCCAACTCAGAGTATTCTGTGATTATGTTTAACCATGGTTAATTATTATTCATTCATCAAATCTACACTGGACAGACCATCGAACAAAATATGAGTCAAAGTCATTTGATAACTTCGTAACTGAAGACACCACAACAAACATTTTGACAGCTTAGGATCAAGTAAAGACTATTTTAATTGATGATCTAATGGTCTGTTACTACCATGCACATTCCAGGTGCCCACTCAAAGCAAGGTGTGATGAATTGCAGCTGGATGGAGTACCTGACGTGCTGGTTTGTGTCAGCTGTCTTTCCACTCATATTCATCAGCTGTCCCCTTAACACATACTCTCACCAAAGCTCCAGACTCTCTGCAGTGACATGAAAGAGGCCTTGGAAGGAGTAAAGTTGATCTGAGTCACTGTCAAACATCACAGGTAAGCCTGGATTCCCCATTTCTAGGTGTTAGGAAGTACAGGTCATTTGGATTTTGACCTTCAGTTTCTTAAGTTTCAATGATCTAAAATGAGATTCAACCTCGTGATGCTCAAATCAGTTCAGAAAATGGGATTTGAGCAGGTCTGAGGTTTTTTTCTCACTATTTTTGTCCCAACAAATTTGATTTAGAGCTTGAAAAATACCGTATGCACTTTAATTTGCATGTGTCATTCTACTTTGCATTGCTGAGTAGTGACTGTAGCTTTCTACTCGGAGCTTTTGCATTTTATTCTTTGATTGCTCAGGTTGCTTACAAGAACAAAAATTGTCTTTTTTAAGTCCAGTAAAGATTAATGTAATATCTTCTACTTCATAGCAAACAAATTAGTCAATTGTTGTTGTTATATTCCCTCTCTAAGGATTTCTAAGTATTGGGTACACACTTTGACACAAACTTGGGATCTGTTGCTAGCATCAAACATATTATGAATAAATAAAAATATAATTAAAATTATACATACAATCATAATAATAAAATATAAGAAGCCCAATAAAAATAAATAATAAAAATTATACCAATAAAATATTTGGTATTATTTTATTAATCTCAATCAAATTAAATGCAAAATTTTATGTAGTTCCAATTTGACACTTATTCCTCTCATTCCAGGCTGCCAAGAAGCTTATTCTGAATGTCATCCTGTTGATTAATTCCTTGGGAAAATGGTTCAGCTGATAAGAAAGCAGTTATGGCATCAAAGGAAACTTGTCCCATGAACAGAAAATTTGATCAGATGTACTATGGGTCTTAAGACCTTGGCAACAGATGGATTATGACTGAAATCTGGTATCTAAGTAAGGATTTTGAATGCAGCTTCAGATTTTCCATGCTTCAGTTTTGATGTTTAATATGATCTGCCTGGAAGTGGATTTATTTATTGCAATATAGAATTTTCTGAAAATCAGGATCTTTTAGAAGGCCAAACTGTCTGCCAAACTTGTAATTGTCAAAGTTCTGAAAACTGTCCCTATCTTCCATTACCAGAGTAAGTATATCTTACTGCCTTTAAATAGGTCATTTTTGCACAAATCTTCAGAAAAACATTCAGAAGGAAACCCCTCCTGTATCTTCAGAAACTGAGACGATACATGGAGGTGGGAATTTATGACATTTTGGCATTTAAGGAAAGAAAACTCATCGTTTTCCTGTCTTAGTCAGATGCTTGAGCACAATACAACACACCAAAGGTTAAGTGTGCCTCCAGAGAGCCATGTCTATGGAAAAGCTTCAAAAGCCAGAGAGAGAAGAGGAAAAAGAAAACGCAATTCTCACCTTAATGGCGTGAAAATGAATCACACATTTTAAAATCCAGCAGTCCCTTTTTGATTCTTGGCTGCGGTTTTCTGGTAACACTTCTATCAGTCACATTCATTTGAAGCATGTGGCTACACGTATTGGAGATACGAAGACACAGTTTTTGCATTTGCAATTTCCCATCTTCAAAGTGCTTTTCATTTTTATGATAAATCTGGAGAAAACTTTGTGATGTGTGAAAGATATTTTCCCTTTTTTTTTTTGTAATTCGTCACTGTTATTTTCTTTAGTTTCTCTCTTAGCCACGATGCCAATATTTATTTGCTTCAAAGACATCTTTCAAGCCTAATGAAGCCAACACCCAGTATCACTTCCAGTTAAGCCTTAATTAAATGCAAATATCAACCATTATACTTCAGCAAAAGGGGAAAACTCATGTAAACATTGAAACATAAAAGCTTCTGTTCTTCCTCTTAAACCTGAATGGTCCTGGACAACATATAATAGGACCCAAGAACTAAATTAGCATAATACTGAGTCACTCCTATTGACCTCCATTGGTTTCAAATACAATTCAGTTTCGAGTACTCATTAGTCTAAAAAGATAATTGCAGGGAGAGGAAAGAAGACCATATGAAAAAATATTATTGATGTGCAAGAGACCCCTGAGGCAGCTTAAAAAAAACCAAAAAAGTAGAAGAGAAGGATTGTTTTATGTCAGAAATATGCAAAAACCTAAACAGACAGTGTGTGGGCAAAAAAATGATGGGTGCACACATTCATTTATATATGTATATAAATAAAAATGGAAATACAGAAACTCTTCTAAAGTATTATGGAAAAGCAAAAATGTCAGTTTAGGTATTTTTAAGTTCTTCCTCTTCATCCTATTTCCCACATACATAAAGTGCCAGTACATGTGCTTGAAACACTGTTGAGGCAGACTGGCAAATAATTGACCATGTAATGACTTCATACTTGGACCTCATCCAGAATCTAAATAAAAAAGCCCTTGAAATGAAGACTTACTCAGGTCAGTCGTGCTTCACAGCAGTATATGAAGGCATTTAATCTGTGAAATAGTACTTTCAGATGACAAAATACAGAGTGATCTGAGTAAACTGGAGGTTTGGTTTGAAATCAGCAAATAAAATTTAATAAAAGCATGAAGGATGCTACACTTGAAAGAAGAAAATCCAGCACTGAGTTTAAAAAAAGCTTTAGCTACAAACCAGTATCATATTTGAAAGAATACAGTAAATCACATACATATTAAAGAGGACAATTTTGTATAATTTTTAAAAGGGCATATTGCTATGTAACATGTGTTATTGAAGACTTGATTATAAAATAAACATGGTGGGGTTTAATCTGTAAGTGTGACAAAGATTGAGATAATCTAGAGAAAGTCCAAAGGTGACTGCAAAACAGTCACCTTTGGAGGTTTAAGAGGTTTAGGAGCACATACTAAAAAAATTGGATTTATTTAATCGACAAAAGATTAAACAAAGATATCATTCTAATCTCCCAGTAGTTATTGTTTTTCTAGTAACACCAAAGAAGGATCAATTATTCAGACATTTCAATAGTGGCCAAACAAGAAGTAATTGTCTTAATCTGCAGAAACAAAGATTTAGGTTAGATACTAGGGAAAACTTCCTAACTAAGTATAAGGAAGCACTACAACAAATTGCCTAGACAGGCTGCAGAATTGCTCTCCTCTGAGACTGTAAATCAAATATCTGTTAGAGGTCGCCTCACTACATATTACTTGCCTTTTTCAGTGCAGGGTGTAGGATTAGGAGGCTAATTAAAATCCTGCCCAGCTTTACTTTTTGAAGATTTATGATCCATGAGATCATGGGCTTTGATATATATACCCTTTTTCTAAAGACATGTAAGAAAAACTGTCACCCTTTACTATTTCTTTTTCATTAAACAAGCATCTAATTCTTATAGTTGAAGAAAAAAACTTACTTCTTATGCTCCAAGAAGCATTATTCTAACTTCAGCTGGATTTGGCTTCCTTTCTGTTGGAGGTCAGTTGTGCAAAGCAGTGACCTATTGGCCAGCTCCCAGTAACACAAATGCCAAGCTCTGCTTAGTGTGTTAGAACATTAAGTAGATATCAAAATTAGCATGAGCAGAGATTTTTCAAATTCCCTCAGAGACCAAACACCCTGAGAGAAGTCAGATACCACTGTAAATCAAGAAGCTGCACACTCAGCTGCACAATGTTTTTCCTACCCATTAAGTTCCTTCTGCAAAGGAATCCTACCTCGTGTCAACCAACAGTGATGCCTGAATACGTGGGAAGATATTGCAGGATATTGCAATTCACAGAGATGAGAGAAGCAAGTGATTTCTGCCGCACTGGTTGGGAATCGGGTTACTGCTGCAATGATCTTGTTTTCCTTGAGTGAAAGATGGAGGCTGAAGAGGAGAATGGGATGCTACATCCCAAATCAGGCCCTTGTCTCCAGCCCCCTGCTCCATGCATGCACCCCAGGCAGAGAATACATAAGCATCTCAAGAGCCAAAGAACATAACCTTAAAAAAACAAGACAAAGGCAGGAAAATACATAGCATAAACTTCAGGGGGAGGGGGGAGGGATGGTTCTCAAGTGGATTAAAATCTTCAGATTTCAGGCCCTGAGGCAGTCCTGCTTTGGGTGCAGTTCCTATGAAAATGCCTCAGACTTTTTGCATGAGTATTGAAGAATCTGACTTACCAAAAAAAAAAAAAAGTTGCTAGATATGTAATTTTAAAATACTGTCTATATGTCACATTTCTCTTCTGACAGCTCTTCACTAATTGTTTGCTGTTATAGCCCAATATTTTACTGTGATGTGGCTAGGTCTGTGACACAGGTGGGAGCTGAGGGGGAGGGGCCCTGAAATGGGATGGGTCCTGCCCATGGTAAGCTCCCCAAAGGCTGCTCTGGACTTTTCCTGATGGCCTTGGGCCATGAGGGACTCTCTGAGCCTCAGCAGCCAGGCCTGACCTCCAGGAGGAACAAGGGTGCTCTCAGCACCTTTAATGTGGCTCTGTAAGGAGACATATCAAGCATCAGATATTGGAGACCAGTGATGGACTGCTCCACCATTCCCATCCTCCAACATTTTGACAACTGTTTCCCTGATGTGAACAAAACCCACTGGTGTAGCACTTCCCTCTCATTCACACAGGACTGGGCTCATGTCCAAATTGTCCTCCAGCAGTGCTATGGATCTCATTACATGGAATTGCTCCTAGGGCAGTTGGGAGAGCACAAACAGACCATTATGTCAATCATTGCTCACACCTCCTGCCATGTGGGTGGCACTCAGTTCATACTTCCTCACTAGGATTGGGAACTCAGGTAGAATCACTTTTTGGTTTTTTATTCATAGTCACTATTTCAGGATCTGGCTGTAATCAGCTGCTCTGTAGTACCTGTGAAATTCATGACCCACCTCCTCAAAACTTCCCAGAGCCCCATCCCATAGCTATTAAGGAAGATTTCTGACCCAGGAATTCCACACATTATGCTACATACCCAGCATGAGCACTATTTTTTCTCAGTGTGCAATCACTGAGGTGAATTTTGGGAAGTGCTGATGTGCAGAGAAATATCCTTATCCATTCTTTTTTAACATCCACCTTGGATGCTGACAGCAACAATCAGCAGCCTCATTCATGTGCTGCCTCTTCTGAAGAATATATATACGAATGGACCCAGAATAGAAAGTGCACTGTCAGACTCCTCTATGGACAAGGTTTGTTAAATATGGTGAGGGCATAGAGTTGCCTCTGTCCCTTCACCTCTCTTTACTCTGCATTTTGCACTCTGAGAAGAGAAATTATGTCATCTCTTAATAAAGATAATTCCATCACTAAGGAATTGCCTCAAGGCAATAGGCCAGGTTCTGCAGTATTTCATCTCCGGGACAAATACCAGTGTAAATGGATGTGGAAGAGGTGTTATATTTCACAGGACAAGAAGGAAAAAAATTAAACCTGAGCAGAATGCATGTGTTTTTCTTCTGGTTTTAGCTTCTGGAGTAGCATGAGTGAATTTTAGACATTTGCAATTGGTGGATCTGAACATACTGCAAGATTATTGGAATTACAGAAGCCTGAAGTGAGCTATGGATCAGGGTCAATTTGGTAGCCAATACACCGAAACTGGAACAATTTATCTTGGCTCTCATTAGACAAAAGTGTGAACGCAGAGATCCATAGAAGTGATGGTTCTTTCATGCTGTGTTAATTGCAAAACACCTAATAGTTCACCACTGGAAATCCATAAGACATTGTAGGAGTGCATGTTTCTACAGAGGGGTTTTGCTGTACCACTCACAGTAAAAAATGAAGTCAGTGACTTAAGGGGAAACAAAACCTCTCAGGGTCCATGTATTTGCATTCTTCAGAATTTCTCTTTATGCATTCATAAAGACAACTATTTTTCAAGACAACACCACTGCATTTTTAATAGAAAAAATGCTATATTTTATGGCAGTAGCAGAGAAAGGATACAAATTTGTTAGTATTTTCTATCTGATGCCTTCATATCAAACATGTTGGGCCCTGTCCTAGGCTATTCTCCAAGTCAAAACAAACCACTGCCTTCCACTCTCCCTGGGCATGACCAGTTCACTCTCTGACCCATGGGACTGAGCATACTTGGCCTTTCATAGTGAAGACTTTTCTACCAAGCCTGGCTGGATTTTTTCAGGAGTCAGTGGAGACGGACATCCCACTTGAAGGCAACTCATACCTGTGTAAGACAGATGACTAGAAGACAGAAGATTAATTACTCTTTGGAGGTATTTCTCCCACTCTGTACTCAACGAAGAGAGCCAAGAGGATGGCTTTAATTTAGTCACCTGAATTTCAAGGAGATGAAGTTAGATTAGTGATGTGAATCCCACATTTAATCTTTGTCAGGTTTTTCATTTCCTGCAGATAGTTCTATTAGCTGTGAGGTAATGGAGGTTGAATCTGGAGATGAAAGTTTTCTTTCAGTGGGACTTCTAGCAGAAGAACTTCTCACAATTATTTTAGCCAGAACTATTTTTCTCCTTTGTTTATAAGTTCTAGAAAAAAAAAATATAGCTCCCACAATAGAAGATCTGTGCTATTTCCATGCATCTCTTTTTAGCTCATTATTGCAGACTTTTTCTCTTTAACACAATGCTCTTTAGCTTACTTCTGTGAGGGAATCCTTATTAGCCAAGAGGTAATCAAAAGCTTGGAGATGTAGCTTAGGAAATGAGCTATATATCATCTGACCCACAAAGACTATCTTTGACAATTATCAAATAACTTCACTGTCCCCAGTCCTCAGTGGACTAATTTTAAGGAGAAACTTTCTGAGGTTATTCTTGGTCATAAAAGAGCCATGGTTGGTAAAGCTAGATAAGCCTAAGTTTTCCTGAAATTACAGTGAGCATCTTCACTCAAGTTTAATCACAGAAAATGAGATTTTGGACAAAGTTTTCAGCCACCTTGCCACATTTCTTTTGTGTTACTTGGAAAACAAAAAAGCATTAAGGCATTTTGTTCATCACTGAAGTGCATCACTGAGGTCAAGCAAAATAGTTCTTTTCTTGTGAGAGACAGCTGGTGTGCAGGCTGGAGCTGTGAGAATAACGGATCAAGAGCAGGAAAAACATTGGCAGTCAGCATGGACTGCAGGGCTATGGGATGCTGGGAGTCGCCTCTTCCCACCACCAGACCGCTCTGTAGCTGTCAGCTGGGGGAGGACGCTTGGCTGGCACTGCTTCTTTTGGGTCCCACCTGTTCCTTTGTCCAATAAATGTCTGTCAAATGCATGTATCTGAGAAAATGAGAGCAAAATTTCATTCATTCATTCAAATTCATAGACATTGATCTGTCAGCGAAAACACTCAGCATGAGAATGGGCACAGCCAGCACAACAAAGTTCTGGGAGGTGGGAAGGAGGAGGTTTAGAGCACAACATAATCTTGGGTCTATGAGACATCATAGCTGCTTACTTTTTGTGATGCCAACGCTGCAAAGAGGGAGAGAGAAGAAATTGCAGAAGAGTTGTCTGCTTGTTTGTCCTCCTCACACCTGGAGAGGGATTTGGGAACACCAAAGATACAATTTCTCCTTTCCAAATGTTTCCAAATAACGGGAGTTGCTTTTCTGTTCCTCATTTCACTGTTGTGTTTGGAGTATACTGTTCACAGGATATTTCTTGTCAGTGTGTGTATGGAAAGAACAGATAATTTCGGAGGAAATAAATCACCTTTTTCTAGAATTTGTTTTCTTCCAAAAACTAGTCTGAGCAGCAAAGCACTTGTTCTGGCAGGGTACTTATGCCAGTCCTTTAATTTTCTGTGCATTTCTGTACTGAGAGAGGAAAGATTACTGCTTCTGCTTAACCTGGTGCTGGGATTGGGGATTATGCAGATATTTTGACCCTTGTTTTTCAAGAGTTTAATTCCAAACAATGTAGAAGGAGTTCTCTTTTTTGATGACTTTGCATATTTATTACAATGTTGACTGTCTTCAAGTGATATACATATACATGTGTACATGTATATTTACACATACATAAAACCAGCAGAATCAGACCAAAAAGCAGGCAGGTTTGATGACATTGCTCTTTCTTGGGCTGCACCTCAGAACTAAACTTGTTGTATTTTCACTGTCTGGGATTTGACACGAGACAGCCACTGTTTGTAAGGGGGAGAAACAAAAAGTCCTCCTCATCCAACTTTGTTTTTCTTGAGTGTCTTATTCCTCACCTTTGACCCTCACCCTGACCCTCTCCTGACACAGGGCAGCACCAACTATCCAGGCTCTCTTTCCAGCTGGTCTGTTGTGTGTAGTGATTACACAGCCTGTAGCTAAGCTTCAGGACTGAAATGCAAGTGGGTGTCAAGAAGGCCAGAAGGAGGAAGATGGGTTTAGATGGTTGAACTTTATCCTTCTTTCTTGAAAGTACTGGGATAATCTCTTCCTTATAATAGAAGAATGAGAAGGAAAACTTCTCAAAAGCATTTCCCAAGCACGCAAACAGCTTTTCCTTCTAGGTTTCTTTCAACCTTGATAGCTTTACAGGTGCCACAGGTAGAAGTGAAACACTCAACCGTGGAGTTGCAGGATTTTTATTTTGAACCTTGTGCAGACTTGTCTTACACAGCTCCTTCTTTCCAAGAAGAGATTCTAACTCATTCTGAGCTTACCTGCTCATGCACAAATAAATGTATGACAGAAGAAAGACTGAGGGTGGATTTGAATGACTAATGCTTTGGGAAGTGTGAACACTGCTCTGCTTCTCACAGACACTAGAAAGCTGGCACACTGCAGTCTTCCTAACATGACTCACAGTGGAGTGTGAAAAGGAAGGTGTTATACAGGTTCACCCATTAGAATCAAGGTGTTCAAGCAGTGAATTAGCTGCTGTATACACCAGTTCCTGATGGAACTAAGCAGGCACAGGAGCTGACATCCCTCTTCTAGCAGGTACCCTGACACACTCTTCCAGTAGCTACTGAACCACAGAGGGTAAGTGCCTGCTCTCAGTGGAGTCAGAGGCAAACCTCACAGTGGGAATAATCCTGGACCTCTAGAAATACATGAGAATAAAAAGGTGACAGCAAAATTGTAGAGGGTGAAACTCTGCTGCCAACTCAAGACTGTATCAAAAAAGCTATTTGGTCCTTTTGAGTGTGCTCAAAGACTTGCCAAGTCTAACAAAAAGGTCTTTTGTTTCCACACTCAGTCTAGCATTTACTTTGCCAATCAATAGTTCAAGGCAGGGACCTTTCATAGGCAATGTATGTGGTCAGTGCCTATTCTTCTGTTGCTGATAACTGAGGTGAGCATCAAATTCAGCACAGATGCTGAAGGTGGGCAGTGAAACAACATTAAATACTGTAAAGGCAGGTTATTGGTGAGATGAGGCAGCATAATTACTCCATTGTGAGTTTACCTGACAGGCATGAACAGGAAACCTGTAATCACTAAGGAATTAGACTGGACTCAATGTGTATCAGTACATACAAATTTGTCAATAAATTCATTACAGACAAACCTTCAGTAATTAATAAAATATTCTGACTAAAATGTAGAAATCTGGAGGTGAAATGAAAAAAACAGTTTACAAAGTCCACTAGAAGTACCTCTCAAAGTTGAGCTATTTCTCTATCTCATGCTGGGTTTTTTGGGGTAACTCAGAAAGGATGAGCTTTCTTGTCTCTATTCAGTCTCCAACTGCACTCTCCCTGAGACCTCCCCAGACCACTCACACCTGTCTCTGTCTCTGCAGAAGGTCTCAGCAGTAGCTATTTGTGTGATAATTCCTACTGCAAACCAAATGGATGGGGCAGTGAAGCAGTGATAAACAAGATTAGCTCCACCATATGGCATCACACACATTACTCCTCTAAACCAAATTAATATGCTGACTGTGAGACTCTTGCAGTCATAACTCCATCTCTGGAATGCTTCTGTGTTTGTGGACAGCTCAGCACTATGGCAGCTGGTTGAGTTGGCTGACTCCATCATCCTCTCTATGCTGTCAGTGCAGACTGTCCTTGCAAAGCGTTCAGATATTTGTCTCCAACCTAAGAGTTTTATTGGCAAGAAGGATGCACAGGAAAACTGAATAATTAATAAGAAAAGCATCCACAAATATGCTGGCTGGATATCAGAAATGGGTCTACCCCCAAAAATCAGAATACTTTTTTAAAGTGAAAGAAAAAAAAAAAAGGCTTCGTTGGAAATATTGCTGCAGTGCTTTTTGGGAAGTGACTCCCTAATTCTTCTTGGTCCATTTCTCCTCTGCAGAAAATCTCTCTAGAGCAAACTCTGACTCCCATGAGGGATCATAAACCTGTTCTCTTGAGGATTGTGCATTATGGGAGATGACAGTCAGCAATGCAGTCAGCTGGAAGTGAAGAAGACCTAGAGAAAAAGGGTACCTGCATTCAGACACCATCAATCACAACTGCCATAAAGAATTTTCACATTCAAAATATTTAGGGCTAATGGGGAATTTGTTTTGGAGGTGATATCAAAGTTACTCATCTAGAGTAGACATGCTTTGTAAAAAGCTTCTCTTAAAAAGTCAGTTTTGCAAGGAGAAAAAGTTGTGCTGGAGATTTTCTGGGCTAAAAGACAATGTATCATCACCAAAGGTAGTCTTAAGTTGTCCAAGTGTTTGACATGAAAAAAACATTCTGACACCTGCTCAGAATAACATGAATCTAATACATGAGATGCTAAATTAGTCTGCTAAAAAGCTGCTTAATTTTACTGGAGTACAGGTGGTATTCCATTCCAAGGATAGAGTTCATAAGCATTTGATAAAAAAACGTTGGTAGAGACAGGTAAGAGACCCAAAGGAGTTCCACCACCATGGTGAAAGTCAGCTTCTTAGGCTGGGAGAGAGGGAAACCAGAGCCACTTAACTCAGTACTGCCCCAATGTTCAACCATTAATAATTTTGAAAAGCCAGTGCATGGCCTCCTATTCACCCAGAAAACCTGTAGAGGAATCAGGAAGGAGATAGAAGCTGTGTGAGCTGCACAGGGAGAATGTTAAGGGCACAGACACCAAGAAAATCAGTCTTCAAACTCCCTGCTGTATCAAGGGTGGCCCATTCTTCCGCCATCAGGTGTGCAGTTGGTCCCAGTATCCTGGGTATTGTGCATGCTGGGATGAAGGGTTCATAACCACTAAACACTTCTCAATACTGCTGTTAATATGAGCTGTTGGATCATGCAGTTTTTATACCAGAAGTATTAGACATATTGCAGAGCAGGAAAAGGAATAAATTATAACTTTTCTGAAGTTTCTGAGACGTGAAATCATGCATTATGAATTCTCCATAGATACGTCGCTACTAGCCATCTTCTGTTTTATTTCTAGCTGCAACACTTAGTTTCTGTGAGAAATGAACGAATATGTTAGCCAAGAATTTCCAAAGCAATGAGTCAGTTAAGACTGGCAAAGGAGAGAGGATGGGGAGCAATAGCTCCTTCCCCATTAGTATCACCTGGCTCAGAGTGCCTACTCCAAGCTGTATGATTGGTTAGAAATGCCAGCGCACACACTGCTCTCCATCTTCCTTTCCTCCTGATCTATGGTCCAAACACATCCATCTGACAGGTTTCCATTTTTAAGTTTCCTTGTCAATTAATTGGCACATTCCTTTAGACCTCTCAGCTCTGGCATGCAAAGATGACAGTTATTTTTAGAAATCTGAACTGCTGTTTTTCTTGAGTAGAAAATTTACAAGTTAAGAAAAACTGTCACAGTTGTTTTGCCTTGAAAGAAAATGCACCACCAAGGAGGTAAAGGCTGAGTTTTTGCAGTTTTGTGTTTGCATTGCATGGGTTAGCTGCAGAGTGGTTGGAGCCTGTGACATTTGATAGGAAATTGGTAGGCATATTCAAAATGAGATGAGAGATCAGAACACTCCCTTATCAACCTGGCAGAGAGGCCTTTGCTGGTGATATGTTCAGAATTATCAGGCATGTCTGTATTTCTTGATCTCCTTTCTCTCTGGTTTTGAGTTCCATCTCAGGGAAAATAATTAACATTTACCAACATCTTTTAGCGATTTACTTCTTAGGATTAAGGAGATTTGCTAGCCCAAAACCTCTGATGTACTCAGACACCAACTGTGCATAAAAAGAGTTATTCATTCCCCAGGCATGTCAGTCTGTCACCTTTCACCAGTGCTACACACACAGAGAAATGTGGAATTACACTTCTAAACCAACAAGACAAAGGGCCAAATAGAAATTGCCCTCTCTTCCTCAAAATATTGACTTTTTAAGCGTTACACCTGTTATTATTCCTAGCTTAATGAATGAGGGAAAGGCAACAGATGAGGCTTTAGAAAGCTGAAAAAAGGAATGAACAATGGGGGTCACTTTATTGCTTCTCTGAGTTTGTATCTAACCATAACTTCAGTGGAGAAGCTGAACTCCTAACAGAACTATCCCAAACAGAGCTGAACAAAAAAAAAAAACCTGGATGCATCCTGGTCTCTACAGCTTCCCACTGTATCTGCAGCTCTGCTTCCAAACTGGATGCTGAATACAGCCCTGACGGAAGCCTACAGGTATGCCTAAAATTGTAAGATAGATATAAGGGATTTATTGAGTGCTCTTCCTACAGCTTCTACTGAGAATCATTTACTCAAGGCAACCTTTCCTCTAAACATGTTTAAATTATGCTTCATTTAACTTAATTCTGCAACATCAACAGAGCAATGTAGGACAGAGTTGGAGTTTATGGATCCCATTTTAACAGCACTGCATGGCAAGGGCTAAAAAGTGTTTCATCTCACACCTAGTCCTGTCAAAAGTTCCCTGCTGATGGAGTGAGGTGCTGCAGGGGAGGTTTGGCCCAGACTGAGAGCACCTGATCTGGAAATCAGCAGGCAGCTACAAAATATGGGATCTGCATGGGTATTTTTACGTTAATTTTCTCTCAGGCACAAAATTTCAATTTTAGAAGCACCCGGGTTTATACCTATATGTAATAAAGCTGTGCAGCATGAAGATACCTGAGCAAGTGCTGCACAAACAAGCTTTATTGTGGAGCTCCACTGTGACTAATTAACATCTAGAAGTTGCTATATTAGTCCGGGCAAACTGCCATGCAAACCTACTACACTGCTTTTTGCATCCAAGCAAATTACATTAGAGCTACCTGAGGCAGCTGGAATGCAATACACTTTTAGGGATAGAGGAGCCTTACTCCCACAAACTATTAGAGATGCAAGGCTCCCAAAAGCCTAAGTCACCCCTGAACTCTATTCTAAAGTAAGAATAAGCTTAAGGGAGCAAGGCACTTCAGGAAATTAGTCTCTACATAATCTTTGTTTACTAAATTCTCACTGTATTATCCATTAAAATTCTTTTAACATCTTGTCTAATTTAGATAAATACTGTTTGTGCTTAAAGAGCATGAAAACAAATAACCCATAAGAAACCCAGAGAAAGGTGATTCCTTCATTGTAAAGGTTACTTGAATGATTAGTAACTGATTAATATTTTTTCTTCTAACATTCCTTCCAGGAATGAACATGGTTTTTAACACACTCCGGAGCAAAGGTCCTACTACTACCCTCTTTTTCTGCCATTGTTAAGGGTAATGTTATTCCTCCTAACTTGTATCTTCACAAGTAGCAAAGAAATTATCCCCTATAATGGGCTGAAGAAGGTGGTATTTGTTGTCTTTGAAACTTTAGCAATTGCAGGTTTCATGATCACTCCTGAAGAAATGTTTATCCCCAAAATAGCTGAGACAATGCAAGTTGTTCAATGGATCCTTGTGTGGGAGTATGTTAAGAAGAATTGTTCATTGAAGCTTACAAATATGATGAGCTGTTTTAATAAAACAGCAGAAACAAGAACTACTAATGGAGGAGAAGGGATCTGCCTGTCTCCTCTCCGCCAAGATACTGTCAACCAAAATTAACAACTCCCATTTCAAATCCCAGTGTTTCAATGAAAGGATTAATCCCTACCCATGCACAGCTGTGTGAGACTCTTAATCTCCAGGACTGATCAGAGCCTGGAAGCAATTCCCAGCATCCATTCAGGACATGAGGACTCTGCTGGAACAGCAAGCAAAGGTGCTGCAGGTAACCAGCTGCTGGTTTCTGAGAAATGAAGCTGTTGCTGCTGGGAGCTGATCCAAACCCTTCACTTAATTTGATAAAAGCTTTCCAGCATTATTGCTATCACTTACAGTTTCTGTTACTATAATGTTGCTTTCAAGTGTCTGACTTAAATGTCCCAGTATTTTTCAAAGAAAGTGATGGATGTATTTATTCATTTATTTGATAAATAAATATCTTGTTTGCTGGAGCTGACATATGTTGCTCTTTATATAATAAATTACAAAAACACACAGCAGTTACCAGTGGCATCTAGGTAAGACACAGTTTAAATATCTTTTTCATACTCAGAAGAGGAGAGAAAAAGAAGTTTTTGAGTGTGATTCATATTTCCTACTATAAATCTGTCTTAGAATGAGTTGAATCCTACCCCCAGCATAAACAGTCTACCTATCTTGGGCAGCATGGCTATTTTTCTACTTCAGACTTTCCAGCATAATAAGTCATTCAAACCACCACAGTGCCTTTAAAACCACTGTTAGGGCTGTTTCCTAAGTCATTGAGGTAGGAAACATAGTCATGGACCCTAATCTCAGCATGGTAAGTGTTGTATAGATGCTTACAAGCATACAGTATAAAATGCAAGGCACAAATCAGTAGATAGACAGGAAATGCAGAGTAGCAAGGGATCCTGTTAATTAATATAACAGAATGTTATCACAGCACATAAAAAGTGTAACTACAACCAGCCTATGTGTGCATCCTGACAGAAAGTTATTTTAAGAAGGATCAGAAAATTATATAGCAGATATTCAAATACTGCTTCCAAAATACATCCAAGCATTCTTCCAAGCATGAAGGGGTTTGATTTACCCACCCTGCTCACTCAGGTCTCTGAGAGCACCAGCGTGAAAGAGAAACCCCACTCACTTTTCCTGGAATGTATCCCATGGAAGGAGACTTCCTCCAGTGTGCAGCTGCACTGTACAAAGGGAAGGTAGCCAGGCTGCTCAGCACACCTGGGAATGGGGGGCAAACCTGCTATGGCCATCCTCTGAGTGCACACAATAAGCTCAAGGTAAGAACCCAGCCTCAAGAGGCCCAAGGACATTTTGCTTGCCCTCAGCATTTTTGTGCCTTTTAAAGAAATATATGCAACAATAGCATCATATCAGTTTGGAAAAAAATAGACAAGCTTCACAGTGTTTCTATGCCCCTCAGCAGATCTCATTTTTCAATTAGATCAGTCTAATAAAGCTCTCTAAACATTATTTCTTTGGCATCCATAGTCTAGATTAGTTACAGCACCACTGGTATTACTTAGTATTAGGTATTACTAAACTGCTGTTCATAAAAGATGTTTATGAGCCCTGAAACAAATCATCTGAGTGTTTTTAAGGAAATATTTTATTTTTTCTATTTACTCCAAATAGCAGATTGATACAGAAGTTGTAAGGGTTGATCTATATCATTTCACTTCTGATAAATAAAGTATTATTTGTGCTCTAAATTCCCTTGTCATTTAATACTGGTATTTTCCAAATGTTTTATTTTATGGCTCATGTAAGCAGTAAAAGAAAAACCAATGCCTGCTTTTTTTTCCTATATTTGCTTGACTTAAAGAATAGTAAAGGACCTGTAATATTTTCAAGATGTAATATTTTCACTACTGCTATATATTAGTATTTCTAATTAATTTCTCCTGAGGTATATAATTTGGGAGAGTTATGAGGGGTTTTGTTTGCTTTAAGAAACTTGCTCACAAGGTTTTTTTTTTTACCTAAAAACTGCAGTTGCAATTAAATCTCCAAGATGACACCGATTTATTTATCTTAGGTAAAAAGAATCATTAAGACAATGCCTAACAGCAGCAGGGCACAATTGAGGTAGAGTATCATGATAAATACCTAGCTGAGTAGTAGCAAATCTAGTGCTGTATTTTTTCTTAGCAAGCAATTTAGACAAACTGCAGTCTATCCTAAAAGATTATGATCCAAGATTTCAGATGGCATAAAGAGACATTTTCACAAAGTGCAGTGGAGTGGATAAGACTGTCCAAGAAGCTGGCAATTTAATATTGGATATTTTTTTCCTATCCTTAAGTCTCAAGTCCTAAGTGGTTATTTCCTGGTAACACCTCAGTAAATGTCATACTCTGGAGTGTTTACCTGAAGATGTGCCTATGCAGCAGTGTTCGTTCCTGGGGCACAGACTGGTGTGCAACAAAGAGCATGTTCTATAATAGGGAAAATAGCCCTTACCTGCAGCCAGATGAATCAACACAGCACCTTTCCTGCTGCCTGGGTGCTGCAGCGGGGCGGATGGAAGGGTGCTGCAACCATCAAGTGAGCTGCTCAGCAGGCCACCTCGCACACACACACTCACACACACACTCACACACACATGCCAGGTAGGTGTAATCCACAGGAAAGGCCGACGACAAGGAGCAGGGAAGGGTTCTTCGTGTAAGGTTCCACCAGCAAGGTTTATTGAGTGCTCACAGGTGAAAGGGTCCAGGGACGAAGAACAGGGGACAATGGAGTGTCCAGAGGTGTTATATGGGCCGGATAGGGGCGGAGAAAGCACCAGGGACCAATGGTTGGAGGGTACAGGGGCGGGGCTAGGGTCCAGGGACCAATGGAGAAGCACAGGGGGAGGAGCCATGGGGCACAGGCCAATGAGGGACCAAGGAAGGGAGAACTTTCTAGCGGGAGCCATATAGGGTAAAAAGGGGTAGGGAGGCCAACGGGCCAATCAGGAGAACAGAACTGGGGTACAGTAACATGGCATAACCAGCACAAAGCCTGCTGGGAGAGGCACCCTAACCTAAGGGAGCCCTAAGGCTCACCCCTTCATGGGGGCCGTTGTGGCACCTTTGTGGACAGGCCCACCAGCCTCCACACCTGGGTCTGAGTAGGAGTTCACAGATCCATGGGCATCATAATCGTGACTTAAATGCTCGTGAATAACAACATTCTTTTCCTACCAGAAGGCAAAGAGTGTAGCGGGAAAGCAGGCTCTTTTTTCTGTAATCCACAGTAATCTATAATAAGATTTAATGTTTAAAACAACAGTTTTCCAGCTCTTATATAAGTGGAAAAATGCAAGTAATTTCTGTGAATAAGAGTTCTGCTTGTAAAAGACTGTTCTATTAAGCACCTGGTTATCACCACAATATCACTGACTTTCCATAGCTGGTGATTTGTGTTTTCATACAATACATGAAATTTAAATGCAGCTTTTAGGGCTGAATGTGAAATTACAGCCATTTTGAATGTGTTTTGAATTATCCTGGATAATTGTTAGGTCAGTATGAAGAATTCTAATGCTCAGAAACCTAAATCAAGCCAAATTTTCTTCTAGTGTGACTTCTCTGAGTTCTGCTGCAAAGAACTCCCCAAAGTGTCACATTGTTGGAAATATGAGAAAATAAATTGTTTCTGAATTGAAAATGTTTTCAGCAATCATTGGATTAGGCTCTATTTGAAGCTCCAGCAGATAATAAAACATGACTGTAAACGATTGCTTCAGCTTTATCTTTCAAAAAATCAAAGTCAAAATGCCATTTCTTCCAAACAAATAAAGAAAGTATTTATAGCAAAATATACTCCCTAATGAATAAAATGTACAGCCAGCCACAACCCTAAACATGTGCCAGACTCCATTCATTTTTTCAAGGAAATCCATGGGTTGCTTATAAACATACTGAACCAAAATATTTAGGTTATCACTTGAAAGGGTCTCTCCGCTGAGATTAGGCCAGGAAAGTTTAAAGCCTAGAGGTTGTTCTACAAATATCTGTGTATGTGTCTATAAATATTCTAGCATTTCCTGTAATTAGTGCTGCTCGATACTCCCTCTTTCAGGATCTTTTATTAGTGTCTCGTAACTTTGCTAAACATCTTGATTAAGGGTTTTTCCCTGCTAGGGCTATCCAGAATTAATTTAAACTCTAAGGCAGAGTCAGAATTAATTTCTTTGAATCAAAACAGCTAAGTCTGTACTGAGAATATTGTTGTTCTAGAGGAAAAAAAAACATGAAGGCCATATTTTTTAGAAAGATTAGATAGTTCTAGAACACTTTGTGTGGAGGAATTTGAAATTTGCTCTATTCTATTCAATGTATATAAGAAAATCAACAAGGAGATGAGCAAATTACAAGTCTGGGGGGAAAAAACCCAACAGTTCATGGATGCTTAAGAGAGATTATTCTGAGCCTAGCAACTGAAATTAGCAGTAGCACTCTTGTCTCCTGAGCATACTTCAGTCCCAGCAAGGATAATTTGTGTTTGAGTGTCCCATCCATCACCTCCCACACAGCAAACAAGTATGACCCAAACACTTCCTATCTCTTTGGCAAGTCAGTTTTATCTTTACTTTTCCTTAGACTTCCCTCTTTTCTTACATTCTCACATATCTGAACCCAACTCAAGGCTGTTATTGGACCATAGGCCCATCCACTACTGACCTACCCCGACACTTCCTTCCCCTTCATGGTCTTTTGGGCCAATCTTTTTTTCTGAACAACTGCTATGATTGCCTCTTTCCCTAGTGCCCTAAGATCTTTCTGTTTTGTACTTTTATGTTAAATCTTATTCCCTTTTATCTGCAGCCCTTAGCCATTCTATCTATACATATTCCAGATTCCGGAGTCTCATGCTACCTTCCATGTACACCAACAAATGTATTTGCAACAATTTTCCAAACTTTCTTACTCCCTGAACCTCCATCCCTACGTGGTACTTTGTCCATTTTACACAACCTCCCAGTCCCAGCATCCACTTAGAGACAATCTGTTCCAGTCTCTCCTCCACATGCCCAGACACACCAGAATTTTTTACCTAATATGTGCATCTGGATTTTGTTTTGTTTGTAATTTTTCTCCTTTATTGTGCCTGAGTCCAAAAAGAATTATTGATGATGTGGAGGACTTCAGCTTTCTGAGTAAAATTTAGCAAGACTGTAGGCAACTGCTCTTATCAGCAGAGATGATGGGTAAACTTAATACCAGATGGTGTTACCAGGCCCACCACACTCGCAGAATTGTGGGTGAGTACGTGTAAACACACATGCATGTACACATGCAAACAAATACCCTACTGTGTACATGCAAATGTTTTCTTCACACTACTTGCAGCAGAAGAAGCTTTATCTGTCTAGGAGGATGCAGCTGCCACTTGTCCTGGATTTGTTGATACACCAGAACTCTTTGGCATTGCTTCACTGATGCAGAGAATCACAAATGCTGGCTATACCACTTCACAGCTGCTTTCCATCATCTGAGATGCACCACACAGAAAGCTCATACCAGCAGATCTGGTCTTATCTTTATTTTCAGACACTTGCAATGCTGATCATTCTGTCCTTTCCCTGATTATCCTTATGTAAATGGTCTTTAAATTTTAGATGATGAAACAGATTTGCACTGTGATTCTTCACTCTGAAAAGTGAAATTTGTCCAAGAAAAGTTTCCTTGGAACACGCCCAGGTGAAATTATCCTACCCTAAAAAATATTATGAAACATTTTCAGATCAGTATTTTGTTATTAAGAAAAGGCCTTTTCTTCTCATAACTTGTAGGAGGAATTAACAGCAAATTCAGAAGAGCTGGATATGAAAGTCATGATGAAGTACAGTATTAACTGGGTTTGGGGACTGAATGATGGCCCTCAGGTCAATTTGCACCTACATTGTGAAAAATGTGGGATATAGCAGATATCTAAATGGAATCTGTACAGATATTCACTTTGATACTGAAGAGAGTTTCATGTTCAGCCTGGTGTCCACCAAGACTTCCAGGTCCCTTTCTGCCAAGCTTCTTTCCACTGAAGAGGCCACCATCATATACTGGTGCATGGGGGTGCTCCTCCCCAGGTGCAGGACTTCACAATTGCCTTTGTTGGACTTCGTGACATTCCTGTTGACCCATTTCTCCAGCCTGCTGAGGTCATTCTGGATGGCAACAGGACCATCCAGTTTATCGGCCACTTCTCCCAGTTTGGTGTCACCAGCAAACTTGCTGGGGCTACACTCTGCCCCATCATCCAGAGGTTTAACGGGACTGCACCCAGTATTGGTCACTGCGGGACTCTGCTAGCCACTGTCTCCAGCTAGATTTGTGGATCACCACTCCCTGGACCCAGACATTCAGCCAGTTTTCAATCCACCTCATTGTCTGTTCACCCAGCCTGTACTTCAAAAGCTTTTCTGTGAGGGTCTAATGGGAGACATTGTCAAAGGCCTCACTGAAGTTCAGACAGACAACACCCTCTGCCTTCCCCTCATCCAAGAGGTCAGTCACTTCACCACAGATGTGTATCAGGTTGGTCAAGCATGACTTCACTCGGTGATGCCATGCTGATTACTCCTAATGATTTTTTCATCCTCACTGTGTGTGGAAATGGTGATTAGCTGTGATCCAAAAATCTAAATTCAGCAAAGATCTCAGGAAGATAAAAGCTGTGTGAATTAACTTTGAGCAAAAACATAACAGTGCGCAGTTCTGTCCACATTCCTATTAATTCATAACATTTCAGAGACTTACATGCTGTGTAATTCAAGCACTCATCCAATTCAAATATCCACAGGAAAAGGCAATTCCAAAAAATCCTGCAGCTAAAAATATGGGAATTAGGATTTTTAGAACTAATTAGCAATAAGTATATCACAAAGGTAACTAGAGGGGGATAGGTCAACTTACTGTTTTCAATCATTTCGTCCCACATTGTATGTATTCCAACTCTTCTCTTTTTGTTTCCATTGGAATAAGTGCTGTGAAAAGATAATGAAACACATAAAGCAGCATTTATAAATAGGGCTGCAATTTAATAACCTGCAGTCCAGTCTTACCATAAAACTTTGGGCCTGGTGTTTTGAATAGGTTTTTAGTACTCATTGAGCTGCAGAAGTTTTGCCCTCCTGTTGTAAGGAGGAAACCTCTAGAGCTGAATATGCCAGCCTTCCTAAGGCTTCTGACTTCTGAGCAGCCAGCTTTGTTAAAACATCCAGGTGGATTATGCTGTTTAGTTGTGGCTTGAAGCCATGAGACAGGCTCCCAGGATCTGAGAGTCTGGAGCAGTCAGCAAAAAAGGCAGTCCAAGTTCCAGTGGGTTTGCAGCAGCTGAGGCTTCCTACAGGTTCAGACTAAAAGCCCAGCTCCATTTAAGTATCTTCAGGGCTTCCAGGGTCCTTGAAAGCCTTTTTAAGAGCTGTGAGCTTCAGGAGCCTTTGTGGACACTGCAAGAAATTTGACATACTTGATCATTTTACAGCTCTTACTGCAGCCATGGAACTGACAAAAACATCCAGCAGACAGTTTGCAGGCTTAGTCCCAACCTGCATCAAGCTAAGTCCTAACAAGAAAGAAAAAAAGTGGAAAAAAAAAAGTGAAAGAAGGAAAAAAGTTACTTCTGAAGCAGAATTTCACTGGCTGCAGCACTCAGTGCATTTTGGAACCCTATGGAGGTGGTTTTTAATCCAGCAGCCTGGAAACAGTAAATGGAGATAGGAGAGACACCTCAAAACAAACACCATTTCTTTGTGAATAGACATTGATCCCCACCCCTAAAGCAAGCTTTAAGCATCACTTCTGAGGCAAGGAGGGATGAGGGTTCTGTTGAGATCTGCTTTAGCTCCCTAAGGCTCCTTCCAGCTTTTTATTTCCATCTCAGTCATCTGTTAGTGGTCCCATTTGCAGCAAGGAACCTTCAGAAGGAGCAGTTCAGAGATCCCTTTCCTGATAGTACTAAAAATTCCACACATATGACAGATGTAAGTTCATCTCTCTCAGCAAGTGGGGTCATTTGACCCTAAATAGACTTTCTACCTCTTCTGAATACAATGAAGTTATTGGAAAACCAGAAACACTCTTTTCTTGCTCCTTATCCATATATGTGGGTATGTGAGGACTGCTGCTGCACTGGGTTAGGTTAGAAGCTTGTGCTTTGCTTGGTACCCCAGGTGATGTGCAGCCAAAAGATTCAGGGATCTTCCCAGAACTTCCAGTGTTTCACTGGTTTTTTGTATGCTGGGTACCACAAATATGTGGACTTGACAGACTCTTGCAGTAGGAAGTTGAGTTATCAATGTCTTCAATCATCCACTGGTTTAAGAACATGGGATCTTAAGATTAATGTCTTTGTCATATGTGTCAGAGAATCTAATAGTTTTACATCTCGGCACATGTGCCATTTTGGAAATTAACTCGTGGATGGTCTAAATCTTACTGAAAGTCTTTTACTGAAAGTCTTTGGGGTCTGTTTTCCCAAATGCTTCAGTCGTATTTAAATATACTCTAGACTTCTAAATCGCATTGGCATGTCTAAAAATTTTGCTGAGAAGATCTGTGAAATATATGATGTGTATTTAAAAATGGCAATGTGAAAGTTTGCTGAAGCTATAAATCTGTTCAAGTTTCAGAAGCTAAGAACATTGTTATTGACTAGCTAGGCAGAATAAGATTTAAATGCCAACTTTCCTCAAAAAAAATTCAAGACACCTTCAAATCTAGCTATTTGCAATTAATTCCACATAAGTTCTGTTAAGAATAAAGCTGGAAAGAAGACAAATCCTATATATGGGTCACTATTTGCTTGCAGCTGTTTTCAGAATGAGAATGCTGGTTTTCACATGTAGCATTAAACGTGAACAAATATATTGATCATAAGACTGCAGCATAACCAGAAGAATATGCTGATTTCCCCTGTGGAGAGGAGTTAGCTAGTACTGCAGAATTCCTCCCCTTAGCCTAAAGATATGACAAATCTCTTCTTGGCAGCAATACTGTTAACCATCAAATGAATCCATTGCTCAAGGAGATTACTTGGATTCAGAGAAGTCCCAGAAGGAATCATGCATCTTGAAGGCAGACGCTTGCAGCTTCACAGCTTGAAGAGAAAAGCTGATATTGGTCAGTTCTCACAAACAGGGTGAACAGTATTTATTTATGGAACAGCCAGATATTTCTCTATCCCCACTCTTACAACTAACGACAGATTCGACCCATATAGGCATGAATGGTCTGAGAAAATACTTCATGGTACATGGAGAATTGAGCACAGTTATCTTAGCAGAGATCTCAGAAGGTCATAAATACAACTCAGGGTTCATAAAATAGAATTTAAATCCTCCAAGCAGTAATAACATTTCTTTTTCACTACCATAATAATAATTTCCTATGGCTGAGCATTATACTTCTCTTTGTTTTGTACCCTGGAATTTTCAATTTCTAACCCCACCCTCCTTATTCTCCTCCCCTGGTGTGTAATGCTCTACATTCAATCTGGTTTAGTTCATTTTAACTATGTGGGAAGTCTGTAGGATTCCTTAATTTAATTGCTTTGCTGATGCAGTAGCCCAGGAATAATGGACTTTTACTTACTTGAGCTGAGAGGTACAGTCTGGTTCCATCAGACAGTCAGTTCCCATTCCCCTCTTGCTGGTATCAGGCACTTGTCAGCATAATCTCATTGGTCTGACTTTTTTTCTGCTTTACACAGATGCAAATTACTATTACTCAAGGGAAAAAAAGAAAAAAGACAACCCTCGCAAATTACTTATTTGTCCTACATGAAAGAGTTTTTCAGGGATCCAGACTATCACTGTTACAATATCTACATATGGCAAAAAACCAAACAAACAAAGAAACAAAATACTCTTCAGAACACTGAAATATTTTGTTTTGACATTTCCACAATAGCACATTATTTTCTAGGAGGCAACATTTAAAGAAATAGGTGCTAATAACAAACCTGAAGCAGGTTTTCACAGTTTTCACATATACCTCAGATACTGGAACATCCTGCAGTGTAGGGAAGGTCCATATCCAAACTGCTTCTTACCTGACTTGGAGTACAGATAGGACCTCTCTGAATCTCTGTTTACACCACTCAAGCCTAAAAGTCATTTGAGTCTTTGCTACACAGATAAACATGTTCTTTACTGCAAGCCAAGAGAAAATCTCTTTGGCACAAAATGGCATCTCAGTTCCTTTATTCAATCTAAGATTTTTTAATATTTTTTTTAATCTTATTTTTTTAGAGAATGACTTAGCCAGCCAACTCTTCCCACAGTTCTAATTAGGACTAGCTACAGGGAAGCCAGAGGGCAGAAAGAAACGTGTTAAGTAAATTCGGTGAAGTTATCCCTGATTGACACTGACATAAGTGAGAAGAAAATCAGGCACTCTGAACTTAACACTTCTGTCATTTGCAAACGCATATTAAAAAAATAAACTACAAATAGGTAGATCCCCTGTTTCTGTAACTCAATAAATCACTGAGCTTTGCAAATTTGCACAACCTGTGGTTCTGTCCCAGCTCTGCTCCAGTTAGGACCATGGTATTTGGGATTGTTTTTCACTTTTGATTGATTCCTTCTAGGAGATGATGGGCTACACATGTGCAGGCAGACCATTCTCTGACAATTGCCCTGCTTCTGGTTGAACCACCAGCACGTTTCACCTCATCCTTCCATTAATCTCTAATAAATGTTCTATCCTGATGGATGGATTTGAAACCCTAGATAAAATATCAAGTGTAACAATGTTTGCTTGATCTTTTATATTCAATGCTTATTCTAAAAAGCATTGGTGTTATTTTGTTCTCTTTCTTACATTATTTCAATTGTTTTCAATTAAATCACTAGGCATAAGGGTATAAAATATGCACATAAAGCTTTTCTAAATGAAACTTTCACTTTAGTCTTAAAGTATCTCTTTCTCTGCAGAACCCATCATGTATGCAGATGATTTATAGAACATCCATGACTTTAAAAAAGATTTATATGTGAACTATATATGAACTATCTTCTTAAAAACAATGTAACAAAAAGGATTATAAACCAAATTCTCAAACAAAAATAGTCATCCTTTGCAATTCACTTCCACTGCCCTGGCTGGGTAACCACAAGATGGATTCTTCCCTGTACCAAGTTCCTGCTCAGTGCAGGAAAAGAGAAGTCACAGCCCTGTGCCTGAATTGATTGCTCAGCATGAACTAACACCAACAGACTCTTAAACCAGCTAAAAGTACAGCAAAGATCTGCATTGTGCCCATCTCTTACCTCCACCTCTCCCAGCAAACTCTGGGGGCAGGAAGCCCCTGGTGTATCTATGCCAGCTGAAAACTGGACACGATGTGAGAATCCCTTGTAGGTCAGCAAGAATCCGAATCCATCCGGGCCCCTGCATTTGAGCAGGGAAATGTCTGCAGAGCTTTATGAGCCAGTGTCTTCAGCACTTGTGTTTGTTGTAACCTCTGCCCTCTGGGCTCCAACCCATTCCACAGGGGGTTTCAGTCCCCTTAAAATCATAGGAGGTTTAACAAGGGTTAATGCTGGATTCTGCACCTGGGACAGGGAAACTCTGGTTGTATGGACAGAATCAGCTGGGCCAGGCAGGGGATTGTCCTGGTCTCCTTTGCTCTGCCCTGCTCTGAGCTTCACCTCAAGTCCTGTGTGCAGTTTTGGGCACCACAACATAAAAAAGACATTGAGCTATTAGAGAGTGTCCAAAGGAGGACCCAAAGATGGTGAAGGGTCTGGAAGGGAATCTTTATGAGGAGTGGCTTAGATCAGCCAGGTTAATTTCATAGGCCTTTGCTGCTTTTCCTTTCCTCTTCAAGGAGTTTCCTTGTTGATTCCTTGCACACTCCTCTGCTTAAAAGTTTGCAAGCTTTGGCTAGAGTAACAATAATTAATGGGTGTAAAAAGAAAAACAGACATAGTTCACTTGTAGTTCAAAACCATAACCAATAGGTAATTAAGTGCAGACTTGTGGTTTAATCCCAGTTACAACTAAGTACCATGCAGCCACTCACCCTGCTCTCCACTGGCTCCCCAATGCGATGGTGAGGAAAATCAAAAAAAAAGGTAAAATTCGTGAGTGGAGATAAAAATTATTTAAAAATTAAAATAAAGTCAAATGTAATTGTTATAATGATAATGACAATTGTAATGAAGAGAACAAGTGATCCACTATACAATTACTTACCACAAACTAATCAAAGCTCAGCCCACCCAAGAGCAGCTATTGTCATTCCTTGGCCAACTCCCCCAGTTTCTGTACTGAGCATGGTGTTGTGTGGTATGGAATATCATTCCAGCCAGTTCCAGTCACCTGCCCTGGCCATGCTTCCCCCTGTTTCTTGTACATCTGGTCACTGGCAGAGCATGGGAGAATGAAAAGCCCTTAATTTAGCACTATTGAGCAACAACTGAAACATCAGTGTATTATCAACATCATTTTCACACTACATCCAAAATACTGCACTGGACCAACTACTAAGAAAAAAATTAACTCCACCCCAGCTGAAGCCAGGACAGGTAAAGGCACTGCATCAAGACACAGCACCAGGAAGTGAAGCAGCTCATCCCTCCCAAGAACCACGTGGATGTGCACATCATCCAAATGTCTGTTACTTTTGCTGAAAGGTAGCAAAGTCAGATTTCAGAAAGGAAGAGGATGAATACGTTCACTTTGTTCTTATCGCTGTTATGGTTTGTTCTGCATCAACAATAATCCTTTATTGCCTCTTTATTCCAGATGCAATAAACTTTTTTTTATGAGAGATTAGTACCTCAACTTTGCTTCTGCATTTCATCAGCCAGAGCAGCTGTTCATTATTTTGTGTATTTCAAAGCAGCAGAGATTATCACTAAAACAGACATCAAAACTTGTGGTGGAGTGAGTAATCATTTTAGCTGTGGGAAAACAGATTCATTTGCTCTCTTAAAATATTGTAAAATGTTCAAATATTTCTTTGACAAATGTGCTGTTTTGATGGTGTTCCCTGTCAGTTCAGTTTAGTGCATAGGCAGTAGTTACTACGCTTCTGGTAGTCTGGGAGGTGTCAGAGGCTTGCAGGAAAACCCAGGTGTTGATTTTAGTAAAAATTAAGACTCCTGCTATTGAGAACACTGTACTAGGACTCTGAAATCCAGATTTTATTCCTGTCTTCATGTGTTATTTTGCATGAGTCACACAGGTCCAGCTACTTCAGACTCAATGATCTTAGAGGTCTTTTCCAACCTAAATGATTATATGATTTAAATATATTAAGGAATTAAAGGAATTTGGGCGAATCTAAAGTTTGTTCCATATGTCTCCAAAATATGATAACAGATTTATTTAAGAGTTAGCTGCAAACTTTCACTTGAAAATCAGCATCTTTTGCTTGTTGAAATACCACAACCTCTCATATAAGAAAGCTAATTAGATGAGCATGATGGAAACTGGGTTTGAAATCTGTTCATCTGTTCATTTCCAGGGAAGTGTTTATATACTGATACAGTTATTTGTCTTCCTGCCCATAATATTAAAGAACATAAATTAATAAAAATGCAATTTGCTATCAGATGTGGCCAGAGAGTGAAAACAAAGTCCTGCTCCATAAATGTTTTCAGAAGTTAAGGGTCTGATGTGCTTTGGTTCCAGTATTCACTGAGGTCACAGATCCTCAAAAGATAGGATTTTCATTTTCAATTCATGAAATCTGAAAGTGCAGTTGAAAAGCACTTGCTTAGAAATTGTATTGATTGGAGACAATCTTCTTGCTTTCAAATCTGATGATCATCCAATTAAGTGCAGGAACTGTGTTCACTGTTACAACAGAAGCCCTGTTGCCTGCTCATGCTGTGCTGCCTGCATATGTATATAAAAAGAGAAAGATAATTTCTATCCTGCTCATTTTCTAAAGACTAAGATCAGCTAAAAACAGCTGTTATACTAAGAAAATAAGGGCAAATCAGGCTGATAGACACCTTGTGAGATGTTCAATTGTGCATGTATATTGGCACCTAAAGTACATAAGCTTGAATAAAATCAAGGAAGTAAAAGTACTTCAAGCTAGTAGACTTGAAAATCTTGCTGGAGCACATACTTAGGGGTCTAAACTTAGGGGTTTCTGAAGATCTGGTCCAAGACCAGGTTTGCAACAGGACAAGGATTGTGTCATCCATATCACATCAAGCATCTTACCCACAGGACTATCAAGCATAATATTTTGTTAAAGGGTATTATGAAAGTGTCATGGACAAAAGGGAAAAATAAATTCTTGCTACAGTGAAAATCCTCACTGATCACTTTCCTGAGTCAGAAGGTCTAAAAGAAGCTATTCAGTAAACTTGGCAACATTCACATGAGCTTTCCTAGCTCTCAGCAGCTTAGGATCAGAAATAGTCTCTTTGGTAGGTTTTCACCTATCAGCTTCCTTGTCCCTGTCCCTAATCTGCCAGCAGAGGGACAGGGATAACACATCTGAGCAACCAGCCCTTCTGGCAGCATGGTGTAATGAGGTGAAATCAATTGAGTTTAACACACATCTATTTTTCTTCTCCTGTTTATAGACTGAGGCAGCTGAGTTTGCAGATGTCCCCATGCCAGCATATGGCTGGAAGACAAGCAGAAAGTCCCTGCTGGACTTTTGTTCCGGCATAACTGACCTTCAAAGGATAGGGAATCTCATCATATGGAACATTACAAGTCTGATTGTGGAATGTATCACCTGGACAAAACAGCCTTGGGGGCTGCCTATCTTTCTGTCTCTTTATTCTTTGTGGTCATAAATCAAATGCAGACTTCCATGCTTGACTCTGAATAATATATTAGGACTGGTTTTAAAATATTTTGAGCATATCTATTCATGAGGGGGTTGAAATTTGGACCATGTAAATTATGAAATCTCAAGGAATATTATTTTCTAAACTCATTGCTTTATCTCTGAGCAGATTTCATGGCACAATTCCTTTCAGAGTTCTTTAATTTACATTCCATGAGAAGAATGCATCCTTCTATTCAGTGCATCCTCTAGGTTCAGTGTACCTTGAAAAGCCCAGTCCGTCCAAGCACAAAATTCACTTCTCACCATGGTAAGGTATTTGTTTATTTAAGTGCAATTTAAATGTCTGCCTCCCTCTGGAGTCATCAGGTTAGCTTTATCTGAAAAAAACTGTGAGCTTGCAATGCAGTATTAGTAGCTACCCTGTGGTCAATATAATTTCGTCAATGCAGGAACTGACAGGATTGCTTCTCTTACAATATCATTCTTCTTTCCTCTTTTTTTTTTAAATTTATTTTTAAAAAATCATTAATTCAGAATCTCATATCTGAATAATCCCTGGTGCATAGGATGCTAATTCAAAAATACCACAAATTGAACTTTTTTTGTCCATTTATTGGTTGGCTTGTTGCATAACAAGAAAACGGATAAGTTTAATTACTTTTATGAAAATGAAAGAGAACTATTATAATTTTGCTAAAGTGTTAATAGTAGTGCCACTTCAAGCTAAACTAAAGCATACCACAGGCTAAGTGGCATGCTTGGTAGGGAGCATAACTAGCAATGGAAGAGAATTCATATTTATTAGGACAACATTAGCATTTTGTGGTGCAGAGATTGATTACACCACCCTCGTTTGTTTGTTTCTCACCTGCCATGCAGTTCTCCTTCAGGCTCATTGCATAATTCCCTATTTCACAACAGCAATAATAATTATTTGATTCAATGATAGATTATGTAGTCTGCATGTAATCAAGAGCTGGTAGCAATTACATTCAAATTTAAAGACTTTCAAAAGGATGTTTACATGGTAGATTTAAAATTATATAGATTAAATGTCATGGGTCTCATCCCTGAGGACAGAGAGAGGGATTCTTGTTTGTGTTTTGATTCTGTAAGGAATCCACTATCATTCATATAGTGCACATTTTATGGATGAATTATTAACCAAGCTTCTCCCTTGTTAATACCACAAATTTATTTTGCCCTCATTAACACTGTCCAGGTGCAATTTAGGAAGCAATTTTGCCTAGGGTATCCTCCCACAGTAATGTAACTTACTTGTGTAATTCAATTAATTGGCTTAAGGGTTACTTTTGACGTCACATCAGTAGAAGTCAGAGGGAAATTCACCTCAGAGACTTCACTGGTAACATCATCTGTCACCAAAACCTCCATTGCTCCTCCACGACAGGTCTAATTTACACAACAGATCAAGGGAAGGGGGAATCAAAAGCATCATATTGCAGCCTAAAATAAGTTTGAAGGCCATTTTGAATTTGGGTCATGAGTAGCAGTTGGGCTTTTAACTGCCTCTGAACATTTTTAATGGCACGACTATTCTTAGTCACTGCATGATTTAATTTAGTGCTTAGGGAACTTAAGGTTGAAAGATACAGATGCAGTCCTTGTCTTCTTGTTACATTTGAAGTAAGTGATCTAGTTAAGCTTTGGGCGTACTCCCATCAATTCAACTGGCATGACTTTATTGATTTTGACCAAAGGCATAATACTTTATATAGCTGAAGATGAAGCCAAGAGTTAGGCCTTAGATAGAAAGAGATGGATAAGATCTTTTCTCCTTTGCTTGCCTGAGATTTTTTGGAATAACATTCCAAAAGCAAAGCAAAAGCATCTACCCCTTCCATCACTAAGAGTACTGCAAAAGTTAATTTTTGTATTTATATAATGGTTCTAACTTGTAGAGAGGTGCACTAGGATTCCTCTTGACTAAGTTCAAGGTGAGGGGTATCTGCAGGATAAAGTGAACATCAGCTGTCCCAACAAAAAATTCTGTAGTATTCTGACTGGCTTCTAGCTGCAGCTCCAGAGAGCTGTGGGCCTCTGGTAATTCCTATGTATTGCAGATAGGCAGGTAATTCAGATCTTCTGGGGCATCTCAAAGGTCACTCCATGCCTGCATTTAGGTGTCTGACACCCCAGGTGCCTACATTCAGAACACTTATCTAATCTCCCCTCCCAGGCAAAGGAGGTCAAATCAAAATAGTTCATAAAGTCTAGGAAATGAGTCCTCCCATCATTAAGTTCTGCAAAAGGTCAGAAAAACACCACTCAGGAGCTCATCTCCTCCCTATAAAAAGACTGCACAATCAGGTGTAGCCATCCATGCTGGAAGCACTGAAAGCTCCCACTCTTCCAGCCTGGGATGCTGCTGACTGTGAGGAGAGCAAAAACAGCCTCTGGTAGAACAGTTCATCTCAAGAGCGAAGGAGCTGATGCAGGTTCACTCTGATGAGTGCGTAGAAAAATGACACTTCAGGCTTTGGCATAAAACTCAGGAAATAAAGGTTTAGGTACTGGCTTTGTCAGAGACTTCCTATGAAACCTCTTGTACAGAACAGGGGATTATTCATACACAAAACTTTAGAGTCAAAAGTGTCAAGAAATAATTTTACAGATAAAGTGGTGTGCTGGTTTTTGAACACAGTCCTTTTTCTGTCGCGGCCCATGAGGAACAGCTGCCATTAACCATAAACGAAGCAGGGGAAGGGACAAAGTAGAAATATGTTCCAATTCAAACTAACACGGTTTGTGGTCCCAGACGAAGTCAAGTTGGTGTGGCCTCTCCATTCCAGCATTAGGATCAAAAAAAGGTCTTAAGGTGAATGAGTACAGTAGCCTCCTCTTTTCTTCTTTGTTGATTAGATATAATTTTTAAGTTGCCTGATTTGATTTAAACACAATAATTCCTGTCTGCAGGCAGAAATAGGAACCAATAAACTTCCGAGGTCACTTTGGAGCTTATTGTCTGCATGCCAGGATGTTTTCATGGTTGTATTTCCACTTGCCTTTATACTAGAAATATTTGGGTAATTTAGTCTCCTTGGGATGCCATTTTGTCCAACTCACCACCACACACAGTTGTGTCTAAAAGGATGAGCTGAAATTTTCTTACATGTGAAAACTAAAAACAAGCTGCTTCAATGCAGCAGCACATAAGGACTGTTTACTTACAAAATACCTAAATGTTATATATCCTTTGAAAGTCTGTTTAGCCTCTGGGCCAGATCTAGGAAAATGTTTACCTGCTTGCATTCCCTCTGAGAGAAATAGAAATCAGGCATGCAAATACTTTGATGTATCCATCGCTGTGTTTGATCCACTAGTTTATATAAAAGAGCCTTTTCTTTATAGTTCTTCCATCTTTTGTACTCCTTACAGGGAAGCCTGAAAAATCTATATTTTCAAGCAATCCAAGGGGATTTGAACCACAAGCATTCAAGGCTTAAGTTTAAAGTACCAGACCTTGAAGGCAAGCCCCAAAATTCTAGGACAAATTGGATCATGTTGGGACAGACAAGGAAGGAAAGAGGACACCAAGGTCCAAGACATCTAATCAGGCACTGAAATACAGTGGCGTCTGAAAATCCCGCAGCTACTCTGGGTGTCGAAGATTTTTGTGCAGTTCTCAGAGCAAGGAAGGTGTCTCTGAAGAAATTGGAAATACCACATGGAATCCTAGAATGGTTTGGGCTGGAAGGGACCTTAAAGAGCCTCTGGTTCCAAGCCCCTGCCATGGGCAGTGACACCTTCCACTAGCCCAGGTTCCTCAGAGCCCCATCCAACCTGGCCTTGAACACTTCCAGGCACGAGGCTTCCACAAGTTCTCTGGGCAATCCTGAACACAGCATAAATGAACCCATTTCTAGAAAGAGGGGCAGATCTGCCTGTCTGCCTCTGCAAGTCACACCCACACAGGAAGCACCGATGCACGTGGGTAACCCTGAAAATGTGAGCAGCCCCACAGCATGACCCATGCACAGGTGTTTGGAGAAACAGACAATTGCTACAGGAGATGGGATCCATCTCTCCTAATCCTGCAGGATAGACATTTTCACCTGAGCTGGTTGCCTGAGGCCGCCTTTGCAAGCAGCGGAGAGGAAAAGGCATCTTCAGAAGCCTCTTCACCTCATCCTTAGGTAGAGATATAGAAAGCAAGCTTCAGGTGAGTAGCTCACAAATGCTCCTCATTATAAATATCTGTCTTTAATCACATGAATCCTGCCTATTCTCACAGTGTCCTCAAACAGAAGCTCACAACCCAGGGGCCCAAGGGAAGTCAGGCTTTGCACCTCTCAGTGGTGTGGGAGCTGCCATCTCGCTGTCTGCAGGATTTGCAGGTGCAGAGCGAATACGCCACAAGCTCCCTGCAGCATCCATCAGGTGTAAAAAGCCCTGGAGAAATGGATTTGTGAAAGGTCACAGGCAAAGCAGATTTGGATCAGGTTTCTCAGTTAAGGCAGGAAGTGTTTAGCAAACAGATAATTATTTCATTGGTGCTTCCCCAAGAGGTGGAGGCTGGATTATTCCACACTGTGCAGCAGCAGGTTCCAGACACATCCAAAACGAGGTGCAGTGAGATGAGATTTTATGAATACCAGAGGAATTTGCATTAGATAACATTTGTATATCTTCAAAGCCTTAATTTCTGCTTGCAGATCTCATCCCCAAATCCCCAAAACACACAAAATTAATTTCATTTGAATAAGTCAAGGCCTTAAAAACTTAAATACATAGAAGTCTCCTGTACAAAAATAACAGGCTGCCCAGACCAGTGATGCAGTCACCATGCCTGGAGGAATTTAAAAGATGTGTAGGTGTGGCACTTGGGGACATGGGTTAGTGGAGGACTTGGCATTGCTGGGTTAATGGTTGGACTCTATGTTATTAGAGGGCTTTTCCAACCTGAATGATTCTGTGATTCTATGGAATGGTAAATTTTACCACAGGGTTATACCATTTTACCATGTTTCTCATGGTAGCAACTTCCACATTAAAAACAGACAGTAAGTATGAAATTGGAAGGATTTGTTTAGGGGAGCATGTGTAAATAAACATAAATAGGGTAAAATGTAGTCATGCTGGATCTCCCTTTTTCTATGTTTGAGACAAGTGTGATTCTGGGGGCAGAGAAATAAGTGAAGAATGCTTATTTAATAGAAAGTCACTTATTTTTGAGATAAGTTCAGTTTTATTTTGTTGTTTGCTGTATTAGGAGCATCTGAGAGGTTTACAGTACTAGGGTCTGAGAGAAACTTATTAGGAAGCAGTGCAAGTGAAAGGCTGCTAAGTTCATTTTCCATGCAGTCACCTGCATTCTATCCCACTCATCTTTTATCACAGATGTGTATTTGACATAGTTATTTGACAGTTTTACCACTGTAAGAAATAACATAAGTAGAATTTATTCACAAAAATATGTTTTTGCTGAGAGAATGGCTGTTAGCAACATTAAAATTTGAACATGAATGTGTCAGTCAGAGCAAAACAGTATACAAAAATATTTGCTGCTATTTCTCTAAGGCTAATAAGACAAAAATAAAAAATAAAAACCATACTATCTGTAGCTTTTATTTCCCATTTCACTGTTATTTCCTCACACTTGCTATAGGAATATCTTCAGTCACATGGAAATAAATTTTAGATTTAAAAAATCCTAAAAATACTTTTTTTTTGCATCTCCTTTTTTTTTTAATTAGACTTGTAAGTATACAGTTCAACTTTACAGTGCAGACTTCTCAACTTGCTGCTGGCACAAAAGGATTAAATACATGACACCAACTAGGATGCCACTCTATAAATCAAGGTGATCCTGGCATGTCCATTCCTGCAGTCCTCTGCTGCCCTGAGGCAAAAAAGCAGTGGGGATTTTCTTTATTCTTTCCTAATCCTCCCCATTTCAGTGACTGACAGTGTTGGCAGCACTGCAGAGGAAGGGAACGGTTCTATGGCTGTGCTGTGGGAGCTGCTGGGCTGGGAACCACGGGTTCATGCTGAGGTGTGGCATGAAGGGAGCATGGGCATTGCCACAGGGAATCCTCTGCAGACTCCTCTGACCACTGCACCAGGGACAGTTAGGGCTCAGGCACAGACATCAGTTACAACATCTACAGAGGTGTTCATCTGGCCAAGTGTCTGGGGTGCAACCAAGACTCATTTTACAATTAGCAGAGGGAGGCAGTTTAAGGATATGAGTCATCTAACACCCTACATCTTAAAAGAGTTGTCAAAAATGGGTAAGATCTATTGCACAATCTAAATTAAAACAAAGAGGGAAAAAAAATTGTTGTTTCTCTCCATCAACTGTATAGTGATCCAAAAGTGACCAATCCACTCTACCCTTTCATGCCATAGATGTTTCACACTCTTGAGGTCTAATTCTCTGCGGCACAACTCACAGCTGATGCGTCAAAAGGTTTTCAGACCTTCTTCATTCTGTCTCAGTTGCTTGGATCATAATCTATGGCACGTCAAATCTTTCCTTTGCCTGTCTCATCTGCTTCATCAGTAGCAGGTGTTTATCTAGACTAGCAAATTCAGGAAGTTAAAGTTATTCTGACAGCCACCCTCTGAGCATAGGGTTGTCTCAAGTACTTAGCAGTATGTGTTTGTATGTTAGATGCAGACAGTTATTGTTTGTAATTAATCTGCCAGGCCTTTTGCAAGCACTTGGTGCCAGTTTTCCTCTTTCTCTAGTTGAACTGTGTCAGCAAGGCCCAGTGAATTGAAACCAGAGGGAAGTGTCTTTCCTTTGCAAATGTCCTTAAGCCTTTTTACTCTTTAGTATGCACAGGTTTCCTTTGGGGCTGCCTAGACTGAAGTAAAGAAAGTTAGTTGTAAGCTGTGAAACCACCTAAGCCAACTTCATCTTTTTACTGTAGTACAAAAAAAGACATATATTGATCAGTCAGGTGTAATAGGTTAGACATTTCACTTCCCATTCTCCTGTTTTGCTCCCATAAAAGCAATTCAGGAAATATGAAACAGAGAGAGAAGAAAAAAAAAGGGAGGGTTTTACTGCTAGGGTAATATCTCTGACTCTTTCAGTGTTTAGAAGTATGACCAGAAAGGTGAGGAAGTCAGAAATGAAATTGCCAGTCCAAGAAATGAGAGTTCTTTTGAGCAGTGTCAGCAAAGTATTTCCCATTTACTTCTCTGCAAGATTTTCTACAGCAAGCCTTGACAGCCGGGTAAGAATTGATGAAGTAAGCCTGTGTTGCTGGACTGATGGAAGAGGTAGCTGGAAGTGTACTTTGATATTCCACTAAATTGAACTTATGAGTCCTGGCATCTACCTCACACTTATACAAGTCACTTCAGATGCCATCCAAATGGCCACAAATACCCATGTCTTCACAAACAGTTGAGAAGTTCATCTTCAGTATAGCTTATTTACATTATTCCCTCCTCTGCAGTCAATTGCCTATTGGTCTTAGGGATAGGATTTATGCAATTGCTTTATGGTCTATAAAAGCTTCAGTGTCAGACATTAAGCAGGAAGGAGTTTTGAGGTGAAATGTGCAAAAAAAAGCACAACTACAGATAGCAATTTTTTTTACTTTACTACCTCAGAAGAAAGCTGCCAGAGTTAGAGGGGCAATAAATAGCCCAGGTATAGAAGAAGCACTGAAGGATGTTAAGGCTATAACAGAAAACACAAAATTTTTTTTGCATCAGTGTTCACCATAGCCTTTCTTTACAGGTGACAAGTCTGAGGATCTGTCTCAAATCTAGCTGTCAAGAGCAAGAATATATAAAAAAAGCTGATAAAATGAACAATAAAAAACTTTGAGTCCCAAGCGATAAAGGGATTCAGATATGAAACTGCTGATCTGTGATCTGTAACCTCTTTCTTAATTCAGCCCTGTTACCAAAGGAGTAGAATAAGTCAGATGTTGTTTAATAGTATTTTGTGGGTGATCTGGAGAAAAAGAGATGAATAAGTCTGTCTGTCATACCAGAAAATTGCTAAGAAAACTAGCAAGGAATGGCCTTTAAAATGTGTGGAAAAATCTGTTGGGAATAGGTTCTTGATATGGGAAAACTGTGCTGCTCATGGCTGCAGGAGCACTATCTAAGCAAACAGATACAGGTGACCTGTATTTGGATCTTTGCAACATTTCTGACAAATACCCTCATGAAAAAGTTTCAAGGAAATTTAGCAAAGACAAGAGCAGGTAGAAGGTGCCTGAAAATGAGGAAGCAAAGGGTAGGGATTTATGCTCAGTTTTCATTATGAAGGAAGACCCCCTCTCACTGAGTTCCCCAAAAGTCTATTCTGGGACTAATACTGATTACCATCATCTGGAAATATCTGGAAAATGGTTGACTAATGAGACATAAGACTGTTACTTATACAGAGAAATACTCAGAATAGTAAAATGCCGAACTAGTGGCTACAAAACACAAAAGGATCTCACAATATCGACTGACTGGACAATAAAATGGCAGATGAAAATCACTGTCGATGAATGTGAAAAACTGCAGATGAGACAAAAAATAACTCTAGCTCTGCATGTGATACAATGGACTCTAAATTAAATACTACTCCTTATGACAGTTTCTCTGAAAATGCCAGCTCAGCTTTCCTTTGTCAAAATGACAAAGAAAATGTTAGAACTTTTTAGGAAGGAAGAGAAAAAAAAAATTAGAAAACCAATATCATCATTATGAGACTGTAATAATAGCTATATCTCTCACACCTGGAGGGCTCCAAATGGTGGTGTGCTGATCTCAGAAAAAGGGACTGTGAAGTTAAAAAAGAATAGAGAAGGGTATAAATGTGGACAGAAGCAAAACATGAGAAAAGAAAACTGAATAGCCTGGAATTATTCATCTTTTATGCAGGGGAAGAGTATGGCAAATGTCTAAAGCCATGAATAGATTGAAGAGAATGAGGAAGGAAAAAGTATTTGTGGTTTCCCAGAACACAGTAGATCAGGGTTCTTGCTGAGGCAGGCTTAAAATTTTTTAAAAATGGAAGTGCTTTTCACACACTGACTATTTTGGTGAGGGAAATCCCCACAGCAGGGTTTTGTAAAGGCAAACAGAATAATGGGATCAAAAGAAGATTAAAGTCCCTAAAGCACAGGTTGCTGGAAGCCATAAGTGGTATATCAAGAGAAAAATGTTCTATTTTGTCCAGTCCCCAAGTTTTTCTAAGTACATGCTACTGACCAGGATTAGACAGGAAATATTCTCCTTGATGGACATTTGGTGTGATTACAAAACACTGTTCTTAGGAAGCTACTTCTGTTCCCTGGACAGGAGCTGATAACTGTCACCACATGAGGTACTCCTTCTACACTATAAGAGAACTACTATGGCAAAATCCATCTAGAGTCTCTACTTTAGGGATCTTCTCTTTTTTTCTCTTTTCTCTTTTCTTTTATTTTCTTTTTTACTTTGCTCTTTTTCTTAGAACTCCAGAATTGATTCCAAGCAGTAGTCTAATTTCCCATCATGAGCATTTCCCATCATGAAGCTCATCTTACAATGGCTTACACCCTTGCCAAAATGTAGTTGTTGAGATGGACTTCTCCATGTTGATTCTCTGCATCTGTGCATAATTTCATATAATGAGATTTAGTCACTTATGAGAATGAGTCTAAGAAAACAATAATGTTCTCCTAGTCAAACTCTAGGACCAGATAAAACCCAACAACTGGGAGCACAAACTTAATATAAGGTGAGCAACAGCCATTGCTTCAAGGTATCATGTAAATTATTCTGAAAGTGGAGAGCTCCTAAATGTGAAAAATCAGGTACTAAGAAGTCACTAACACTTTCAGGTTTTAATGCCTATGTCTTACCTGGGAAACAGAAAACTAACATACCAACCCTTACCTCAGGAATGAAGTAAAATCAAATGAAAAAAAGTTTCCACAACACTTCAATGTTTTTCTGAAAAGAAATGGACCATTCTCCCTGTAATGCAGGGTAAGGCGAGTGCACAGTATACAAAGTACAAGGCAGAGTCACTGAGCAGTGCAGGGAAATGAAATTTTTGATAAAGCCCTATTTCTTTAGGGTGCTGAATGTGGCAGGATTTTCTGAAAGAGGGAAAAGACAGGGTTAAACCAATTAAAGAGTGTATCCACATGCACGAGGGAGCTGAATTAAGATTCCACTATCAGTGTTAGTTCTCATTGCTTTGCATCTTCAAGTTATTCTCTTAACCATATTTACTGGTGTGCAATTTAAATAGAACAAGCTGAAGAAAAACATACAGGTCTCACAATTTGCCTGTATTTCTTGTCTTTTCTTAAATTAGAGAGGACAACAGCATTCCAGAGGGGAAAGAAAAAAAAACAAACCAGAAGAGGCATTCAATAAAAGGCTTTTAAACAGCTCAAGTGCTATTTTTGTCGCCATCTGCTCAATTATATTTTATGCTACTAGCAGTTTTACAAGGCCAGGTATGTCTTTCCTGTTGCAAAATGGCTTGTCTTTGTTAAGGGAAAGTCGAGATCCTTAGCATGTGACTGATTTGGATTTCTTGGTTTTTTTGTTCCAGTCTCATTTCCAGGAACTTCATTCCTTTTATTTCAGGTTTCTAATTCTGGACTCAGTATGCCTTCCAGGGGTGCTAGTAAAATTAAATGGTTGGGAAAAAGAAAAAAAAAAGGCAACAGAATAAAAAACAAAATTCCACCAACAAAAATCTAAGCCAAGATAAAATCTAGGACATCTTTCAGCTGAAAAATACAATAAACTTCCTGTTTATAAATTTATCCATTCATTTTTTACTAGTGGCAAAGCAGAATCTCAGCAGGACATTTTGAAAGTAGTATATCCAGATGGATTCTCAGTGTGAAAGAATTCTGAAATAAACTCACTGACATAATAAAAACAGGGTTTTCAGGCTTGCAAAGCAGTGGTGTAGGGACTGTGAGTAAATTTATTTCGCAGGAAGCTCGTATCTTGTGCTAATGGGAAAATTTAGATCTTTTACGTTGCTCTGTATGTGGTAGGTCATAGATATGATGGGATTATAAAGGAAATGGATCTGTGTGCCACAGCCCCTGACAGCACTGTGCTACATTTCTTGGCCCGTGCCCTAATTCAGAGTCACAAGTAATCCCTCCTATGAGCCAGTCAATGCTTTAAGTGGTTCACAGCTCGATTGTGTCACATCACCCCCCAGGGGCAAGGCAAACTTGTCAATAATTCCTAAGCACCTTAAACAAAATATGTAAATGCAGTAATTCCTACAGAGAAGAGCGATGGGGGAAGGGAAAGTGTTTCACAGAGAAGAAATGTTAGGGGATTTTCAGGGGGGAGGAAGGAGTAGTTTGAAGAAGCCAGACTGCTAGCAGCTCAGACACTAACAAAGAGAATAATAATGCACAGAAACATAAAGGTGACTTAAGTCAAAAGCAAAATATGTAGGAAATTCTGGTATCTGGTGCCCAATTATCCGCATGGTAAGAGAAAGAGATAACAGTCAGTATTTTGTAGAATGGGGTCATCTGTTCATATTAATTTAAATATGGCAGAGATTGGAATGTGCTACTGTGTCATGCCCTGTCCCCTGCACCTCCTGGGAAAGGCTAGAGTCTCCTCTCAGAAGACAAATAACACCTCCTGTATCAGAGACTTAGGAAGGATGGAGTGAGAAGATGCAGAAGGATGGTGGACCTTGGACCCAGAGTCATGAGCTGGTGTAGATTTAAAGTGCCCTGCACGTATCAGGCAGAGCCTGTGTTATGTTCATCCCTGCACCTGCACAAACTGCAGCAGGATTTTGGCTAGGGAAGGGCTGGAGGGTGCAAGTGGAGTGTGTATACTTGTACATCTTGCAGGGACCTGGAGGGACCCAGGTTACTCATGTATTTTCATGGAGGAGCCCATTTGGACAACATCTGGATGTCACGTGTGTCTCCAACAGTATGTTGGGAAACCTGATTTCTGAGAAGGAAGCAGAGGTGGAAAGAGGGCAGCTGGTTCCCACAGTGAAGCCAGACCTTTTCGCCTCTTGTAGCTGATGAAGATGAACAACAGCTGCTGGGATTTTTCCATTGAAAGAGGTTTCTTTGTGGAGAAGGGGTAAGGAGACCTTGGGGTTAACTGGAGACATGGCTAACAGGCAAGAGCAGGCAGACAGCTATCTAAAGTGAAAAGGGAAGAAGGTGAAAACGGCAGAGGGAGACTGAAGGAAATGGGAAAATTGGCTGGAGAGAAGATGAGAAGAGGCAGGTACAGACACTGATGGTCGTGGGAGATAGAGGCAGAAGGGAGGATGCTGCTGCACATGCACAGACAGTGTGGAATGAAGTCTTTCTTCCATGTGTCAGACCATACCACATGAAGCACAGGTTTTTGTTGTGTTGAGCCTTACAGTCGGAGTTGCCATTGTTCTTGTTCACGAGAAAGGCTCAGAATGCCCCAAAAAAGCCTGAGTATGTCGTGGCATATTCTTCATGTTGGTACTAGGCCAGTATCCCTTCAGCCAGCTAAGAAAGCCATCACAAGACATCTGACAGGAAATAAAAATGTCACTGAAGGCCCAAGGGATGCCTCTTGAATCAGCTGTAAGAGCTGATTCATTCAGCATTGAATGTACATGAGGACTTTCTGCACCATATGTATTGATCTAAAATCTCTTCAAAACCACTTAACAATGAGAAGACATTCCATTTTGATGATGAGCTTCATGATGAAGACTACCAGTGTTGTTTGTTAAGAGAAAACAAAGTGTCTATTTTTGTTATACTTTCTTTGCCCTGCCCAGCTGAGGAAGTAGAGAGGCTTTGGTGGGCACTGGTGTGCAGCCAGCAACCACAGCAGTGCATAATTTTCCACAGCAATCCATGAGGTCCTTGAATGTGACAGTGACACCCCTTACACTTTTCATCACTGTGGATCTTCCCTAGGGATTACCATATTCCTCTGAAAGCTGAGTGCCACTGGACTGTTCCTTTGGAGTATGGCCATGTCCCATACAATTGGCAGGTAGGGATGGGTCAGAGAGTGTGGGGTTTTGTAGATCCCTGCATCAGCCGTTATGAACTTTTTGCCTTTATGTCTCAGGAGACAGAGACTGAGGTGGCTGTAGTGCTGTGGAGACACATCTAGACCCCTGTGACTACTACCATCCAAACAGGGCTTTGTACCCTGAGACTGGCAGACTCCCAGAAGAACATGATATAATCTCTAGGTGCTTCTGATGTGTGCCCCAAACCACAGAGATAAGCCAGGATTGGCCCTGGGGTGATGATCACAACTGTTAGCTCAGGGCAGAACCACAGAACAGGATCCTGCCTACTCACACATCACTTCCGCACAGGAAACAGACGCAGGGCTGTTGGAAATCAGGTGGCAAGGAGCAATTTGTGAGAAAAAACCTCACTGATCTGTGGCCATGTTCCTGTCCATTTCTGTGAGGTCCCCAGGAAAGGAGGAAAGACCATAAGCCTCATGAATTATTCAGGTAGGCCAGGCCCAATCCATAGATCACTCACTGGCCGTACAAGCACATTTGCAATTTTTCTAAAGCTTTGCTTTTAGTCTTTAATCAGCAAATAACTTGAGTGTGTCTCAAAACAGATGCTTATAGCAAGTTAGGGAACCCTACAAAGTGTTGTGCTGGAACAGTATCTTGCCATCAAATGTAAAATTGGAAAGTTCCCATGTGTACAGTCTTGAAGCTCATGCTAAAATTCTGTGTAAGGAAAAGGCATACATCTGTTTATTTGTGGTGATAAGCCTGTTAATCACGTTCACAAATTTTACAGAAACAAATTCTTCAGCTCATCAAAGCTTTCTATGAGCTCAATTTGGCGTTATGTGAGAGCTCAGTTTGAAAGGAATCAATCTTTTAACTAGGCATAATTACTATTTCACTAATAGATAATTCACAAAGGCAAAATATTCCTATTTCAGGAATTTTTAATGCTTCTTTACCATCTTTGTTTCACAGGCAGAAAATAAATAAATACATTTCATATTAAAATCCCTTCTTTGGATCCAGGTCAAAGACATTGAGGGCTGTTGATTGTTTTCTCCAAGCTGTCCCCGGGCAGAAGGTACACAGCCTGATTTCTGCATCTAACCGTGGGTGTATCTACAATTAAGTGTAGCACGAGGTGCTAATTCAGCCTGAAATGAATGATTTGCCAGTAGCACCCAAACACTGCTTAGCCCAGAGCTTCACTGAGATCATTGTATGGCCTTGCATTGTCACACTGTATGTACCTGTAAGCCTGAGCACCTGACTGAAAACACGTGCTCAGTATGTGGCTGCATCTTCAGCACACCCTATGTGGATGCACCACGTGCTATCCCAAAAGAGAATTGAGGCACAGTTGTTTTCCCTACAAAAATAAAGATGGTTTTCCAGAGTCATAAACTGAAATGAGGTCTCCAGAATCCTGCTTTAGAAGGACTGGGGTAGGTTGTCTTATGGCTGAAATGAGACCCTATTGCGCCAGGAGAACTGGCTGAGGAAGAGCCCTGGAAGAAAGTGGAATGAAACCCTTATACCTTTGCCTACAGCTTGTTTGGCTGTTCAGGTTTATTTTCCTGTTTCTCAGTAGCCGGGAATGATGTGTTAATGCAAGTAGTAGCGGTGTTAGGTACTGATATCAGACATTGCACAGCAGCAAGGCATGGAAAGGGAGTAAACCATTGGTGCCACTGATGTTTTTTGAAGCACAGAACAAATGACTGGGTCACCTCCCTGACTCTAAGTGGCCTGCTGCAAATCAGACAACACATCTCAGCCAAATTCCACTTGGTGCCTGTGGTGACCAATTTCATACACAGTGGGTTTTATATTCTACCCAATGAAAAAGTTATTTTCATACTCACTTTGAGGTATGACTGCTTTGTACGAAGCAATGCAGAAGAAGATCCTTCTTTTCACTAGTCTTTCCTGACAATCACCCTGCAAGACTGTGAAAAAATTGTATTCCAAACCTATTTGTCAAATTGTGCTATGATTTGAAAGACATGAGACTGACTTCCTATTCATTCCAGTTTACCCTGATGTTACAGCAATATTTCATGTACATTTTAATCCAATCTAAAGAAGGGCAAACCTGAGAGAAACTGCTGTCTTTCATTTTGCTCCCTGCTTAACTTTAGTCCTTAATGAAACAGTTTAACATGCGCATCTTAGCAAATGTCCTTGGATTCCAAGAAAGAAAAAACTCATAGAATTCACCAAGTAGCTCAAATGTAATGGGTAGATCACAAAAGTAAAAGATGTTAAATAACTAAAAATATTACAAAGCAGAAGCAGATTATTTTGCTTTATTTCCTTTTACTTTGGCATAACTCCTTACCAGAACCGTGGCTGCTGAAACAATAGTGGCCCCATGTGAGCTGCTCGATTGCAGCTCCTGACTGCAGTGTCTCTTTCCTTGCTTTAACTGAGCACTGGTGGGGAGCTGCCTGGGATTAAGTACAAAGGTGGGGAGAAACATTCAGGGAGAAGTGGACAATGGCCTTCTGCCTGCTGAAGAGTGAGAAATTCACAGTGTCCCAACTGGAGCTGTGATGAAAAGGGAGGTATTGGGATTTTACAGACATCCTCTCCACACTACACCCACCCAGCAGGAAGCAGCTACTCGCTGTCCCCCATAGCAGAGAATGAGCAATGAAGCCACATATAACACCAGCAGTGCCCCATGCAGCACGGCTTAAACTCACCCTCTCTGAAGTCAGCGCATCCATCCTCACTGACTCTTACAGCTCACTCACCTCACCAGGTTTAATTCTTTCTATAGGACCATGACCTTCTGTTAAAACTCCAGCTGATGTAAACCTATGGTTTTCAAATATATATAAGCCAAAAAGTAGCCTTATTTTTCCCTTTGCATCCAGCTTTGCTGCACCCTGAAGTGATCTTTTCTCAGTAACTATTGTTCTTCTCTCTTCCCGTATAGGAGTTAGAATATAGAGAGATAATATAAAGACTATGGATAGTACATGTATCTGTATATACAAATGCACAGGTGTATATTCATATATTTGTGTGCATATATTGGTACATTTTCTTTGTATCTATCTATCTATCCATCGTCACATACATACATGCATACATACACAAATACATTCTTTTTCTAGGAGATGTAGAGCAGAAGCAAATTGATCAAGCCAGCTGGAAACGAGAAGGCAGGAGGACGGTGCTACAACGCCCTGAACTGCCTCGGCTCTCCCGGCTGCTGTGTGCTCACCCTGCCCGCTCCCGGCTTTTTGAGGATGCGACGAGTCGCAGTGCCGGGGCGCAGCATCCTCGGAGGAGCGTGTGTGTTCCCCCCGCCCCGGCCCCGTCCAATCAGGGCGCTGGGGGAGGGATGCTCGGGGCAGGGATGCAGGGTTGCCAGGCGACAGCAGCGTCCCCGTGTCCCGTCCCCCCCACACCCTTGTCCTCCCCCCGGGACCGGGCTGCGCTCCTGCCCGCGCTGCCGGCGCAGTTAAACAGCCGCGGGGAGCCCCGCAGCATGGGGCTCGCCTCCTTCCCAGGGCTCTGCCACAGCCCCGCTCCCGGCCGTGCCAGGAGCAATAGCCAGCTCCAGAGTGAGAGCTAGGAGCGCAGTCAATGAATAAATGGTAGGGATAAGGCTCAGCCGGCCCCTCCGCGCAGCGCCGAGTGCCGGGGGAGGCGGTCTGCGAACGCCAGCCAGCTCCCACTCCCTGTCTTTGCAACTCTAGGTCGCCTCCTAATTTAAAGCTTTGCACCAATCCCCTTTGCCCGGAAAGGAGAGGAAATCTAGAAAGATGCCAGGCTGCGAAAAGGGACCCCAATTCACAGCGCCGGTCCCAGGCGCTGCCTGGCTAAGCAGAGCCAAAGTTGGTCAGAGGAACGGGAAGCGGGTGCTCCAGAGGAGAGGAGAAAGGAAGGGGATCATCGCTTGGTGATCACAACCTCTCCGTCCCGTTGTCCCCCTCTTCTCCTTCCCTCACAGCTTACCTCTGACCACTTAGGAGGCCTTGATGAGTTTCCATCGGGATCCGATCCAAGGTGGGGGGGAGAAAGGGTGATTGTTCCCAGAGGAAGCAGCTCACACAAGTTTGGGGGGTGAGACTCCCCGGTGGATGTTTAACGAGCACATCGGGAGGTCTGCGATGCCCGAGAGCAGCTGGAGACCCTCACCAGGACCTATCCTCATTGCACGGTAAGGAGCTGGGCACTGGTACCCCGCGTCCCGGTCCCTGCATCCCACATCCTCGTCTCTGCATCCTGCGTCTCGGATTCGCGCATCCCGGTCCTCACATCCCCGTATCCCGCATCTCAATCCTCTCATCCCACTCCTTGCATCCCACACCCTGCAGCCTGGATCCCTGCATCCCGGGTCCCTGCAACCCACCCCCACCCCGTTCTGCCCTCTGGACCAGACGCAGCCGCTGCCCCGGGGGTTGCGGGTTGTGCAGCCAGGAAAAAGTTTAGAGCGGCGAATTGCGAAGAGGTTTCCTGACGGGATTCGGGGGCAGGAGAAACGGGGAAGGGGGGAGCGTGAGGGAAACAAGGGCTTTTACACTTGCAGAGGAAGGGTAGGGTGCAGGGGGACCCCTGAAGTCGACAGCTGGGGAGGGGGGGTGGGTAGGGCAGTGTGCAGAAAGGAGCTGTATCCAGATGTTGCCCAGAGGTTTCTGCTCCCACAGGCTTTGGGGGTGAAGGGATGAGATCTTAAGTTTGCCATCCTATACCCTTCGTTAAGCTAGGGTGGAAAGTGCCAAGCCAGCAGCTGAGAGAGCTGTGCTGACTGCCCAGCTCATTTCCCTGGATCTGCTGCTGGGAGAGAGGGGAAGAGATGTGGGGAACCTTAAAGAAATTGGAAGCGCTTTGCTGCTCTGGGAATATCTCCCCTGCAGGGACCTGGCTCGCTCCAGGATCCTAAAATTGGAATACTTCAAAAAGGAAGGAGAATTAGCATGGATGATAGAGCCATTGTAACTCTCTCTCATATATATATCTGCCCATGTATGTGTGTGTCCATGTGAGTACACAGCCAGCTGTGTAGGGGTGTGTGTGCTTCCGGAGCTGTCTGAGCCTATGGATATGCCTTGCCCATGTCTCTGTCTCTGGGTGTGTAGGTGTGTGTATCTGTGCTTATGTGTTTGCTTGGGTGCATATGGATGTTTTATACGTCCATATTCATAGGAATGTGTTTTTTGTTCCTAGACAGTGTTTATCTAACCCTCTGTAGACCTAGAGGTGTGTGGGTACGTACCTTCCATCTGTGTGTGTGCCAGGCACACGTATCTGCTGGGACACATGTGGGTGTGAGTAAGTGCAGCTCTATGCCAGTGTATAGGGAAGATTTGGGGGGGAGTGTTGGATTTTGTGGGCTTTATCCCCCCAGGTTATCACAGTGGATATGGATCATTTTATGTATACCTCCCTGGATTTCAGCAATATTGATAAAACCCAAGCAATTCATGAAAAACTAGGCAGGCATCACACCAATACTGCATTGAACTGAACTAAGGATTTTCTGGTAGTTTGTGACTTCTTTGGCTTCTTCTCAGTTTATGCCACCTGCTGAAGATTATTTCAGTTTTTTAGTTTGGTTTTTTTTTTAATTAGTTAAATCAGCTTTAAAAAACACTCAATTGGAAGACTGTGAAACAGAACAGCCTGGGACACAGACTGGTACCTATTTCAGCTTGCATATGTCTCATGTTGATTAAATATTCATGAAAACAGTTTGAAAATCACACAACCCACCTGATCAAATACATATTTTAGGAAAATTACTTTTTTCATTGTCTTGAAAAGCACCTAAATCATGATGACTTCTTCTGCTGTTATTTATGTTGATAAACGTATTACAAGAAAATGTAACTTCTCCAGTTATATTGGGAAAATTGCACATTAAGCTACTTTTATTCACAATTAAGGTAATAGAAAAATTATACTTCTGTAATGTTCATCCTTTGAGTGAAATCAGTAACAATTCATGCAAATGCTTCTTAATGAACTGATTATTTGAAGAGCAATGCAAGTTGTCCCCTACTAGAATATTTCATACTTTAATTTCTGTGGCTTTTTTCTTGTTTGTTTGTTTGTTAGGGGTTTGTTTTAAGAATAATGCTGTCCACTACTCTCACTATTTCTAGAGCCCTCCATTATATATTAAGCATAAAACACACTTCAAAATAGAAAATATATCAGTTGCTTTACTGCTCTGTAACTTAAAGACAAGTAAAATGGCATTGGTATCAAGTACATTAAAACTAGACTTTCATCCTGGAGCCAAGATGCTTTTCTAATCACTGTTGATGTTTGCCTGGGTTACTTGTGTTGATGACCTACTTATAAGCTTCTACAAATAAAGGAATAAAGTTTTTTTAGGCAAATGTTGACACCTTGTCTAGGAGTAAGATTCTAATTTTATCATTGAAAGAGTGGATCTAAAGCAAGATGCAGGGGTGAAGTATCTTTCTGGATTCACATAATGTTTTTAAAGTTAAATAAATGTGACAAAGCAAAGTACTAAATCAGACTGGAAAACCAAAATAAAAGAAATACATTACAAACAATGCTATCATTCAGTTCAGTGGTCTGTGTTACATAAGTGGAGTTGAATTTGGAAATGAAGGCAGTGTAGGGACATGTAGTGGCATTTAAAGAAAGAATTATTTGGATGTTTTTTGTGAACACAACTCGCCCATGGCAGTGTCCTATAGAACATAAATTCTGCTGTAGCTCTCAGAGTCCTCTATGGAATACTATAAGACATGAAAGACTTGGTTCTAATGTTGCTTATGCTGGGGTCAAAGTGCAATTTTACCTTTAAAGCTGGTGGGTTAAATTCTCTGTTTGCTTACAAGTATTCAGGTGGGTCATATGAGTTGTGCACCCACCAAAAGTCTGGTTTAGCAGTGCAATTTGAGAATCTAACCTCAAGATTTCATAGGGTGTGAGATCCTGTCTATGAGGCTGTTAAATTTGCCAGGAGCATCCTACTGAAGGGACTTCATTCTCTGATCAGTTTTTGAAAGCTGTCTGCAAAGTCCTATAAAATTTTATCAGGATTGCTGCACCTTGTTTGCTCCAACTTGTTATACTATAGTTATTGATCAGTTAGTATGAATTTTTGTCATTGATAAAGTCACTCTCAGGATGCCACAGGACAGGACACACTCCAGGATAAGACAGCATTACTGTTTATGTGGGAATGTGTGTACCTATGGTAAGCTACGTAAGCTCTTGTGAAGATGGTGTAATATTGAATGGTGTTGGGACATTTTTCTGCTTATTGGTATAAAACTGAGAGCTGGTTTAAAGCCTAATCAAGAACTTAGTCCAGGTCAGAGAGTTAAAGAGAAGATTGTCCTCCTGCTCTCTCCTAGTGTGGAGAGTAAGTCCGTGCTTTAATCCCTGAGTGGGTTGCATTTGCAATGGAGGGGTATCCACAGCCAAAAAAATGGGGTGACCAGAGGGAGAATCAGCCACCCTGCCCCTGCAGCCAGCCCTGAATGTCCAGAGCAAAACCGTGGTGGACCTGGGGTCCAAAGGTGGCAGGAGAGGAGTGCAGTATCCTTCAGTGGTACCATCCTCCTAAGTCTCCGCCTGTGACTGTTTCTTGCTGTGAACTTAGCAAGACAACTTTCACTCTGCTAATCCAGCCCTAAACTGGCAGAAAAAACTGGAACACATTTCATTTTATGAAAATACAGATTGGCTGAAAATCCTGAGTTTTAATGTAGCAGTAGGAGTAAAATGACAAAAAAATAAAAAAAAAAATCCTCCAAGGCACAATGGTGCCTGGGAATAGCCTCAATGCAATTGTCAGGTATTTCCACTGAGACAAAACCACAGTTCATTGTTAGAAGTGCTTTAACTATTGTGGATTAGTGCAATTGTCTCTTTCTTCAGGTAAGCCCAGAACTCACTGTGTGATCTCAATGGATTTGCTGGCTTATCTATTGTCTTAAGAGGTTTTCAGACATTTATTTCAGGGATGTGCAGATTTTCAGAAATACTGCAATAAATATACTGTCTTGTTTCCAGCTGCCTTTTAAGAGCAATGCAGCAAATTTTCATGGAGGGTAAATCACTGTGAACCTATTTAAGTCAAAAAGAAGAGAACTTACTCGAGTTACAACAAATTACACACAAAAAAATAGGCTCTAGAACTATATTGCTTTTATCTGATACTGGTCCCCTCAAATATAAAATGATGCAGTTGGAACACTTATCATGCTCTTTTTCATAGCTATGCAGAGATTATGGGGGTATTTATGTAGTCAGCAATGGTACTGCTTGTGTAGGAACATATGGGCTCCTCATGTAAATCAACATGCTTTCCCCAAAACCTAAGAAGCAGGTTAGCAGCTTTTCCAAACCATCTAAGACCCAACATATCCACATGTAAAAGCATGGTCTTAACCCCAGTTACTGAGGCAGCCTTCCTTCAGAGCACTTTGAAGTCTGGCAAGTGGCTTGAACTTGATAGTACTGATGACCTTGACCTTCAAAGTCACTTTCCCAGTACATCCAAAGGGATACAGCATGATCACCAAGTATATAAACTAGATCAAATATGCATCAGGCAAGGTGTGTAGAGAGGGAGTCGCTGATAAACTTTTCATGGATGAAATGGGAACTTGGAGCAGACTTTTGGTGGATGCTGTCAGACCTTGAAACTCTCCATTAGAAAAGTGAATAGAGAAGGGAAAAAAAGTTTTGAAAACAAAAAAAAGATTGAGGAAAATATCTCTGTATGAGACAAAATGGGAAAAATAAAGAGAAGAAAATTGCTTGATAGAAAAGGAAAAAAATATCAGTAGAGATACTCAAATGACTATTCAAGCTGGAAGAAAAGTAAATTAAATGATAAGCCAGTTGTGGGAAGAAGAGATTTTAAGGCAGATGAAGGTGATGAAGTCAACAGAGACATTGTCAGATTCCAGAGGAAAATCAAGCAAGTCTACACAAGGGAGAATTAAGCCAAAAGCTAAGTCAGTGACCACAAAGTCAGCAAATTCATAGGACAGAAATGTATTAGGAGAAATAACATGGTAATTGGGTTTTCATGTGAAGAAGGATGAACATGTTAGTTTAGGGTACCCTTTAAGGAACAGGGTACCTGAAAGGAGGGGTGCCGAATAGGGGAGGTAGAGTATGCAGGTGAGAAGAAACAAAAATGCCCTTGAGAAAATGAGGAGTGCTTGAGGAGAGAAAGAAGGGAAGAAAAAATAGGGAAGCAAAATGAAAGGATTGGGACTGGCGTGACATCAGAGGAAAAGCCCAGACAAAGGCGGGAAGAAGGGATTGACAAAAAAAAAGGAAAGAAAAGAGTGGGAGGGTACAAATGGGTGTGGGAGGTACAGAAAAGTCACCTCCCACTGGTACAGAGGAGGAGGTGGGGCCTGGGTGTGCCAGGAGGAAAGAGCTGAAGGGAATCTGAAAACTGAGAAAAATCTTTGTCTAGAACATGACATGCTGGTGGAAGAGAGAGAGAAGAGAAAATGTGCAGAATGTAGTGACTGAGAGCACCCTCAGCTGAGAAATACAGTAAAACTTGTACATTAGCTTCCACTCCCATGAAAACCTCCACTAACGAGACCACACCCAAACCAGGGACAATTTTTGTGTTACCTAAATGCTGCATCTGGAGATGTGACACACAACTACATAACTGCATGGTATGGGGCTCTGCAAAGCCTCAGCCTCCGTGGGTTGTGGTGGCTGGTCCTCCAAAGGACACACTGAGCTGGCTGAGATCCTGCCCTGTGGTCTGAGAAGGAGGATGCTGCAGGCAATTCAACGAGTCTGGGACTGGGCAGTGGTGGGATTCTTCTCTGGAATGAGCCCTGCAAAGAAGCTGGCTGAGATTAGTGGGCAACAAGGGGCTGTCTGATTATATCGAGAGACTCTAAACCTCTTCCAGCAAAACTAATGTGCCAGAAGCCAAATCTAACACTGAGGGACATTTATGGCTTGCAACAGGCATTGAACACCATGTGGTCAAACCAACACTGACGTGTAGGATGGGACACCATTTGAAAAGGGTTTGAACATCTTACAAAGTACTGTTTCACACCCAAATTCCTAAAATTTATCCCTAAATATATTCCTAAATTTTTTCATCCCTAAAAGTTCCTAAATATTGTTTCATCAGTGGTGTGACTCCCTGCTCCATAGATATGAGGATGGAGATGATCCAGAATTCGTCTCTGTTATAGGAATGCAGGTTAAATACACTCCTCGTCCCTGGTGAGGAATGGAGCCCTATGGGAAGCTGGTCTCGGGTCTAGGGTTCTCTGAGAGGCTCCTAGACCAGTTTTGACCTTGTTGACCTGGAGCAGTTAGAAGTACAGCTCACCACATGGTTGTCTGTTTTCTGTAATGTAGCTGTGATTAAGTCTCCTTAGATCCCAAACTGTCTCCAGTTTGTATGTGCCAGGCCTCCACGATGGGACACCTGCAGCTGTGCTTGAGGGAACATTTCTACATGAGTGTTTTGTATGAGATTTTTGGCTGAGATATTTTTTGATCCAGTACTTACTGCCTAGCAATTTCTGTATTGCTTTATAATCATTATATATTATATTGTTATTATTAATTTAATTCACATTGGTTGTATCATCTAATGAAGAAATAATCAGGAAAGCATGAGAAGACATGTTCTGCTCCTGTTTAAAAATATTACATTTTTAATGCTTAGCAGAAATTGGCTGGCCTGCTGTTAAACTCACATAGCCAGAGAAGTGATAAAAATCAAGAAGCAAATTTTGGGGATGTTTCCAGAACTCATAGAATGATTAATTTTCCCTTTTATTTCTCTGTATTTTCATGACAAGAGAAAACATATAAATAGACAAAAGGGTGGAGGAAAAAAGAAAGATAAAGTGCAGTAACACATGTAGGGTTCAGTGCTAAGGTATTAAAAGAGTATGCTTGGATCAGTTCACGTGGCTAAGAAATGTCAAAAATTATCTTTCTTTGCAAGATCATTTCAAAATTGATATTTTTAAGAAAAAATATTATTGGTTTTGCCATGACAAATCAGTTTTCAGAAAGCTTCCTTATAATTTTTGGTGAGATTATGTGTATTCTTGATTGTTGAGTGTCACCAGTAGGGAATATGATTATAGACTTCTTTGCTTTTTATCATATATTTTTAATGGCATTTTTACTAATCTTTAGTCAGTCAGAAAGACATCTTCACTATATGTCAATTGACACTTCATTTGATTCCATTGTAAAATTTCCAGATGTTGCTGAATACCACAAATTAAATATCTTGATTTTACCTTGTAAGAGATGCATTTTACCACTATTTAACTCTGCCTTGCAAAAAGCAGGGGAGAAAAACACCCACGTGGGGCATCAATGTAGTAATATTGGATTAAACTTTGATAAAATTGTGTGAAAAGGATACCTTACAATGCCTAATAGATGTTACAGTGCGTTATTTGCAGAGAGACTATTAAGTTTCTTGTTTTCCTTATTATGAAATACTTGTCCATAAAATAACATTTTACTAGAAAATTTGCGAAGGTTATAGGAATCTTCTTAGATATTTTCCAAACATTGTACAAACACACTAAAGTACACTTGTTAAATCTCCTTTGCAAGTGTTTCACTATGTTCCCTCGGGATCTCTTAATTGCGCTGCTCGTTTTCTTCCTTGCAGCCATCACGGCTTTAGAAGAGCCCTGACAATACCAGAGATCAGCAGACAATGCATTTTATTAAACAGGTGTGATCCCATCCTACACCGGCTGATGACGAGGTTGAGTTATCAGGCAAGTCTTTGCTCTCAGAAGTTGAGGAAAAGGAGAGCAATTGTGTGGGAATGGTAGCCCAACACTCAAGTCTGTTTTAGCCAAATATTCCTAAACCATACAGCTCAAGCTTCTTTATCACACCATTATTACAAAATACATTTACCTCAGAACAATAAAAAAAGAGCATTTCTTCATAACCGAGAAAAGACTGCCTCAGGTCTGAAAAGCAGAACAAAGCCCACTGCTGTTCCAACAAAAGCAACATGCAGCCCGTGTCTTTTTCATCCATTCACTTGTCAATGAGGCTGTCATAAGGTGCATTTACATATGGCCAATCCCACAGCTGATTCATTAAGATGATTTTATGGGTGAAAAGGGAACATGACTTAATGGACTAGCTCCAAGAATACAAATAAAATCAGATAACTTTCACAGAATAATAACTTTCCTTTCTGAAGTGGACTTGAAATCTCTAAGAAGAGAATAGCTCTGCTTAAAGCAGCCTTTTTTTCTTCACTCAGAAGTGATCTCCGATAATTGTGCAGTTTAGCTGAACTTTGCTTTCCTTGGTATCCTAGGAGAAAAGCTCTGACAGACTGGGAATTTTAACTTGTTTGTAATGTAAACTCAGTATACCGGTGGTGCTTTTTTAACACTCCAGAAACTGCATGGGAGGAAAAAGAAATAAATAAAAAGGCTTTGATCCTCTAAGCAAACAAAGAGGGGAGAAGGAGGTTAAAAGAACCATCATCTGTTAAAGGCAGAGAAGGAAAATGTGGGAAAGGTGTTTCTATTTTAACAGTTTCAGAGACTGAAAGACTCTTGGAAATACCAGACACTTAACAGCATTAGAGACTTCTGATGAGTAAGGTTTGATGATTTATTTTTATTGTGTCATTGACATTTTTGAGATTTCTAAGGATTATGAAATTCTCAATATCAGTCATATCTCGATATCTGTCATCTAAACAAGGTTTTTTTCCCAGAAGCAGATATCCAGGACAAAGCTTAGAGATTAATGCTAATACCTTGAGTATCCAGCTCAGATAAACATATTCTTAGTGGCATTATTCAGTATGAAGAAAGGAAGAGTTTAGTCTGGAAGTAACACTGGGTCCAGGGAGCTGAGAGTTAATTTGTATATCAGGTTTTTGGCCAAAAGCTGGAATGTAAATTGAAGCTTGCAGTAGCAAGGAGGGGTGTGACCCAGCCATGCCCTGTTGGCTGCTTCTCTGGGAGATGCTTCCACTCCATAAAATGTAGGTATTTTGGCCAGTAGGTAAGATGAAGTCAAGTCTTACATTACTTCTACTTATCTGCCTGTCTAGTCCACATTTTTTTAAGGGAGGAAGCGGACAAATAGTTCCATTTAGCCCTAACTACCTTAAATCAATGTCCAGGGAGCGGCTGCAGAGTAATAGGGTTTCCTAGGCCCTGTGATTTCCTGGCGAGGGCACAAGGTTCCAATTAGAACTTATCCTGAGAGAGTGCAGTATCCATTAGGGTAGAAATGGATAGAAAGAGACCCTTTTTATGTAAGATTCTTCATTTTCAAAGATTGTACACAACGTTCCCTTTGCCTGAACGCAGCATTTATAGTTCCACAGATAATGACACCAGTAAGGACCTCATCTGATCCATCTCCCCCTCCAAAGACAGCATAAACTGTCTTTAAGTCTTTATTCACTGATACTTGTTGAATGATTTCCTTAAAATCTGCAGTGACAGACATTTCACAGCCTCCTGCAATAGCATATATCTTAAGTGATTCACTGCTCTTATGGACAGAAGGTCTCCAAAAGTTTAACTAAATCCCACTTTTTGCAACCAAGCCTATCACTCTTATGCTCTCTGCTATGGAAATTTGAAGCAATTTAGTATTTTCTTTTCTATTCCAGCCTTTTATATTGCAAAGGGATTAGATTTTGGCTGTTTAACGTTCATTTAGGTAATGTTCCCTTCAGTCATCTCCTCCTGACTCAGTGAAATAACTGCTTTTCTTCTGCCATTTGCTTTTTTAAGTAGCTTGGTTTTTTTGCTGTTTTCCTTTTTGCCTTCTCCAGTAGCTTGTCTGGACCCATACCCAAAAGATGAGTACAGACAATGAATGGCTTGACTTCCCTTGTCTTGAATACAACATTTCTCAAATAAATCTTTTGTACTATTCCTTTGTTCTGTTCTCCAAGACTCACTCCAGCCAGCATTTTGCTCCAAGAGCCCTCAGGAGCTGCACAGAGCCATAGTGATGTCCTTGCCCTGTCACCTCTCAATTTGCTATATTTTTTGACTGTTTCTGGTCATTCCTAGTTTGCAACCGCATCCACCTCCAACCAAGTAATTGTCAGCTCTCACATCCACATTAATATTTCAGAAGTAAAGTTTTTAATGCAGTTTGAACAACCTGTTGCTTTGTCTTTGCCAGAAGGATCTGTGTGGGCCATGGCTTCTCTTGATTCAGTGACTGCTAAAGAGAGGGGATATTTGACTCCTGCAGTGTCTATCATGTGTCACATGCAGGAGCCTTTGAGCAGGGAAGCCTCCAGACCCAGTCCAAGCATAAAATGTACCAATGAATGTTGCTGATTGATAGATACAGATGTGTGATGGGTTTTCATTTGGATATTCCAGCTGTAGGTCCGTGGAAAAGCAGAAGCTGTTCGTGCTTTCAGGATCATAATCGCAGAGCCAGGAGGTCTCAAATGAGATGTTTGACTTTGCTGCTGGCAAACCCACACAGAGTTCATCTACATTAAGCCTGATGAATGTGGCATTAGGCAAGAATCCAGAACTTCATGACCCCTGGACACGCTCTGTGCCTCACTTGTTTAATTTCTCTTGTTTTATTAAGACTCAAACTTTTCCCTGGCCAGTCTAGAATATTTCCCAAAGTGTCCAGGACATGGATAATGTCAGAGAGGTCCTAATGAAGCTGCCACAGGTACTTGTCCCAAAGGCTCCTTAGAGAACCCTTTACATCTGTTAGGCTCATGCATAAAAGAGTATTAGTTACTGCTTAAAAAAATACAAACAAAAAAAAAAAAAAAAAAAAAAAAAA
>VZTH01003789.1:6065-108197 GCA_013397815.1 Aleadryas rufinucha | reverse complement strand
AAAAAGCATTTACTGTTGTATCTGTAGTAATTCATGGAGCACCTTAATATTGCAAAAAAAAAAAATTCCCTCCAGCCTTCAAATTAATCAATATGCTGTTTTAATGTATCTCAGTGAATTAAAACACATCCAATCCAGTTCACTTTTTCCTGACCATTAACTTCAAGCCTTGAATTCCCCCTGAACAGGTAAGCAGTTGCTTTGAAGATTTAACTGGCCAGAGCACAAGCCACCATTATGTATGAGAGAAGTCCCTTTTCTATATCTAACTTGGTCACACTGGGACTGCTAAATAATCAGTCCTTGGATGCACTGGGTGAAAGGGAACATTGATGTCCATGTAAGAGAGAAATTTTTTACAGTCTGGGATAGGGAGACACAGAGAGGCACAATCAGGCAACACATGGATGCATCTTGATGCTTTTTCTCTCCACTTGTAGTACAGGCAACCCCAAATACTCCTCTGATATGTTGGCTCTTGAACCTAGATCATACTAAATAACTGAAGCACCTAAGATACACTGGTCATGGTCAGCAGGGCCTGGCGTTGTAATGCCACTTATTGAATGGTCAACAGCGTGTTCCTAAGTTCTTAAAAACAGTTTCCATGTTGATTCATCTCTATTTCATCAACAAGACTTATCTCGGTAGTATTTTAGAGTGCTACAATTTTTTTGCAATACTTTTTTTTAAAGCACCAAGTAATAGGTCCTCTAGCATGTCCCTTTTTTGGCCATTCCCATTTATAAGACGGTTTCCATGCCAGTGATTACAATTAAATACTAATATAAGTAGTTTCAAAAACAAAAGCACATTTGGAATGATCCATGTTTATCTTTAGAGACTAAGAGCTGCAAAGACGAATGGATTGAGAGGGATTAAACACAAGGCTAATTGTTCATTAGGCAATCTAAGACCAATTAAGTGTGCTAATCCATTCAATATTTTTTCTAACTGTTTCCATTATTATCCCTGCCAAAATTATTTTGCATGTATTAATTCACCTATGCTTATTTATTAAGAAACTCACTTGAAATGCAGATCCTGCATCCTGTAGTCCTTTCTCATGCAAAACTTCCATGATAGCTGTAGCAGAAGAACTTCAAGATGTGACTGGAACTCTCTGTACTGCTCTTTTCCTAAAATAAAGCATAAATTCTTTCAATAAGATTAATGTGAATGCATTCTCCTTCTGTATCGATTCCAGATACTCTCCTTGTTTAATTAAGACGTATTTTTCTGCAAAATTATGCACAGTTCTATGCAATGTTCTATGAAAGTGGTCCAGACTGTACCTGGCCAAAAGAATTGATCTAAAATTCATTGCTGATTGCTGACTACTATTATGTATTGGTTTTTACATTATTTTGATGTGTAATTGACTATCTGTTTGCCAGATAAGTAGACAGGGAGGTATTGATAGCCAACTTGATTATCATGTCTTCAAAGTTCCAAAAAGTAATTTTTTTTTTTCCAGATCAGCTACACATTAATATTGTCAGATTCTGGCTCCCAAAATAACCCTTGGAGGAAAACAGACTTACCGTAAAATTATTCACATAGCTGTTGCCACAAATATGTGAAATGAGCCACAGGCCAGGTAGCAGTGCAACAGGAATGGATTTGAGGCTATGGAAGCTCAGAAGCATAGCACGACTCAACACCATGGTATCATACTGCTGTGGAAAAAGGAAATTTTATACTAGGATTAATAAACAGGAATATTGTCTTCAAGATATGGAATACAAACATTAATCTCTACTCAACACTAGTAGGGCCATTTTCAGAGTATCGTGCCCAGTTTTGAGAATCCTGTTTTAAGGAAGAATATAAATCTCTTGGAGTGCACAGAATATCAGCATGAGGAATTGTGTGGAAAAAATAGATTTGTCACAAGTAAGTAAAAGGCTTAAGCTTCCACACAGAAGACCAGACCTCGTGAAAACATTTTAATTGTAAGGAATGGGAAAAACAGAATAAACTGCTGGGAAATCGAGGAAGTTCCTGTCACCAAAGTGTCTAAAAACAAGTTAGCCAAGACATGAGTTAGATAAGACATAAGTAAAATTCATCTTGATTTGGGTAATAGCAAAGAAAGATCAAGATCAAGTTCTTTCAGGGTCCTCTTCTTCTCTCAGTGATCTGAACATTATTCAGGGTTCCTATCCCAGGGTCTGTGTTTTGCAAACCTCTCCTGGTGAGGTACAGCAGAGGCAGTCAGAGCAGAGAGCATCATGCTTCCCTTGGGGAAGAGAGGGGAAAATGGACAAATTGCAGGAGCAAACAAGGTTGTCCTGCAAGAGAGAGGCAAGCTCTGCCATGCAGGGGCAAATCTTGTACAAGTACAGAGCAAGAATGGATTACAAATACCTGCCTAGCTCACATTCAGTCTCCTTATGAGTGACTTCAGTATAGACAGACACATCATGTAAAGACCACGAGCAGTCTCCTCTCTTACTGTAGGGGCTGTGCAGAAGTGTCTGGGTGTCTACAAAACCCAGCTTTAAATGAGTTCCAATATTAGGACAACAGATAAACAAGAAAGGAAGGAGCATCACGACTTGTGCTGTCAACTTTAAAGTCTACTCTGCGTGTTCACAGGCTTTGATACCCTCATGTGTAGGCAGTACACTATATAAGGTTATAAAGTTATGTATGTTTTTGGAATATTTGCATAAGGAAATGAATGCAGTAAATCTGTTGACGTCGTCAATGCAGAACTACCGTAACTCTAAAGCTTTCTGCACTGCAGTGATGATTATGAAACTAGGAGGTAGTTTATGTTATTAACTCAAGGCGTCATCTCTAATAAATACTCATAAAACACATTGGCAAAAGCATAAACTGCAGGAACATGAGTTGGAAATTTGTGACATGCTCTCTATCATAGATAAATTGTTAACACTGCTGTTCAGTAATTATTTAATCAAAAGCATACTTAAGGAAAATCTGAAATAACAGAGAGATTTCAGTTTTTAGACTAAGAGTCCTATCTTCATGTTAATTACTGAAGCAGAGTTATAGTATATTTTAATAAAAGTGTGAGATGGTATTGAAATTCAAATAACTCCTTTGAGGTTTTATGGCTTATACAAAATGCAAAGAAATTCAGAAAGAATTTTTTTTCCAAATTAATAATTCTTTCTTAAAGAGTGATAAAGAATTAGATGTCTTCTAAAAGGACATTATGTTTTGTTGTGAGTTTGTTAAAAAATATTCATGTCATGGATAGGAGGGATATTTCATGTAAATTACACTCTTTGCTTTCTACCCTGAAGTTTTTCTTCCATTCAAAAGATACTGTATCTTTCATCATTCAAGGCCTCTCTGCATCGACCCTGGAGCATACTGAAATATTCCTTTTATCTGTCCTAAATCAGGTGAACAATAAAAAGATATTGATTTTTCATACAGCATAAATAGTTCACGAATGTATAAAAATTTAATTCAGGATTCAGTGGGTCAAATAGTAGATTGTGATAAATTAGCAACAAACTCAGTGGAGCTGGTCTATGCTACAGCAACTGGCAGTGCTGTTCAATCTGTCAGGAGTGCTGCACTCCCATCATTTACTAGCTTCAAGAGATAATAACATCTGCAGTTTTGGGTTTTCAGAGTTAGCCTCTTCCTTCCCTTACTCTTACTGAAGCAGTAGAGAGGATTTTGCAGCAAAATCCTTGCACTGTAATAAAACATTTCTCTTGCCCCTCTCATTGAGAGTGGCTGCTGCACTCTGAGCTTGGCCATCACCAAGGAAGCTGCTGAGGAGTCGATGGCATGAGAACATGAGTCATGAACGTGTCCCAATCCCCCAACTAGTGTAAATCAGTGTAACTGCACTGCCACAAGCTCCAAGGACAGAGATAGCTTGTAAATACAGGAAATACGGAGGTTGTGCAACATAAATACAGCCAGAAGAGACAACTCAATCCATCTCCTGCCCCAAAGCAGAGTCAGTATTATTGTGTCACTTCTGGAAAAAGGTTACTTTTTTTCTTGAAAACTTGTGATGGTAAAGACTCCACAACTCTCCCAGACAGCATGTCCCTGTGCCTCAGGTACCTTTATGATGAGAACGTTTTCCTCTAGTGTCTAGCCTAAATATTTATTTTTATGGTTTAAGTCCATTTCTGCTTTAGCTAAAGACTGACACCAAAGTTCTCCTTTCATCCCAGTTAATTTCTCACCCCCTGAGCTTGATGCAGCTTTGCTTACAACCTGGTCTGGCCACAACTGTGAACCTGACACTGCTGATTGGATTTGGAAAAGTGTGAGTCTCAGGCCAGTGTGTCTGTGCCTTCTCTAGTGGTCTGGAACTGGCACGCTTCTCAGTCTGAGAGATCTTCCAGTCTGCTGAATTGGCCATCAAGCCATGAAACATTCATTGCCTCCAGAAAGATTCAAAGTAATGCTTGTGAAAAAAACACAGTCCTAAGATTGGGAGTTTTTTCTTTGTCACCTATTTCAGGAACATTCTGTTAGGGTTTTTAACATAAGAAATAGATACAAGGACATGTTTTAGACTGTTTATGTGATTAGTACAAAGGAAAGCACAAACTCATCAGTGGGATAATGCTTCCTTTCTAAGTTGTGCCACCTCTAATCTTATGCTCTTTAGTGAGATGACAAACATCAGCCTGTGCATTAAGTGTTTTTAAATGGCATTGAGTTTATGTTGCATGATGGTTCTAACTAATGCTTAACATTATTATCTCTTATGCTCATTAAAGGAAATATTTAGTTTCTGTCAAAGTAAAGGACTTAGTGTTTAGTGAAGAAAATAGCATTGGTTTGAAAATAAAATAGAGTATAAGTAAAAGAAAGCTATTGCTAGTGAAGAGGCTTTGATGAAAACAGTATTGAGAATGGCAGAAAGGTCTCTTTCTCTGATATTTTCTTCTCTATTAATGGCCTATTCTGCTATGATCAATAAAAACTCCTTCAAGGGTCACAGTGCTTCCCAAGTTGATTATTGCAGCAAAAACAAATTGGTTCAAAGCCTTTCCTGAGTAAACACTTACTGATAACACTTTATTCTCCCTGTTCATTGCTCTTCACTAGGGCTTGGTCTTCTCTAGCAAAGCAGCTGGAGACAGCAGCCTTGGCTAAACCTCAGGCTTGGGGGCATTTCCTCAACGAGATTCACTATGGCATTTTCCTGGCCCCTGCTCAACCTCACTTGGTGCCAGGGTCAGTTCACTTCCCTTCTACTGAGATGGAGGGAAGGAGCTTGGCATTGTCTGGTGGTCAGAGATATATGTAGACTTTTCCATGGCTCTTGTCCTCATTGCTGACTATCAGCCATGCTTTAGGGCCTGGAGCTCTTCTTCGGTTTATTTAATACTCCCATTGTGCTGTAGAACCCAGGAACACAGTTTAATGACATCCTTCAGATGCTTCTAAGTCACTTTCCTCCCTGTAATTTTCTAAGAGCCTTCAGACTATGGACAGATTGCCCTAGAGAGCTCCTTTTTGCCTCCTGCATCTTTAGGAGATGGTCCTCTTGAACTTCTAAGACCCTTGATGACTTTTTCAGAGTGACAGCAGGCAAGAATACCTGAAATTACAAAACAGGGTTATTTTCTCAGCTCAGACACATTCCTCTGGAGTAAAACTGCAATGCCTCAGAGGACCTTTGGGCCTGTAGAGAGTACAAAATGATCTGGATTGGTGCCTGGCACGTAGGCAGTGGTCTCCTCGCTCTTGCCCACAAGCCTCCTGCTGTCTGCAGGCTGAGAACCTTGTGCCCCAAGCCCTTGGGGTCATGTGTTTCTCCAGCCCAACTAAGTGTGTGCAGAGCAACTGCAAAGGCTCAGCTGGCTGCACAACTATGTTAATTGTTTTGCCTCTGGGTCTCCAGTATAATTTAGTTTTCCTGAGAATTCCTTGCAGTTAACCAAATAGTTGCAGTTCATCTCAGACACTTCAGGCTTACACCAAATAAAAACCTTTTCTAAGCAGGCAAGTAATTGTCTCCACTGCAAGTTAAGTGAATGGTTTTCTATTGGAGCCTTTTGCTTGTGATTAATACCAACAGTGGAAGTAATATTTAATTTGCCTCATGTCCCTCTAAAAGACCAAAACTCTGTTGACTCCCACTCAGAAGGGGCAATGGTGAGAGACTGCTTGTTCTTCCAGACATCTGTGAGATAATCTTGCTTTCCCCAGTTCAGAAAAACCTTGTGAACTTTAGGAAGGGGTGGAGGGGGGGACATATTTGTAGTGACCTCTTGTACTTTTCACCACTTCTGTGACTATCAAGGAATTGGTGCTTCTTTTGGTCATTTCATTCCACAACCTCATTATTTTCATACAAATCAGGGAAAATAAGCATTTGAGGGTGGGATTTACCTCAGCAGACATAACCTGAAGTCACAGCATGGAGATCTACATCTTTGGAAAGTCATATTTCATGATAAAAAGAAGAATTACTCTTTCAAGTAGTGATTCAACTGACCTGTTTTAGACATCTACTATAGGTAGAGAGAAATCATATTCAAAAATTGTTTTGTTTTTTTCTATAAAGTGGCTATAAAAAGGGCCTTTGAATAACCACATCACATGTACAACCACATAACCTGACTGTTTCATTAAAAGAATCTCACCTAAATTTCTAAGGTGGGACTCCAGCAGTTCGGGCTCAGTTTTATCCATGTTTCCCACATGATTTGAAATTTTAGTCATAATTTTATTCATAGCTTGCTCTGTGACTGAACTCAAACAAGGTGCTATGTCAGCTAGAGAGGAAAACATGGTGCTGCTGTTTTTTTCTCTGCTCCTTGGCAAGTTGTCCTCCCTCATTTATTTCCACAAGACTCTGCTCTGTGTCTCTTCCAAAAAGAGACACTCTACTCTCTGCAAGACATAGGAGGAAGGCAAAATGTGCCTGAGATCCTACAACGCCATCTTTATTATTTGGAGATAAGTTTATCTTGCAAAATGAAATTTCTCTCCCAGAATCCAGAGTTTGCCTTTCCATTGAGGTTTGAATTTCTAACCACACGAGAAAGCAACAACTTACTTGTGCTGATGGGGATGTCTTGCACTGTTATACCTATGCTTCCTTAAGTGTACACAGATGGCCTCTGTCAGAGACTGAATAGTGACAGAGTCCAGAGCTTCCCAAGTTCTCAGTGCTAAACTGTTAGTCTTGAAGTGGGAATTACTACAAGGAGGTCTTTTTGCTTGCATTATACAAGAGGCCAAGCTGGAAGGTCAGTTATGGCCCCTATGCCTTTAAAGTCAGTAGATCTGTGAATTAGCCATCCATAATCTTCAGGGATGCCAAATTAAAACAGTGTTAAAGTGAAAAAGAAATATATTAGAAAACCTGGCAAGCATTCAAGTCTAAGCTCACTGTTCATCTTGATCTTGTTGGTTTGAAAGATTTGCATTTCAGACCTTTCAGAAAATACTAAGTTATTCTTTCAATCATCTCATGGTGTCAACACACTGGTCCAATATTAAAGTATTCAAATATGCAAACTCTTCTCAGTTTACATACTATGCATATGTGATAACTTTCATCTTGGTTATAATAAAGACTGAACCAACAATTTCCTAAGCCAAAAAATTTAACATTCTTAAACTAAAACACTGTTTCCTGTTCATAAAGCTGATTTGGGCTCAGAGCTTCTGTGGTTTGAATGTGGAGGAGGTTGCACTGCACAAATTAAAGCAAATACATTTCCTTCCAAGTGGTGCTGTCAGAAAGTGACTTCTGCTAGACTCCAGTTTTCATGTAGAGGCGTTTGCAGTATCACAAATACCTGTTCTTCCTCCTCACGTCAAGAGCCCCTGAGACCTCGGGTTCCCTAATTTCCTTTTTGAGCACAGATTCCCTGACAGGGTTCACCAGAGTTTAGTTTAGTTTAGTTTAAATTTGGTGCCTGGTGGGTTCAGTTCTTTCTTTTCTTTCTTTAGCCTTTGCTGTCTTCTGTTAAAAGCTGTCGTGCATTTGAAGGTCTCCGATTAAAGGCTAGACTTTGCCCTTTCTGCATAAAACAGCAGGAATCTGAGTCCTACAACCCCCAGGAGTGGATTCTCATGATTTCCCTTGTGAACTCCTTTCTCCTCAAAGCCACCTTTTATTCCTCCTCCTCTGCTGCACTTTGCAGTGCCTCTCATTCTGAAGCTGGCTCAATTAGAGCGAGGGGAACTCTTTCCTGGGGTTGTCAAAGCTTCCTGGAGATTCCCATGTACTGTAATCATGCAAAGATTTCCTCACCTGCTTGATTTTCTACTTGTTCACCAAGTCAGCTAACTTTAAGCCCCAAAAGACAGGAATACTAACAGGATCAGGACAAGGCCTTTATAACATCCATCTTCTGTTCAGTGGATGTGATTTTGGTGAAAACGGTTCATTCCTTTACATATTCAAATTGTGCTACTGATTAGTTCAAGATGGTCCTGGCTTTGTGTGGCATAACCAGGTAACAGCAACAATTACAAGGACATTCCCCTGCTAAACCTCAAAAGAACACAACATCTGCATTGCTCCAGTCTTATAGCCCGGGTTGTATTTAACTTCAGGGTTCAGGGATTTGGGAAAATTTCTTGCCTTTATGTTCTACCCTTGTACCAAGGGTCTATAATCTCACACACACCCACACACACACCCCCCTTCACAGCAATATCAACTAATTAATGGGCAGAGAACTAATTACAATACAGGCAGCCACTGCACGTACACAGGGACTGTTCGTAGCCCTGACCCTGCTACACTTTGTCCCCAGGACTGACCTGCCAGGATGTTGCTATTGCACTAGTGGTTTTGATGATTTGGATTTTCCTAATCTAGATTTGAATTACAAAAATTTAAACTTAGTATTAACATTTTCCCACTGTGCCCAGGAATGTCCTCTTTTTTTGCTATTGTCTTTACAGCTGAAAATAAATCTCTGGCATGAAATTGAAGGATCTCCACTGATTTTCACTGAATAACTTTTGAGTTACAGCACCATAAATATCAGGGAAGCAGATCAAGTTATTCTTTTGTACCATTTGAATTCAGAAATCCACTAGTACTAACCCTCTTGTGATCATAGCTGTAGTTAAATAGACTAGGGGGGTTGTTTTTATAGATAAACCTTTGTTTATGTCTCACCAAGCTTCATATTTGCTGCTTAAATCAGTCAAAAAGTACTCACAGAACCAGGAAACAACTCTCCTTATGACTCATCTATTACTAGGTCCAAACTGTTCTTTAACTGCTCCAGCCCAGAGTTAACATATTTTTAAAATAAATCCCAACTGTCAGTGGATGACTAGAGGTACAGAACTCATGTCTAAAAATTATTCAGTTCCCAATGTCACATTGTGTTAAAAAAAATTGTGAATTAGGCTAGACATTTCATAATACTGGACATCTGTCTTTGACAAATAAATATGTCATAGTCAAGCAAAACAGCCCTAGGAGAATATTAAAGATGCTACTATCATTTTAAAAAGAGACTAGCATAACGAATTGAAAGAGTTAAGGCAATGTTTTCCACAAATATGGATGAACAAGCAGCTAAAGATTATTAAGATGACAGCAAAGACTGTAATTTCATAAAGTTTTTTCTGTAGTTTGCATCATACATCTGAGCTCTGTGATTTCAATGACCCTCTATGTGATTTACTAAAAAATGTGGATTTTGCCTCGTTGTTCCTATTGATCATGGGTTTTACTGGTCATTTAACAGCCTGTTTCCTGGATGATTTTTTGTGTGGTTTGGTTTGGTTCTGAGAGTTGAGAAATGCTGCAGATATTAAGCAGGGTAGGACTTTGATCTCTGTTCCACCTGCTAATTCTCCATTGGATATTCAACACAAACTTGTCACAGAAGCAAGCTCCATCTCAACATGTAGGAAGTGAGGAACAGAGACAATGCCAAGGAGAAAGCATTTTCTCTTCCTCTGAACTATTTTTACCTCACAGACTGTTATTCCACTGAGCAAACTCAAGACAGGTAAAAGAAAATGCACTTTGCAGGCTCATCTTGGATTGGTTGGAATCCTCAATATCTTTAATGTGCTCATATTTTTACCACTTGGCTGGTGATGTTGTGTCTGGCAGATTGCTGTGGCAAATCCAGCAACATTTCTTATATAGACCAGCCATCCTGCTGCATAATAAAATAGCCCCAAAATCTGCATTTTACTAAAATAGATGCCATGATTATCTAAAAACAGCCTGCTGGGAACTTGCAGAGTTCAATGCCACATTTATGATGTCGCAATGAAAATGGCAGTCTGATTCCAGTTCAGAGCTTGCCTCACTTTCTCTAGACAGTGACAGTGTCATTGTTAACATTGTCAATGACTATCACCATCTACTTTCTCTGCATTTCAATCTGTCTTTGTGCAGGGGTAGGTGATAGTCCATTAATCAAGGTGTTGCCATTAAAAAAAAAGAAAAAGCCCAGGGGAATCTTTATCAATTTTCTCATGTTGAGTTCAAAAACAACCCTTTTGTTCCAGTGGTTTTCACTCCTCGTTGGTAAACCTTTCCTATTTCTCCCTGTGGATGCAGATTCTGCTGAAAATATATTATCATTAGGGTTGTGTTTCTCAGGAAAGTAGAAAAGCATGGCTATCAAGAAGTTAATCCTGGACCCATGAAGAATCACAGACCACAGGGTGAAAACTGAAATTTTACTGTTATTGGGGAATAGCATTAAAAAAAAAAAAAAATCCTTACCTTAGAAGCAGTCTTTGAGCTACCAGATCACACACTGAAAAACAGCATTTCAGCCAGATTTCTGGCTAATGCTTTGGAAGAACAGACAACTATATGGATTAAGTTTTTCTTCACCTTAATGCTTTTCTGCAGTACTTTCTTCTAAATTATCCTATTGAAGTGGGATTTTACACTCTTGTCTCCCTAGGAATGCACCTCCAGCAAAAGGATTTACCCAATGCCTCTTTTTCATTTCAAAAACCAACATCAGCACTATTTATGCTGAAGTGTATTAGCAGAAACATATCTCACTATGATGACACACCCTACCTGTGCTCTTAGTTCAGCAGGTTGCTCCCATCCTTTTCCCATCACCCTGGCAGCTACATCTCCACAATTCCTGTGTCCTGACACAGAACATAGTCTGGTTTGGGATTGCTGGGTGGGATGTCCTACACATTTGTCCAGTTGATGCCCCAAAGACTGTGTCCAGCTCTCATTCTGTTTATTACTGGAAAAAAATGAAGCAGATTTCCTTTTCCACATTAGTGTGACTGGTTCCCATGTCACTCCTTGACAGCTTTTTTCCACCTGTTAAAGCAGAATGACGAACTGCCATGGGAGGGTAAAGCTCCTCCAGCTTGTTTGCCTGATTGGAGATTTGTGACAGGTCTCCTGAAGCCCCTCTGTGACACCAGCTCACACAGGGGGCTTCCCCTTAGCTCATGCAGGCACACAACCTGTTCACAAAGATGATATATAGGCTGTTGAGCACCCTGATGAGTGTGTAGCTCAGCTTCCAACACCTCACATCTGGCAGAGAGTTTCCAGTGCAACTAGTGAAATCCATGAGCTGCCTCTGTGTTATAAAGCAAATAGAAATGGTTTTACCTCCTTTTCAGAATATCAGGAACTACAAATAGTTCTGCTAATCTTAGTCTGGCCGCAGTGACCTGAGGCCATTTTTTAAAAATGGCTTTGAGAAAGAAGAAGCTCCCAAGTGTAGCTGTTGGAAGGGTTAGACATCCTACCTACGTAAGACTAGATGAATTAATCTTCTCCAGTTAAGGGAGAGCCAGTGTCCCTGCTTTTTAAGCATTTTTTTTCTGGGTTGGGATGAATCGGTCTCCCTTGAGGTCTCTGCCTCTCTGCACCGATGAGGGAGGAAGCTCTGTTGATACATATGGCTAGGCTCCAGGCCTTTGAATGATTAAAATTAAATAGGATTAAGTTCACCCATTTTGCTTATTTTTTTCACCTATTGTAACAACTGAGAATAATTTACCTAACCTTCTTTCTTCTCACGAGCAGTTTGGAGGTATTAATTTTTTATCACTTTAAAGTTTCAGATTTTTTAGCACAAACTACAATGTATATTACCAGTGGAAATATTTTGATATAGTAGGGACTTCACCACATGCTTCAGGTTTTTTTATATCTGTTATTGCTGTACCATTTTAACGCAATTTTCTGCACACTCCTGTGTTATTAACCTGCATTCATCATTTATATCCCTCTCCTGAGGCTTGTTGTAAGACTCTATAGAAGAAGATAAACAAATTACAGATACAGGAATTAATTATTGCATCACTGAAGCACCCCTCCAAAGGAACTTTAGGAACATTGGTTGGAATGAAGCAGCCCATAGGCCACACTGATGGGAATGATAGGAAGAAGGTTGAACACAACTGGACAAAACCATATACAGGGAAACACACAGATTAGGGCAGATACGAGAAAATGCAAAGCATTGAAAGTGAAAAAAATTACTGCAGACCTCCAAGGAATGAGGTTTTGCAAATCAGATGTTAAACACTCCTTGCAGCAAGTTTTGCTCCCCATTGCACATTCAGCCTTTTCTACAAGCCATGTCACCTCTGATGAGCTCATTAGACAGCTCTGCCTCTTCTTTTTGTTTAGTTCCCTGCCCACTGGGGTTCAGGCATAGAAATCCCTGCTGCCTCGTAAGGCAGAGGAGTCAGAGTGGCTCGACCCTTCCTGGCAGATCCTGGGTGTCCCACGGTCCCAGCCCCATCTCCAACCCAGGAGAGCTGCCCAAGGCTTGGCAGCACGGCCCTGGAGGAGGGCAAGGGGAGCGTGGGGAAAAGGAAGAAGGACCACAATGCTGAGAAGGAAGACATTGTTAAAAGAACGGTAGGGGGAAGAAGAAGGGACATGAGGGTGAAGTGAGCTCAGAGGAATGTGAGGGCATATGGTGCCTTGAACCTCAGGGGAACTGTGTTGTGCTAGAGTGGGTAATGACAGAGAATAACAGACTGTCCCTTTTCCTGAAAATCATGTGGCTGAAATGGATAAAATACGTCAGAGGAGAGATGAGTGACTGGTCCAGTGTCCAACAGGAGCTCTGCATCGGAGCCACTGAGAGCACCCAGGCAAACCCCAGCCAGATGTGCCGGCAGTGAGGGACTGCTGCCCTCGGGAGCACGGGGAAAACCCGGGGGACAGAAAGCTGTGACGAGGCACAGGGTATGAAAAGGGCAAGGGAAGGGTGCAAAGTTTGGCTCCAGTAAGGTTTGCTAGCCTGACCTCAAGTGTACACAGAGCCCATGAGAGAGTGAGAGCATGACTGAGTTCTTTGCTTGGAGCAAAAATAGCGGCTGTGAAAGAAATGGGAAAGAGGCAGGCAGATACAAAAGAGAAGAAAGCTGAGGAAGAAAGGAAAAGAACATGAAAACACTATCCTAAAAACCAAGGCAGACATGCCAGCCATATTAATTTCCAGTACAAATGCCCTTCCTCCACTACAGCTCAATGAGGGTTCTGACCACAGTTAAGTTTACGTTGTGTGTTTTCAATAATAATAACAAAAAAGCCAATGCCCAGAATTAACAGTCAAAGGCTCATTTTAATTCTGAAAAGGAAACAGAAGGAGCCATTTTGCATGGAGGTGAATGTGTTTTTCTCTGTCTACAGAAGAGTTTTGTGGGTGGTTTTAAGCAGTTTCAGTGGTGGAGCTGATAGTCCTAAGAAACAGTCTCTTCTGGTATATTCCACAGTTATTTCTTAGCCACAGCTGTCAATCACACTGCTTTTCAAAGAAGGCAAGTGTCAGTATCTCTGCTCTGTGAAGACAACACAGAGATGAGAAACAACTTGCCCAGTATCAGTCAGTACAGTATCTGTAAGGCAGTCAGTACCAGTAAGAACCCCACCAACAGGGTCCCAGCCTGGCCCACGTGTCCTCTGTGTTCCCTCTGCCGGGGCTGGGGAGTGTTAGTGTTGATCTGCTGAAAACGTCCTGCACCTCATTCAAAACCACAGGGTAGTTTCCCATTTGCCTTGACTGCTGTGTGGCCAAAGGGGAGTGGTCATTTCCATGCCACATCCCACAGTGTGGGGATCTCTACTGGAAACATGCACTGGAATTACTGAATGCAGGGGTGGGAGTCGGGTTTTCTGGCTTCATTATAGTCATTCAATATATGACTGGGAGGAAGCATTTAATGCTTTGGGTAGTGATATATAAAGTCTGAAATAGACACTTCTGTTTAATTTTTGTGCTGTAGAAAGAAAATAAATCTACACACAATAGCAACAACAACAACTGGAAATTAGGGAGATGTTTTCCCCACTTGTGAAAATATAACCTGTACAGATTCTCTTGTGCCTTCTCCTGCAGCATCTGGTGCTGGCCACTCTCTGACACAAGATGCTGGGCTAGATTGGATTTGGGTGCAGTCCAGTCTGCAAATATCTGTGTTCCTAAATAAGTTGTTAAGTTTTCTCACATTCTGTTCCTCAATCTGTAGAGAAAATCCCAAATAAAGCATAATCTTCTCCTTTGAGAAATCTCACATTACATACTTTCTTATATTCAGAAGCAAAATTTCTTTCAATGCGCTCTTCAAAGCACTTGTACTCCTGACAGGGGTTTTGTAACATGCTTATCAAGGCTCTGCTTTCCCAGTGGAGGCCCACAGCTAATTACTACAGTCACAGAGTCTTTGCATAGTGGGTCTTGCCGTCCTCAAAACTGTCTGGTCAGCTCATTCTTGAAATGACCACCTAAAATAACAGAGTGGGTAAAGATGCTCTGTTTGCTTCGCAGTTTTTAGTAAGAGATCATTTAGCACCTTTCATACTTCAAATTTGCAGTTTGTTAAACCAGAAAAAAAGAATCAGGAGATGAAAATACAGCTTTTGAATCTGAATTCCACCATGTCATGGAAAAATATTTCTTTTTGTGCTACAAGTGGAGGATGGATGAAGAAAAAAATAGAAGTATTTGTTTAAAAACCCCGAGAGGCCAAACTGCTGCATGGATGAAACTGTTCATTTTCATTATCTCCTTAAATTCAGATCAGTGCTCCTTTAATATAGTTTTTACTATTACAAAGGGGATTGCAACTTCTATTACATGCATGCACCTTGCTTCACAGGAGACAAAAGTCTGTGTTCCTTGACTGGCACCATTTCAAACAAACTATGTGATGAATGTGGAAAAATGTGCTGTTGCAGGACACTGGCAGAGAGAGTCCAGAATCTGCAACACAACATCTACAGAGGTAATAGCAAGAATTGTGGCTGGTTTTCTTTGAGGGCCAGACACAGAGATGATGCTCAGTATAAGAAACTGGTAGATAATGGATCCAACCTTGCAGACAGTGGTAAGCAGCCTGAGATTGCAGATCATTCTGTGGGAATGATGAGGGAAAATTCAAATCCACATAACAATAGTTTTAGGCAGAAAAAAACCCAAAACCTTTAAGGGGGACCCTTAAGTTGTGGATTTCCAGAAGCTGGGAATTTATTAGGAAAAAAATTACTAAATGTTTGTATTTTGTGTCCTTCCACACCATTTAAGGAATTATGAAACATAGAAAGGAAAATGACAAAGAAAAACAACCAAACCTCTAAATCCAAATAACGAGACAAAACAGAGAAAGCAATCAGCCAGATTCATCATCTTCATTTCATCCAATTTACACCCACTGTAGAGTTGACCCTTGCAGGAAAAGAAAGACCTGGCAGTTATTGCCCAGTCATGCTGGGTATTACAGTCCCTCCCCACAGACCACTAGTGGCCCATACATTGATTTTGCAATCAGACCAAAAGCAACATCCTTAACACCACACTGGATTATTGCCCTGACTCTGACTCAGGGAACATTTCCTCTAGCTCTTATGTTTTCCTTGGAGACCTTTCCATCTAAACATTGACCAAGCTCAACCTGCTTTAGCTTTTGAAATATGGCAAGGTAATAAATCAGAGCCACAGGCAAGCAGGGCAGCAGTGCTGTTGCAGTTTAGAGGGAAGGCTCCCACACAGTGCCAGGACATCTTCCCATTTCACACTGCCAGCAGCACTGTGCGTGTCCAAACATACTCTGAGGCCAACAGGACCCCTCCTGTGATCCCACACCCCAGGGGATGGTGAGGATGGGATACAGGTAGCCAGGCCATGGTTTCAGTGATATTCAAAATTAACCTAGACACCACGGACTTCTCAAACACACCACAAGACTCTATAGATACCACTCTTCACGGGTAAGCCCTTGTCTCAGGTGTTAGAAACCTGTCTTCTGCCCTGCCATGTCCCAGGCTCGTGGCAAGGGAGCAGTAAATCCTCATGTTCAACAGCACTGCACCACTGGCAAACCTCTGATCAGTGGACAAGCCCTGAGATACAAATGTTAGATGTTAGGGAGGAATTCTTTACTGTGAGGGCAGTGAGGCCCTGGCGCAGGCTGCCCTGAAAGTCTGTGGACACCTCATCCGTGGAAGTGTTTAAGGCCAGGGTGGATGGAGCTCCGAGCAACCCGGTCTAGTGAAAGGTGTCCCTGTCCATGGCAGGGCGTTGGAACCAGGAGAGCTTTAAAGGAGAGCTTTAAAGTCACTTTGGTTGAAAATCTTTCTATGACTCTATGAAACCGTCCCCATGTTCAAAGATGCTGCAGCAGGTCCATCTTCTGCCCACCCCAGCAGCCTTTCCTCTCCCACATAAACCCCGTACACGCTGTGTTCCTTCCAGCACTCGTCAGTCCATTACAGTCTCACTGAGAAATAAAAACCCTGGAGATTTGGTGCCCAGCACTGGAGGAGCCACTGGGGGACTTCCAGATGAGTTTAGGGGATTTTTATCCAGCACAGAAGTATCAGACAGTGGAGCTCTGCTCCACAGCTGCTTCACTGCCAGACTCCTCATGGCAAGGCTGGGGACTCGCTCTCCAGCTGGCAGACCCCAGCTTCCTGCTGGAAAGAGGAATCCTCTTCCAGGCACTTGCAGCCAGCGTACAGCTGCTGCAGCAGTTTTGAGGAAAATTTGTTCCTCTACTGCCAGCACCAATTTGTGCACATTTGCAGGTGTGACAAATTTGCTCCAGATGACCTCTGGGAAGGCAAAAGCGTTGCCTTGAAAGTGTGTCAGTGATACCACTTAGCACTCATATTTTCTACTTCAAAGTGTTCTACCAACATTAATGAAGGGAGCTTAAAAATAAGAGCTGAAAACACCCTAATAAAATGAAAATACTGCCCTGGAACAAGTATATAAGCAAGAAGGCAACAAAGCCATTATAAAATGAGGACATTATTATTTTTTTTCTTTAATGAGCTTGCTTTACCCAATCTATTTTAAAAGTAGCTCATCTGTTTAGCTGAAACCCTCCAGTCATTTTTCGATAGCACTGTGAGGTGGAATATAGCAACTAGGGATGTAAAATTTCAGTTCTGTGACCCTGGTGGCCTGGGAGAATACAGTATTCTATTTAGGAAGATCTTAAATTACTTCACTTATCACTCCAGACTATTTTTAAGATGTATGTAAATGTATGATACAGAGTCCCTCAAAGAAACAGTCAGCCCCCGTTTTGAAGCTCTGAGATAGAGGGACTCAGCTGAGATTTGACCAGGAGCTGTACACAGTCACAGGTGTAATTTTCTTCTGAAAGCATCATCAGGACACATGTAGCTGTGAATAGATCAGAGAGGTTTGAACAAAGCAAGCAAAAATTGCCAAATCCAGGCTTCTCATAAGTTAGTCTCCCATTGCTTTTAATAGGGTTAGGATTTTGCCTGCTGGACTGAATTCCCAGCTCTACACTGAATTCACTGTAGCAGAAATCCCTTAATCTCTCTGTGTATCCTTCTCTCTGCGCTCTTCCCTATCTCCTCATCTGTGGATAAGGATGATACTAATGTCTGTCTCCATGGGTATTATGAGAACTAATTAACTGAGCTTTCAGGAAAATTTCAGCAGCAAAGGCAGATTTCTCAACTGGAGACAAAACACATACACATACACACACATGTATAGATACAGATACTTGTGTGTATACATAGATACACACATATAATCTGGTATATATAATATACCTATCACCTGCCAGCTCTTTCTTAATGTCAAGGCTCTTCTTTTCTTTGCCTTGTCTTTACTGTTACAATCCCACTATTTTTAAATGCTGTACTTTATTCAAAGTCAGTGTGGAGATGTCAGGCAGGTAGTTATTAAAAAAAAAAAAAAAAAGCAGAAAAGAAAAGCCTTTGCCTTCTCTTTATTTAATAGCATTTTTGTTCTGCAACCATTGTTCCTGCCAGTCAGAAAAAGTGCTTGGTTTTTAATGAAAAATCCTAACAGCAACAAATTGCAACCCTCCCTTTCAACACAGACATGCCCTTTGAATTTAATTATGCCTCAAGCAATGCATTATAACGAGCATGTGATAAGTGACACCAAAAATCTTACAACAAACACAGCAGATATTCCCCACTGGGCAAAAACAGCTCAGTACCAGATTGCCTGTTTTGGTTCGAGCTCACTCAGGGCTGGAGTCTGCCTGACTTACCCCACCTGGGCTGGGGTGTCACAGCCTGGCCCCACTGATGCCGGCAGAGCTGAGCCCCTTCCCGGCTGTGCAGGATCCGCTCCCTGCACAGCCCTGGATCCCGGCTCCTGCAGGAGAATGCCAGCCCCGAGGAAGGGGTGGGATGGAGGACCCTGCCCGGGGCAGGGACATTCCTGGTGGGGTGATTCAGAGCACCCAGCAGGAGCCGAAAGGAGCCGGGGACAAAGGAAGTGGAGGAGTTTGGGAGGTTTCCTTTCCTCCCAGAATAATTTCTCCCAAGCTGTGTCAACTATCCACAGTTAAACAAATACTTGAAACATCAACATTTCCCTTTTGGAGGGAGAGGCAGCACCAATTACCTTTGGTTTTGTTGTCTTGGGAGCTGCCACAGTCAGCGAGAGGAATCTGCCTGGGACTTTTCTGATTGTTCGCAGGAGAAAATTTCCTTCGTAAAGGAACACCCACAGCCCTGCCTGTAATCCAACACCAGGGTCAAACTCTGTCCTTTGCATCCTTCTGGATGATGACATGGGATAATGCAATCCCCCTGTACACAGATCTTCTGGGATGGTCAGTGACTCCTAAGCAGCAGCAGATCATAGAATCATAGGATCATTAAGGTTGGAAAAGATCATCAGGATTACCTCCAAGATCATCAAGTCCAACCTTTGACTGAATGCCACCATGCCCACCAAACCATACCATGAACTGCCATGTCTATTCAGTTTTTGGCCATCTCTGGAAATGCTGGTTGTGCACAAGCGTTGGGTCTACTTATTGGGATGCAAAGTATTCATATGCACAGGGAGACAATAGTCACAGATGCCTCCTGATTGCTGGTGGGCAAATATCAAGACAAGTTCTATTTAACCTCAAAAGCCATATGGATGTAAACATAAAATGAAGCAATTCCAATCCTGCCAGAGGGTTTCATTATTTCAAAGTAGCTGCATCAGACGTGGTCTCTGTCTTCCATTTCCTTTCCTGTCAGTACAGGTGCCTTGGCTCACGGACATTTTTTAAGTGAGGTGAGTTTTTGTTGTATGTCAGATATAGCTGCTCTGGGTCTGAAGAACCTCTTGCACATGTCAGGGAACTGTTTCCCTGCTGTGGTACAGCTCTCTCGTGAGCTTCTGCAACAGCTGTTTTCATTGAAGTCTTAAAGATGAAAGACAGACAGAGCTTTTAAAAAGAGAGAGCTGGGATGCACAATCGAGTTATTGCGGTTTAATGTGTTTCTGTGCAGCAGCTGAGACACACCAGCCAGCTGGGTTCACACCCTCAGCTTCAGTAAATGCAGGATTTAAACTACATGTTACCATGGCCTGAGCATGACTCTGGTCAGACATCCACAATAAATCATTCACTTTCTTGAGCACAGTAACACCATCATGTAACTGAGTTCTCCAGATACTTAAATGTTTAATTCTTGATTTCACCACTAACTTGCCCTGCCACCATGGGTCTTACCACCTCCTTAGCTTTCAGACTTCAAGTGTAAAATGAATATGAGGAGTGCTTACACAAAAGGCTATTATAATAACAAATACAAGAGAGTCTGTGAGGTGCTGAGATATTCTGGATACCTGGCCTGAGGGTCATTTTAAACACTCCATTCTGCTAAGAGGAATCGGAACAGCAGTGCTTTGCTTTTAGTCACCCCCGGTGCTCGTTGTTATTTATGCAGCTGTGGACCTGAAAAATTATTTAGAGTCTTGTCTTTTGCTGCAGTGAACAGAAGCCAACAGGGCTGCACTGCTCTACAGGAGCCGAGGAGCTGCATCACTTTGTTGCATGTTTTAACGTGAACCTGTGAGTCACAGTTCTTGTACCAAAATATTTCCAAGTACATCTCCTTTCAAAGACAAAATTTTAGGAGCTGCTGTCATGTGTCCCACATAAACAATGTGAAGGATAACATCAAACTCTTGGAAAGTGTGCAAGTACACCAAAGGGAAGGAGGGTGGTTTACTGAGCTTTAGTCAGTTCAGTATAATTCCATGAGTTTTATACATAGAGGACTCGGATTGCTGTATCCGTTACCTGTGAATAAAGCTTCCTTCTGGCAAGTGATAATTAATTCTTAGATTTTAGAAGTTTCTGAATTTCAGAGACCCCTGAGCACATTTGTATGAAGATTAGACATTGTTTCTTTTCTCCTTTTCTCTTTGAAGTCTTTTCTTCAAAGATTGCAGCTCGCTGTTCAGACTGCATAAACCCTCTCTTGTCAGAGCCTGCTTTTCTCTGCACTCGCAGAGCTTTGAGTCTGACTCTGCTCTCCCTTACTCTGCTCTGTGCCCCATCAAAGAACACAGAGATTGTCAGCACCACATCGCTGCCAGTGGGGAGGAGAATCAAACCCTTTGCCAAATACATCAAGTGAATTGCTCACCCCCTGTGGGGAAAATTTACCACCTAACAATGCAGTAATTGATATTGATGCTGTGTGTTGTTCACATTTCAATTTTTTAGAAACTTGTTTTCAGGATTGTGAGAAGCCAGGTTACAGTGATCAAAGGTCAAAGCCTCTATTTCTCTGTAAAACAACTTCCCTGGGGCTATGCCTGATGTGGGAAGAAATTTGTGGTTTTGGAAAGAAATTTATACAAGGCACGTACCTAAGCTAAAAACGACCAAAGGTGCTAAATTAGAAGAGTGAGATTCTCGTCTTATTTACATCCTTATGAATTGTAAGCAACTGCTCAGATGCTGATGAAATGACCTCGTCCACATATTTAGTTGGAGTAGTAATTGTTGGGTCCATAGAAATGCAGCTGAGTTCTTAATGTTCACACTGTAGATGAACTTCTTACTTCTATCTTCTCAAGCTGTGCTCCTCTTGACCTTGTCATGAAACAATATTTTGCAACTTCTTTTCTAATGAAAAAAAAAATTTGAGTAAAAAAGGCTCATACTTTATCAAATTTGGTCCCACGTGGATTATTCTACCTGACATATCTGGGTGGAAATATATCCAGTCAGGTTCAAGTGAACAGCATTTCATATCCTGTATGCCATTTTTCGCCTGAAGAAGAAAAGGAAAGCTTAGAATATTAGTATTTTGAAAGTCTCACAGATCTAANGAAGGGGAAGGGGAAGGGGAAGGGGAAGGGAAAAAGAAGGAAAAAAGGGGAGAGAGGAAAAGGGAAAAGAAAAAAGGGGGGAAGGGAAGAAAGAGGGAAAAAATGAAAATGAAAAAAGGAAAGAAAAGGAGAATATTCATATAATCCAGGAATTCTTTCTTCTTTTTTTTTTTTTTTTTTTTAACAGCTTGGAATAAATAACCCTCATTAGTGAGAAATTAAAAAACCAGTGTTCCACCTTCATAATTCAGGGAATGCTCCAGCTATATGCATAGCTGAACTTCTGGGTCTTGGTGTTAAATAGTACCAATCTTCAAATATTCCTACTGCTGCCTGTGCTCTCAGCTGCCTTCCCTCAGTGACCACTGCCAATAACCTGTGTATGAGGAAGTCACTGCTGAGGTGAATAAAAGTTGTACCATCCAGCTGAATTCTTGTACATTAAGTTTCTCCTCAATGTAATCACAGTGATGACCCAAGACAAACAATGGGATAAGAGCAAACAGCATTCTAGTCTGGCCAAAATTGACACCTTTCAATTTGGCATCATGGTTTTAGCCAAATCACTGCAAGTCATGGCAGAAGCCTTCATGCTGAAAATACATGGCTGTATGTTCAGTGATGCAAATTATATTTAATTTCCACTGTGTGTTGCTCATTAGCAAGTATCTTAAAATACCCCAAACTCTCCTAGACATTAGAAAGTACCAGAGTAGTGAAGAGTCTTGCCCAAGACATCAGGGCAATGATAGAATAAGGAGTAGAGCCTGGAGGACACATACATCCCATCTTCAAACTATTCTTTATGTTACATTGCTTCCCAATTTAGTGTCCCAACTGGTCTAGTCATGCACAGACCTCTTAAACATTCTTGAGTTTTCCCTCATGTCATTTCATAGAAATTTCCTTTTGTAGCCTGATGAAGGAACTATTTCTAACTCTTGTTATTAGTTTTTTCTTCCCCAAAAATTCAATGCACAGACCTGAAATTTTGGATAACTTCTTGGAATTGGCCGTCTGGGCCCCACATGCCTCCTTCACCCACCCTGAACATTCACAGCACGGCCCAAGGTGCTGGATACACAAGTGCAACTGCACCAGGAGAGCTCTCTCCAGGGGCCACAGGCCAGATGACAAAGAGCCAGGGAAGGAGGGTCATAGCTGAATATCTTTGCCCAAGGGAAAGCAGACCAAAGAATACAAAATGTCGGCAGAGGGCATGTTGCCCTTGATTGAGCCCCCGCTGGCTGGAAGCCCAGAATTAACAACAACAACAACAACAAGAAAATTAGTAAGGCTTGCCAGCTGGGGAGAGACATCTGGCTAGTGATCAGAGGGGCATGTGAGTCAATTAATCCATCTCCGAGCTGGATTAGCACATTGAAACATGCTTCCCTTCACTGCTGCAGAGGGACCTGTTGAATGAGCTGTAAAGATGAATGGAACTAAAGAAATTTCATTTAGATGAAGAAAAATGGCTCTGAAGTAGTGAGTGGGTGGTTTTTACATGCCTTATGTGCTGCAAGAATTAAGCACAACTCAGAGAATTTAGGGCATGAAGCAGCCATTTGGATACAAAAGCTCTTGCATTTAAGGTCTCATGGATTTAAAATTTGTATCTAGATATCTGCAAATTTATTTCTCATGATTATAGCATATCCAGGAAAAAAGATACTACAGTTTAGGAAAAATAACTCTTTGAGTCCATTCTTTCACAACCGTGGTAAATCAAGTTACTGTCTCCACAGAAGCTATTCCTGGGCTCTTTTGCTATTATATGGAATGGCAGGACTGTTGCTCAAGGGTACCATGCTGCATTTAGATCTGGAGAGACTGAGACTCAGTCTCCACCTTCTCTGTCATTGCAGATCAATGGGACATGATCTTCTTAAATACTTTTCAGATCATCAGAGACAGGACCTGAAGGGATGACTTTCATCACTGAGTTCAGTTCTTGCTGTCATGAACCATCAGGTCATATAATCCCTTTTTTGGAATTCTTCAGCTCCCTCTTAAAATTTTGCTTTTTTGACTGTTATTCCTGCAGTCAGAAAGCTTTTCCAAAACTTCATTCCTCTGCTGTTTAGAAACTTCTTTATAATTTCCAATGTCTGTTGATTCAGGACCAGGTTACAGTCATTTGTTCTAATTCCAGAAATGTCTTTTACTCTCCTCCCTTCTGAGTACTCAGACCCCTGAGGTGTCTATGGATAGCTGTCAAAAACTTCAGCTTTCCTTTCACTAACCTAAACATGCAAAGCCACATTGTTTCCCCTTAAAACAGTCTCATCAGTCTCCTGGTTTTTGTAGTAGTCCTTCTCTATACCTATACCTTCTTCAATTATTATTTTCAGAATAATACATGGATTGTACACAAGTTTCAAATGGTATCCTGTGCAATGGCACCAGCACCACCTTACATCTGCAGAAAATACGCTTGCTGTCTGTACTCTGGAAGTTGTATTCACTGACTGGGGAGCTTTCAACTTTAGGAAAGTATGAGGAGTTTCAGTTAGCACCTGGAAGCTTATACTTGAGACCTCGTAGGAAGAGGGACATGAGTTTTCTCAACCATCTTTGGGACCTGGTGCCCAGGGACAATCTTGATGCAGCTATTAGCAAAGTAAATTGAGTGCTAGGATGCATCAGGCAAGATTTCTCTAGCAGAAGTGGTGAGGACTGTCTTTTTGTATTACTAATGAGCTAAACAGTGCCAGTGAAAAGACACTGACAATATAATCCTGATTGCCCATACTGAGAAATTGCTTGAATGGTCCCTGGAGATCTTTTAGGATGTGACATTGTTCTGAATAATTCATAGACGTGTGGGGACTTAGCACATAGAGGGGACCATTCACCAGATCCATTTACAATGTGGGCCCCCTTTTTCAGAGGCTGGCAGAGGCCAGCTGGATGAGTGCCCACCACTGTGGGCCTAATGATCTCATTGCCTCAGAACGGTCCCACAGAGGTTTAATTTACAGACCAGACATAGCTATACACATGAGGATGCAGTTTCTCATGTGAAGGGCTATGCACAGTTCTGATCATCTGTATTGATGGCAGAGGAGCTCAAAGATTGCAGCTACAACTCTTAAAACAGTGACAGACATCAAAATATGATCGTATCATTTAATGGCTAAAACAGTCTTCAGCCATGGAGTTTTGACCAATAAAACTCTCCCAAGACAGCTCCTGGGAAGAGGCTGGAGACTCTTAGCCCCAGCAGTATTCACACCAGATCTGTGGGATGGGACCTTCCAGTTCTGGAGCTCCAGAGATTTTCTCTGTAATGGCCCATCTGTCAGATGTATCCAGACCACAGTGGTCCATGACCCATCCTATTTGCTAAGATCATTTCAGCCAAACTGGCTCAGATGTAGTGAAGAACTGCCTTGGTGATCAAAAGAATCCAGAATTAACTCTATGAGAGCAGGAAAAACCGATTTTGAATGCTTTTGAAAAATCTCCTTTATACTCAAAGAGAGCTTTATGTACAGAAACTGTCCACAGCCCCTGGGAATTTGGTTCTCAATTCCTTTAACTGGAGCATGTCAAATAATTTCAGCTGTCACATGTCATGTCTGAGAGACAGTGAGCTTTGACACAATATGTGTCAAATATACCTTCAAACGGATGCAGCACTTCTCTGGGAGGTAATGACAATTGCTGAGCATGATTTTCTTCCAAATAAATATGAAAACTCCACAGACATCAGTCAAAAGAAATTAACTCTCCTTGAAGATATTTCATAAGAATTGCCTTCTTTCCTCTGTCTCTGCTACCTCTCTCCTCCCTCACAGAAAATGCCAAAGTGGATAAGTTCAGGACTTACCTCTCTGAAAAACAAGGGGGCCTAGAGTAATGAAAGCCCAAACCCACAAACATCTGTACATAACTAGGGTTGTATGAAGTTGACAGAATCTTGTCCCTATTGCCACTGTGTCACTCACTGTCCATTACCAGCTATTGATTGTTGTCCAACACAGACAGTCCCAGATATCAAGAGGGAAGTATTCCCTCTTAGTGTGTGTATGAAGCCTATTGCAGTGAGCATTTCACCTCTTTAGGACCCCTGCTTATACTTACACATTTCTTAAAATACAGTATTTGTCAGAGATTCAGTTACGTCCTCAGAGGAACCAGGAAGGAGAGCAGAAGCATTTCTCCCTCTTTCTCTTTAAATACAATGAAAAGACTCAAACCTGGTCCCCAGTTCGGATCTTGTTCAGATCAGAGATCCAACAAAGCAAAACCCTCTTTGTTAGGGGACCACCAACAGTTCATTCAAAAGGAGATCTAATTTAAAAAATGATCATAAATAGATATGTACTTGAAAATAAGAATTTCAACATGAAATGCAGTTAGATAAAAACAGAAGATATTCTAAATTTATGGACTTCATAAACACATCCAAACTTACTCTCAAAGCCCATGAATGTGGTGAAAAGACTCCAACATTTTTCATATCACCAGTGGGGAGTGTGGGACTTGCAGGGAGGCAGAAATGTCCCTACAGTCACACTTGACAGAGAACTATGAATTTTATTGAGATTTCATGATCAGCAGTAAGTTAATCATGATGAGAGAAAAGAGTCAATTAGGATAGCTCTAGGAGCATGAAATAGATGTAAATATCCCATTATAGCCATTAAGCAATATTCCTTCAATATGGCACAGCAAGAGACACAGGGAAAAGACCAAGGAAAGACAAGCCTGGCCAAGCTGGTTGTCACCTATGCCAAGTGCAATCTTGTAAGTGTTTGCTGCCAGCAAACACAAAACACCAGAAGTGGCCATCTCAGAAGTGAGAAGTCCCTGATTCAAGAAGAAAAAACAAATGGCTGTTTCAAATTCACCTGCAAACTTCCCTGACTTTACTCATCTCTAAAGGAACCTGTGTATTCTAAAAAGAAAGTGCTCTTTAAGAGAGATTTTTAGCCTGTTTGATAGGATGTTGAGCAGAAACTCTGGGAGTATTAAAGGAGTCTTTAAAGCAGATTGCCTGCCTCATTCAGCTGTGTCAAGAAGCTGATCCAAAGACACCCAGGAACTTTAAAAGGTGCTGGAGCTGGCCCATCGGTTTCTAGTACTAGTAGGAACCGAGCTGTTAGTGTTTTTGCATGACATCCCGTAAGGAAAATCACTGTCATTTGGCTTACTGGGGAGATTTCACCATCTGTTATTGTAGAGACCCAATAATGATACAAAACACAAATAAGCAAAAAACCCTAACACTCTGTCAAATTTAGTGAGGTCTTAAAATATTCCTGCACAGGTAGAGAATTTTGCTGGAGGAGAATCAACAGAGCAACGGGCTCAATTACATCCGAGTTTCCTGTGTAAGACCTGTCAAGCAACTCCTATCATCACGTCTGTAAGTGAGTGTGAGTAATGGGTTTTATTTAAATTCATGTGGTGTTTGCTACCTACGCCCAGACAGATAATGGACAGATAGCAGAACAATGATCATCGAGAGGCTATCACTTAATTCTTGTTTTATTCTGCAGCTTGCCTGCCTTCATCTGTCTTCCCTTCTGAAGAAGTAAGCACGTTCCTTCTGTCTCAGGTGGAAATGCAATGGCCTATTATGCATTCAACACAAGTTTTCCATTTTCCATCCAAAATCATGACAGTGATACAAATATGAAAGCCCACAGAATTTGTTTCCAAAAGCATTCAGCTCCATGCATGTATGTTTAGCTTTCTGCAATTGAATTTCTTATCCCTCAAAATACACAGTCAACTGCCTTCTAAGTAGCAAATATAACATTTAAGGAGTTTATTTGCCTTACCAAAAACAATAGGTATTAAGCATGGTGGTAAGGGCAGAGCATTGTACAAAATATTGAAATGATCTGTTGGCTTGCTGCAGTTCTACTGATTTAAGAGACACAAAGGGAATATGCTGAACAAGATGAGGGGGGAAATTAAGTAGTATCACATGAATGTGGTAGTAAAGCATCCTACATACTCTCATCACTGTCAGCTTCCCACAGGACAAAAATATGTGTTCAGCCCTGAAAACTATGTCCTTCCAATACAAGTATTGGTACACATTCGTTGCCCTAGCTATCTGAATTCCTTTGGGTTTAAGGAAGCTGTATAAGCCTTACAAGTGTGAATGATGTTGTGGAAGTAAAATTAGTGACTCCTTTTCTGCTTCCCATATTTTAAAGCTTTAAATGAGTCTTATTGCTGGGGAAAAGATGAGGAGGAGCAGAGGGGCTGTCAGGATGGAATTGTAAGTCTTTTGGCATTTAAAATCTTAGTCCTGATTGACCTCATGAAGGTGCTTCAGACTAGTATTTGTCTTGGTGTTGTAAAGCAAGCAAACTACCTTTACCCAGACATGAATCCCACTATGCAATCTGCTGTACCTAACTGGGCTATGAAGCTCAAGTGAAATGCTCCAGTCAAGCAAGTAAACATTGAGAAACAAACAAAAACATTTGCATTTGAGGAAGTATTAAATGCATTTATCATCTGCCCTCTGAGTCTGTGTAAGTGCTAGAGTAAGGAGACAGAAATATGAATAGTTGTAAGTCAGTTATTAAATAAAATGGAAATATATGAATAATTAATACTAATAATAACTAGGCTTGCCCAACTGGTATATGATGAGGGTTTAGCTGGTGCTTGTCAAGGCATGGTAGACTAAGGGTTGCTTGGGGAGAGGGCTTCCTTGTTTCCCAGATCCCCCAGCACACTGTGGGCTGCAACACGAGCTCTGAGCTGGCTATTTTCAGTGCAGTGAGGAGTTCCCAGCAACACCCTGCTCATGGCTGTAGGATGAAGCCTGGCTTCAGAAAGCAGAGTCAGCCTGCCAAGCACTCTGCCTACGGTGTCTGTCTACACCTGGGCTCTGGCCCAGGGGAATTCAGACTCAATAGGTGTTATTGACACCCTCATATTTCAGCTGGCTTCCCTGCTCTTCCCCACAGCCTTTAGAAAGGCTCTCCAGAAAGCACTTTGGAGAAGGAGCCAAACCCAGATTCTCCGAAAATCCCATGGGATTTTCCTAAGGAACTTTCATGCGTCCAGGAAGGAGAGTGAGCCCCAGAAAAATGGCTAGCTCAGGATTTTTCCTCTATGTGCTAGCAGCAGAGATGACCCCACATGCCCTATTGAACTGTTCTTCCGCCAGTCCTTTCCGAGGGAGCAGGTGATACAATTCCCCAGAGAGTATCTCCTGTTTTACCAGCGTGCCCCTAGTTCCTGCTTTATCTATCAACATACTCTCTCACAACCCAAAAAATGCCTTTCCTTGCACAATATGTCACAGCACTGGTTAGGTCTGAGGCATGGCGCCAGCTGAATGAACCTGTCTAAAGCCTGGAGATCATGGGATTCATCCACTGGGGCCAAATTTCTGCTGCCATCAGAGGCACACCTAATTTACCTCCACGCAAAGAAGAACAGAGTGTACTCACTGACCCGACTGCAGTTCACTGAGGCAGCGTGTAGCGCATTACGAGCTTTAATCCTTAGGACACAACTGCAAGGTCACAAAGTAATATTATCTCTATTTTCTATAGGTACAAAGAGGTGAGTCAAAGACACAGATGAGATGAGAACCAGATTTCAGTGTGCTGGTTTACCTGCTAGACTGGAGCCTTTCCAACAACTGGAAGGGGATTTTGTGTACTATATTGTGAGCCCAAAGCCACCCAAAAAAAAAACCTCATGTGCTTTAATGAGTCAAGTGTGAGAAATATGTGATGTACATGAGTTTTTCTGAGATTTGGAGAAGGTACAATCAAAAAGTGCTGAAGGACACCTTCATAGAAAATGCCAGGGTTTGCTCCTTCTCATCAACAACACAATGAGTATTCAGGGCACCTTAAGTAGTTCCAACCTATTATCATATAGCTCTTTTCTCTTGGTTCTGCTGCTGGCTATGCATGTCCCCATTGAAATTAATTATCTTTATGGACAAATAGCTTTGTAAAGGACTAGCACTGTGGCCATAGTTGTCTAGTTTAAGTGAGGCAGCACTGGTAAAGAGAAATGGGAATTCAATGAATATTTTTGAGGGTAAACAAATTCGTTTTGGATGATGAAGACCTGAAAAAGCGTTCAGTAACGTAAATGGTGTTTACTTTTTGCAACTATATCAGTCTTTTAACAGGAACCATTTTTTCTAGTGTATGGACTAGGCTGTACTGAAGGTACTAACCCATTGCCTGCAGCTTCTTTTTCTCTTCATTGTTCTTAGACATTCATGATCTCAGAGAGTTTTATGCTGACACTGGGAAAGAAGTGATCTTTGTTTCTTCTGCCATTGATTCAGGCCATACTTTGTTTTCTCCACAGTTTCTCATTGCTAAAATACGGGGATGGCATTATACCCTGTAATAAAGGGATTTGTAATTGTGGAGAAACACAAAATCTTATTTATTGGTTCAGCTGCTGAAAAGCAGAGAGCTGTTCATAACTCCACGGAAAAAATATTTCTGAGCGTAAGGGTTAGGTGTTCAAAGCAGAGAAGTAACCTAGAGCAAATTAGTTGTGTTGTAGGTTTACTTGCCTGTTGCCTTGCTGATCCATCGGGGACACTCTCGGTCCCTGAGTGAAGATCATGCCGTTACTTTAGACTCACAGTACGCACTGAAGCACAGCTAATGCTCTCCTGTAATTGTTTCCTGAATGCTGAAAACAGCAACAAAGCCCACATGCATGCATGCACATATATGCTCACTGCTATGCTTAGGCTGATGGAAATTTTTATAAATTGCTAACCCTGTCTGGAACTGTATTGCTTCCAACCAAACATCAGCACACTGATTTGGGCAGCACATCTAGGAGTCAAGAATGGGTTCTGTGAAACAGCAGGCTTAACAGCTGAAACCATCAAAGCTCTGAGCCTCCATGCTGGCCAGATGATGAGTTTTTAATTTCTTCCCTGTGGGTCCTGAGATGCAATAGATAAAATAGGAAAAAAATCATAAATCAGCCCTGTTGGCCTTTAAATGTAAATGGAGAAAATCTGCAACTTCTATCAGAAAAGAAACTAATCAATCGCTATATTTCTGTGGACCTCCAATAGCCGTGTATCTCTCACATGCAGGTATCTATCAAAACTCTCGGAATTTTTTAGTACACCTACTCAAATTCCATATACTTTGTACTAGATGCATCAAATCAGAGAGGAAAGGAGGGAGGAATTTAATTTTACACTTGAAAAATTATGGATCTTTCATTTCTATGCCTCCCCACATTACACTCATATTTAATTTAAGATCTTAAGTGGTTCTAAATAAGCTTCTAAGATTCAGTTTAAGCACAAAATATTCATTCAGGATGAATGAATAATTCTGAATAGCTGGAACAAGGGAACAAAAAGGGTTTTAACATTAACAATGGGACAGATCCATCAACAAGATAACTATGATTGACACAAATGGAGCCTCTTTCACTGGTACTTGATTTGGCCATTGCATTAGACAGTGTTTTATTCCTTGTGATTACAGTCCTAGCTCAAAACAGTCTGTTCATACAAGAGAACATGTAGTTCAAATCTATAATACCCCTGACTCACTGAACCAGTGGACCAGGCAAAAGTCTCATGCTGGTAACTGACACAAATTCTTGAATTTATGTTGAAAAATGTACAAGTTTTCTCTGACTGTGGTGCCTCTTGTTAAATTTGTCAAATATTTCCCATCGTGTGGTTGTCTCAAGCCCTAGGTGAGTGGAAATGTAGGGTGTTTTCTGCTTGAGGCTCAGAGTACAAATAACATGGGAGAAAGAAGCTGCTGGCACAAAGAGGGGGAAGGCTTGGAAGAGGAACACAGGGAGGTTGTAACTGGGAACGAGGAGTGGGATAAACCTGAGAGCTGCTGAGGGGCTGAGCTGAGCAGTAATCAGTGAAAGGAACAGTCCACAGACTGAAGAAATGGAACTTTCAGCATTTAAAATGCTATTGTAACAAACAAACTTCCTGCATGCCAACACCCTGACTGCAGAGTGCCATGTTAACTCACCAAGTTCATGCTGGACTAACTGGGGCATGCTGTGAAGATAATATGAGCATTTATCTGTCATGAATGCAAGCTTATGGACTGACAGATCATTTGATCTGTATGACTGTATTATGGATTTGCCATTAGCTTTTATCTTTAGCCATGCTGACAGAATCAAAAAACCATATTTATTACACTTGGTGGGTTTTAATCGACTTTGCATTTTCCTGTGAGTAGAGTTGGAACACAGATAATCTGCAAAATACACTGACAATCTTCCAGTTTATTCTGGTTTATTCATATTTTTTCAAAAAAACCAGCCAAAGAGCATATCACAGATGTATTCTCCTGTAAAAGCTTTACATAAGATTTGAAGGAGAATAAACTAGCATTAGCTATAGAAGACAGAAAGATGCAGTGCAAAAAAAGCTTATCCTCTGGGCTTGATAAAGAAAACAGCTCAAAGGCAGCAAATCAATGATCCCAGAATGAAACTGAAACACTGCCCACAGAGAGAATGAATTTGCAAAATGTGAGTTCTCCCTATTTCATGTGGTATTGCTCCTACTCACAGAGGAGGGCTTTCAGTGCTAAGACACAAGGTGTGATATTAGCAAGGCTTGGTAACATCCAAATAATGTGACTCTGCTATACTGAAAATCTGAAAGAATGAAGGGGAGTCCATCTTATCTAGATATCTTTGGTTTTGATGTCTCATGTGAACTGAGTAATTATATGTGGATTTCATCAATACAGTCAATAGAGTGTAGGGTGTGAATCAGCCCAGAATAGAAAGGACCTGGGGGTTCTGGTGCACAACAAGCTGTCCATGAGCCAACAATGTGCCCCAGGAGTTAAGAAGGCCAATGATATCCTGGGATGCATTAGGAAAAGCATTGTCAGCAGGTCAAGGGAGGTGATCCTGCCCCTCTACTCACCCCTAGTGAGGCCACATCTGCATACTGTGTCCAGTTCTGGAGTCCTCAGTACAAGTGAGACATGGAGAGGGTCCAGCAGAGGCTGCAAAGATGATTAAGGGACTGAAGCATCTCTCTCCCAAGGACAGGCTGAGGGAGTTGAGCCTGTTCAGCCTTGCAGCAGGACAAGAGGCAGTGGACAGAAACTGATGCACAGGAAGTTCCACATGAACATGAGGAAGAACTTTTGTCCTGTGCAGTGACGATGCATGAGAAGAGGTTGCCCAGAGAGGGTGTGGAGTCTCTCTCACTGGAGATAGTCAAGAACCATCTGGACACAACCCTGTGCCATGTGCTCTGGGATGACCCTGCTTGAGCAGGGAGTTTGGACCAGATGACCCACTGTGGTCCCTTCTAGCCTGACTGATTCTGTGATTCTGTGAAATGAATTGCATGCCAACAACTTTCAGCCATGTTGGCCTCACTGACTAAATGAGAGTCTGAGGAGTCCACTCCATGCAGAAAATTCCTTTGTCCAGTTCTACAGACCCTGTTCACTGTCCATGGAGAGAAATAGATACAGTAGTGTACAATTTATTTCATCCTATTGCAATGTCTAAAATCTATTAGATGAATCACATTCTATAATTGACAAATTCTGGGAATAAAGCTGTGCTATTGGCTTGCATAACAATAGGGGAGCTTTAAAAGTTAGAGCTTGGGACACTGCAAGGAGAGAGGAGTTCTTGTAGCATGCCCTGATCTTTCGAAGGCTGTTTTCCTAAGGAAATAGGGCTTATGCAATTACATTAACTGTCAATTCCAATAAAGTTTGAATGCTAGCCAGTGTCAACAAAATCATACAAAACACAGACTTTGAAGACATTAATTTGTTACAGGTTTCCTTTTGAGGAAAGGAAGGTGGCTGAATAAAGGAATGAAGAATGCGATTAAAATCCCTTGATAAAGAAAGGCCGAAGAGTGAGCTCAGCCACACAGCAAACACCAAAAAACCCCCCTGCAGGAAACCACAGGCAAAGAGACTTTTCATAGATAGGCTGTATCACTATTGTAACCTATCTTACATCAGCTGGAAACTGCCAGATAATGTATCTGTCGTGGAAAAAATAAAATGCCCTGGTCTTATACTATGTCAGAAAGAAAACACTCAAACTGGAACACGAGTGTCACCTGGGGATAGTCTGTGTTTGACTGACATCAGTGAAAGCTTGGCTCTGAATTCAGCAAACCCTGATATCACGCCTTGCAGACTTGTTTTAGACAAGAAAGTTACAGGTAGGGCACAGTCAGTAGCTTATCCAAAGCAGTGAGAATTCCTCTGGTCAGGAGTACTGGCCATCTTTGACACCTTTTTATTGCAAATGAAGATGACACTTCAACAACCCACTAGGATGTACCAAAAGCATGCAGCCTGTGATAAGAGTAGGCTGTTACTCAAGTGTTGTCTTCAGGTTATATTGGAGAGATGCCATAGGATTTCCCATTTTAAATATTGTCACCTGCTTTCACAGGTCTCCCCCGTTTTCCACGTGTATTTTTCATTCCTGTGTGAAATAGGAAAAGGCCGAAGGTGTTGGCCATGCTGATTTTGCTTTCCTGAAAAAAAGGCAGCTGGGCCTGAGCCATGAAGGGAGGGTATTTCACTGCTTGCTGCCAAACTGAGTGTGATAGTCCTAAAAAGCACATAAGGTCACTCAATTTAAAACTCAGGGAACTGAAGTTCTTTCCGTCTGCAAGCTGTCATGTAGCTTAAAGTTCTAGGATTTTGTCAAAGCTATGTGTCCTAGAAAATGAATTTCAAAATTTCCCCTCAAATTCCTTCACATTTCCATGCTTGTTATCCTTCTGTAATTCCCCTCTTCCCAGGCACTTTCAGTGAGACCCCAGAACTTGTCTCCAAGCTCAGCAACACCCTGAGCTGCTGCTCAGCTACTGCTGGAGCAGAGCCACATCCAGGGCTGCTGTTTGCTTCCTGATTTTTCTCCTTGCTTGAAGACACCTCTGCAGTTCATCACGTGTGATGTAAGGCCCTTTGCCTCCCAGAGTCATGGCACTGGCACATGGAGTAACACCATAGCCCCTGGAAAAACAGAAAATCTCCAGAGATGGTTCTTCTCCATCATCTTCCTCTCTGTGAAACAAGCTGTGGAACTGGAAGAATATGCCCTTGAGGGGAGTGCAGCCTGGATCACAATCTGGCATGTACAATTCCTAACCTACTTTTTTTCTCATGCACCTGGTCTTGTGGTTTCTCAGCTCTCATTTTTCAGTCACTGCTTGACAGAATTTGAGGCAATTAACACAGAATGGCTTTCATCGCACGCCCGCTGCCATGTGGATGGCTCTGCCTTCCTGTGGTCAGTAGAAATGTTGGCAAACACAAAGTTTCTTCCCGATCAAAGCCAGAAAGTGCAAGCAAAGCAATGAAATCCTCACCTCTGGTTCAGTTTAGTTAACAAATACAACTAGTGACTCTTGGCCAGTTCTTGAATTCTTTAATGGGATTATTATTCATTCATGCTGGCCTCGGTGAAATTTGGGATACAAGTATTAATCTTAGATTGCAATGAGAACTGTAATAACAAGAGAGCTTGTTATTACAAGGCACACAGGCCACACAGAAAGACTATCCAGTCCTGATCCTCCCAAAATAAATCAGATCTAACTCCTCCTGGAGTGAGGCAGGAGTACATCCTTACTGTGGACTGTACCTTCCAAGAAATAATAAGCCTCTATACAAACATCCATGCAAAGCATTTCTAACTCTTCCTTGACCAAAACTCTTTGTCTGCCTCTAATGAAGGATGACAGGAGCACAGTTAAGACCTGGGCTCATCCTGCTTGGCTCTGGGTTCCAAAGAAGGAACCTCACTTTAGATGTCTAAAATTAGGCATCAACTTTCTCTGAATAGTTTTTGCCAATTTTGTGCTTCATCCAAAGCAAAGGATCACTGTCACAGAGTAACCATAGAACGATTTGGGTTGGAAGAGACCTTAAAGACCATTTAGTTCCAACCCCTCTAGCAAGCCCCGTCCAACCTGGCCTTGAACACTTCTAGCAATGGGGAGTCCGCAACTTCTGTGGGCAACCTGCTCCAGTGCCTCTTCACCCTTGTAGGGAAGAATTTCTTCTCCAGATCTTTTGTAAATCTGCTCCCTCTCATACCCTTCTAAAAAGTCCCTCTCCTTGTAGACTTTTCATCTTGGCTTATATAAGATGTGGCCTTATGTAAGAACATAGGACAAAGTTTGCACAGGTTGTAGAAAGACGTGAATTCACTAGGAATTGTTGAGGTTATTCATGTTTGTCTTTCCTCTACTTTGTCACTATGCCTGAGATTTGGCACCACAGAGCAACTCCTTGCAAGGAGAAGTGTCACAGTCATGCACTATGCTTTATCCTACAACTCAGCTGGGCCTTCATCTGCCGCCAGATACGCTGATGCAGAACACTAGCACTGTTCCAGATACTCTAAATAGGGCCTGTGTCTTTCCTTCCCTTCATTAGCAAGGAATTCCCCTCTCACACTACCAGGCCATGAATTATTCTGGCAGAGGTTTTGAGGACCAGGCTGGTTGGACTGCAAATTCAGTTCTGTGGCCGATCAGATGGCTGAAAGGCCATTTACTGTCAGCACAGAAAAGAATAAAGACAAAGCCAGTGCTAGAGAAAGCTGTTTCCTGCACCGTGCTGGACAGAAGGTGACAGACTACAAGTGGCAAGGTCCCCAGGGTGTCCTGAAGCAATCGGTGAATGGAGCCACAGTGGACCATGAAACCATGCCTGGCTTTACCCCGTGCTGCATCTCTTCTTTCATAATTTGTGCTAAATGCCTCTCTAAATTTTGAGTTAAGCTGTTGTTGCCATAGCAATGGCCATTTAGAGTGAGAGAATGCAGCGGATGTGTTGGGGGTGTGAGGTTCTGGCTCTTCTCATAAAAATATATGTCTGCATGTACATACACTGCTGTGGAGCTGCATGAAAGGAGCCAAGCAAGCAGTTTACATCAGATCTGAGGGAGGGACAGGTGGTACGGAAAGAGGAGAAGCTTGGTGCAGGTTGGAGTTGTTTGTTCCAGGATGCACCTGCAAAGAGCTGAGTACTAAGCTGAGATGAGCCTGAGTGGTAACTGACTTACATTTCATTTCTTAGCAGTAGAAGTCACTCCCTTGGTCAGGAGAAGGCATGTTTGTTGCTGCCTTTATGAGATAAATCTTTGCAGAAACAGGAAAAATTTGCTTTCTCTGGTTTATTTTCATTAAAAATAACCCTTGCTGCTAGCTCTTTAACAGGAAATGCTTTTCAGCAATCTACTCCCACTGTTTATACAAGTTTATTTGCCAAGGCACAGGCTGAAAAAAGTCAATAAATAATGTAGGCATTATATTACCTAATTTTAGATCCACTTCTAAGATTTTTCAACACTCCTAGCACTAGCATTTTTAGTGGTCACAGCAGGATTCAGAACTTGTGAGGTTTATTCCTCACTTTATGCCACATCTCTGTGGAGTGAAGAAACTGCTTAAATAGTTACAGCTAGGGCAAGATCCTGCCCACATCCCTGACCCTATTTCCCTGAGGACTTTGGCAGAGGTCCATCTTCATCTGACTAAATTTGGCTTAGGAGTGGAGTTAAGCATCACCTTGATCAGCAAGTGCAGGCAGTGTCTGAAATGTTTTGGGAATTCTCAGCCTGAGAGTGAGATTTAGATACCTGAAGCACTAACTGATGAAGAAGAGCAGTCTATTTGTATCACTGGCTGGGCCTCAAATTCTTTCAAAGTCCCACATTTGACTGATTGTGAGCAGCCTTTTTAAAGTCCTTAAATTCATAGCAGGGCATCCAAGTTTGATAATGTAGCCGTAAACTTTTGTGACATACCTTGTCCCTCCATGAGCCCAGACAGGGTCATGAATCAGAATTAACATTCCACGTTCCTGTAAGAATGCATGATTTATGTTTTGAAAATAATCTGAGGCCTAAGAGACATAAGTGCGAGTATTTTTGAAGTACAGCTCTGTATTTGCCTGTTTCTCAGTAAATAGAAGCCACCAGCTCCTGCTCCCTCTCGGTGACATTACCTGCATCTAAGGACACGCCTAGTGCATGGCAGGTCTGAGAGACTGAGGATATTGCTTCCACTTCCGTGGTACTTCATGCTGGAGGTAAGGCAGTCTTGTGCCTTTCTTTGCTGACTGGAAAAGAAAAAGGCAAAGGGGATCTATCAGTCAGAAAACCCCATAGGCTCCAGTAGTTTACTGATTTACAACAGCTGCAAATCAAGTTCTGTAAAATTTTTAGTACAATCCAGTTCCCATAAATAGCTGAGGGCAGCTTTTGTTTCCAACAAACTTCTGAGACCTTTGTGATTAAAACTATAAAGGCAGTAAGCACAATTCACAATCAATTATGTTTTATTAATGTTTTTTTAATACACGCCACAGCCCAGTAATCATGAAGCTGTTCAACAGTGTTGTTCTAAAATCGGCTAATAGCAGGATGTAATTTGTGGCCGTCTCTGCTCACTTACAAAACACTTGCTCCGTTAATTGTGATTTCACGCTCTGCTGAATGCTGTAGCCTGGAGGTAACATTCATGTGATGGAAGAGTTACCCGTCTGGGCTCTGGTGGGGAGGGTGTAGAAGGAGGTGGAGGGGGGAAGGATCGTTTCAACAGAGGCTACTGTTGTTAAATTTTTAATCCTTTTATGTTCAAAAAAAAAAAAAAAAAAAAAAAAAAAAAAAAAAAAAAAGAGGAGAGAAAGGAAACAACTAAACATCAAAAAGCTACAATCCACTGCTAAACAGTTCTTTCTTTTAAAACCTGAACCTTCTTTCCATGTTTTGATCCCTTTCTAATGCTTTGTGTTGTCACCAGGATCATGACAAAACAAGTGACCAGTAGGTGAAACCCTGTCTGTGTAATCAGGCACCTACCGTGACCTCATATTGTAGACACTAGGCGAACCTGTCTGCCCAAAGCAAGTGCCTACATTTTCATTAGAAATAATTTCATGCCTTTGGGGGTCCCAGTGTCTTTCTTAGATCAGAATCCGCAGGAGAGACTCCTGGAGGAGGCCAAAAGTGCCTAAAATGTTGCCATGTTTTAGTGAGCAAGTTAGGCATATGGAATCTCATCCCTGAACGGGCAGTGGTGATGAGACAAGAGTTCAGCCCTGCATAGGCAAGGCAGCAGCTCCTGCTCTGAAGTGCTTACAGTGAATATGTCAGAGGGGGAAATATTGCCCCAATCAGCAAATGAGAAGAGCCATCTTAAGTTGGAAAATTTCCAGCTGAGTGTTTGGTAGTGCTGTGGCAAACTGGGAGATACAGCTCAGACAAGACAGGGATGGGAGCACCAACCTGGGAAGGTTTTTATTTGACTTACCACTAAATTGGGGTGGGGAGAAGCAGCCACAGAGGGGACTTTCCCCACTGCTGGTCATCACCTTTGCTATTTCAATTTCTCCTGTCTTGACCAGTGATGTGGAGAGTGCCAAGCCAGGTTTGAATGCTGCTATTGGGGGTCCAAGCCAGGATTGCATCCCATCAGAGCAGGCTGGGGAGCAGCAGAAGCCACCCCACATACAGACAGAGAAGAGAAAGGGTGCACACTCCGCTGCTCTGCGAGTATGGTGTGACTCTGAGGCTGGCTGCGCTGCCAGCCAGACTGAGCCTCAACGGGAACAATAATGACAAAGGACTCTCTGCCCTCCACATATGCAGAGGCTCAGCCATATTTTCTGTACTGCCACAATGTGAGGAAAGCATTTTGGCAGAGTGGCAAGACTGAAATCTGGCAGCTCCTCTGAAGTGAGCCAAGAATGCCCAGGCAGAGCACCTCAGCTGGAACACAGGTTCTCAGGGAGATCCAGCCTCGAGAAAAACCCTGCAGGCATTGCAGAGAGCTGAGAAGTGATTAGGAGCACAAAGCAGCAATGATCTTTGTGTGGGCAGAAAAAAAATAGATGCTTACGAATCAATTAAGAGGGAAAGGTTAAATACGTGTCTAAAGACTAAATGCACAGATACTCCTTGGGGGGCTATACTTTGGATGGTGTTAACTTCACTTAGTTAAGCCTCACTTAAATTAAGCACAAGTGTTAAAGCTTCTCTTAGATAAATATTTCATCCCAGGACATGACACTGAAAACATCATGGTTTACTTTGGGCAGGACTACTCCACACTTATGCCATCACCTCTCTCACCCAACATATGACATTGCTGACCTTAGCCTGGTGCTGGTGTTCCCACACCGCCTAGCAGGAATAATTGCTGTGACATCCACAGGTCACAGAAGCCAGCTGCTCCTTTGTCCCTGAAGGCTTTATACTCCCATTTCTCCTTTTCCATATCTTTCTGGGACCACACGTGAAGGCTGAGACTAAAGCCAACTAACACACCATCAATAAGCACACAGCACTTGCCTGTTCATTGCAGTCACTGCTGGTGGGCTTTCAGCTGTCATCAATGCCTGGAAGAAATAAGCAGATGGACAAAAAGCAGTAGGATTCAGCTCAGTCCAAAGAAGACAGAAGGAAAGATGGTGGGACTTTCAAAGGTCTAACCCTGCATTACATCAAGATCATTACACCACAAATTGTGCAGATGGCACAAAGCCTCGGGCTCACAGCTGGAGTTCTTGGTGCACTTGAATATACTTATTGTCAGAGTAGGGAGAAACTCAAACAAGTTAGGAGCCTGCATGGCCTGACCCAGAGCTCTACCTCTGGTGGTCTGCTCATTGTAACTCCCTCTCCTGAGACCAAGCTCACTTTGGAAGGACTGAGCCAGTGCCAAATGCTCTCGTGTATTTTAACAAGTAACAGAGACCCATATTTCCTCACCATATTAATGTCCGGTGATCTTCAGGGGCTCCGTGTTCCTCACCAGGCTAAATTAATACATCTAGTTCTAATCTATAGCGTTATTTTATATCTGGAAACTTGAAGAGTAACACACCAGAGACATCCTGTTTTCCTGCATGATTAATATTTTAAATTATTTTTTTTTCTGTAACAGGATATCATAGATCTCTGAGGAGAGGGCTGGGCATCTGCTGTATGTTGACATTGTAGAAAACATAAAGCATCAGATGTTGACGCTAACACAGTACAAACAGTAACACAGTGTTCTGAATTTTTCTTCTTGTTCTAAAGTAACAGAATATAAGATTTTATTTTAAGACCGATGATTTAATTCTACACTGATGTACAATCTCTTGCTTTATATGTCTTTATGCTGAAGTTGCCCCTAAATTTTTAGGGCTTTTCAAACTCTTTTACAATATACTAGGCATGGTGTGAACTTTGTAGTCTCATGCTGCTGGTAATTGCATTAATTAATTTTTTTCCTGTATGGGTTTTCAAGATGAAATGTAATTCACAAAATCACCTACTTGGAAAGCCATTTTTGTCATTTTTCACAAGGAAAGAAAAAAAATGTGAGATATAACATCAAACAATTGAAATTTAAAGCACTTTGATTAATTTTCAGCAAAATTATATGTCAGCACCTGATTAACATTTCATGAAGGAACTTCTCCATTTCCATAGAAGAAATTTACTTGTTTTCTCCACCTCACCACATTTTCTGCAACTTTTCCCTGGTTTGTCTGTTTCTTTGTTTTCTTTTATGTGCTGATTTAAGCTACCAGATTTCAGCCAGCCAGAATCAGGATGTGAGCAATTTGTGTTCTTGGCACAGGTCTGTCACTGCAAGGTTTGGGTTACTTTACAAATATTTCTCTTCCAGAGGTGACAACATCTCTAATTATAATTGGCAGGGAGGCTCAAGCTTGTCTATCACTTTCTTTCTGATTAAATAAGACATGTTATATTTCAGTGCAGTTCTCGTCAGGCATTAAGGTCAAGTTCTGCCAGGGCACATATAAATGTGATAAATGTGTTGGATGATCTATGCTACTGCACAACTTATCCATGGTCCCTGAGAGAAAAAAGTCTTTGCATTCAGCTTCTTGTGTCAGTCTTGAAAGATGCACCAGAATTTTGAGATGTAATTGGAATTGTTTTAGAAATTTGCTTCCCTAAGATAAAATTTGTAGGGCAGAGCAAGGGCTCAGGGAAAGATACTTCTCTGATGGGTGACCTTGGAGAAAGATCTATTGATGGAACTATTAGCTTCAATATTTGTAAAATGCCACAAGAGCACAGGTGTGGTGGGAACCTCCTCTGTGACCTTACACTGAGCATGGTTCTCCTCCAAAGAAAGTTTACAAAGGACAGCAGGTGATACCGAGTTGACATATGGCTCCAGGCACCACAGTAACACATTATAGTTCTGAATAATGCAGTATAAATCCTCAACTGCCAAGGGGGAGCCACCCACAATAAAGCTAAACATAATCTTCTCCAGCACCCACGTCAGCTCTTGTTGCATCCTTTGTCAGGAAGCTGCATAAACAGATGAGCCCTGCAAAATACTGTGAAGGGGAACAAATGTGGGAAATTTAGGATATAGCACATGGTAGGGAAGAGAGGAAACCTTTCCTGAGTTTTAGCCCAGTGATGCAGATTGTCTCATTCGTTAATTAATGGTGTTGAAAAATAGCTAGGCAATCTGAAGTGCCTCAGCTCTCAGTAAGGCTTCCCATTCCATCCTTATAACTGGAAAACTGGAAAATGCATGGCTGCTGGCTGCTGGATTGCCAGTGCCAGGCATTGGTGCTGGTATGATGGAAGGCATGAACAAAATTGTCACTGATGTATGAGCAATGATGTACAATTTATAAGTCATCTGGCTAAATGAAAGATTCAACTGAAGTTCTCTTTGGAGTTTGACACCTACTAGAAAAAGAGACTGAAAATTCTTAGTCTCCGAACCAGCACCACAGGTGGACCTACTCCGTGAGCTGCAGGCAGAAGGCCTGCAGAGGACCAGAGCTGAGATGTGAATATAACCCTGAAAGACAGATTTAGTTTTGGAGATGATATCAGTGGGATACTGAACACAGAAATGCCAGACATCCTTTCTCATTTTAGTTGCTTTCGCAGAAACAAGAATGTGCCCATCCTTAGTAAATAAGCAAACTTAAACCAAGAAACAGTAAATTTGTGCGATCAGCTTCACACAGACAGATAAATAATCCACCAAAACTGATGATTCAGACCTAGAGGCAAGTGGATTTTCAATGAGAGCAGCACAGCTGCTATTGTACACAAGTGAGTTGCTTTCAGTGAAGGAAGTGCTGACAGTGTCCCCCAAGGGCAGATGTAGCTTCCTCCTGTGGACTTTTGGTGGTGGAAAGAGAAGGAGCTCTGGAGTGCCAAATGAAGATGTTTCACAAGCTGAGTGCTTCTGGCTAAAGTTCAGATAGAGCAAAGCTGGCAGAAACCCTCTTATGCAGACATGGAAACTTTTCTCCTTCAGCCTGTTTGTTTTTCATGTTGATATTTACATTGCTTCTACACCCAGACTCTACTTCTATTTCCACCAGGGATCCAAAGGCTATAGGGCAGGAATGTACCTAATTTTAAGTACTAATAGAACACCTAGAACAACATAACCCTGCCTGTAGCTGATGTTAAAACTTTAAATATAAACAAAAAATAAAAGAATTTCCACTAGATCAGCACTTTTTTTTAAAAAAAATACCCCGGAAACATGCTTTTAGTAGAATATGGTACTGCAAAAGCCAATTGGAGTGGTCAGTATAGTGAAATCACTTCAAAAAAGATATCAGTGGTATCTTCGCCATGTTTAAGAGGAGGAATATGGGCTGTACCAGCCTGGAAATAGGTATGAAATGTTTGTATATATAGTCCTGAGTTACGCAAGCTGCAGAGAAAGTATGTGGGAGGTGCACACCAGAGAGAACAGGAGAGGAACTGAGCTGCAAGCCCATCTCTGTGATCTGCTTTAAAATAGTCTCCATCACACCAAGATGTCTGTTCAATGTCACCACAGTGACACTGCTCACTGACCACCCAAATATGCCTCACAGCTTCCATCAGGAATCCCACCACTGAGAAACCCTGGGAGGCATCCAGTCCTCACAGCCCAGAAGAGAGACCTCCCCTGACAAATCAGCCTTTGCTTTAATGCCTTCACTCCCAACCTCTGCTCAGCATCCTTGGTCCTCAGCAGGACACTGCAATGCCACTACACAGGCAGCAGTGCACAGGCTGCCAAGTCTGATGAAGGAGAGAAGCACATTTGACACCCTAAGCTGTGGTTTTGTTTACTGTTTTCCATTTATAAAGAGAGGATTTGGACACATCAAATAGGATGCTTTTCCTGGGAAGCAGGACTCTGCATCCATGGTGTCTCCCTGCAGTCTCAAAACCCCCATGACAACCTCAGAACATCACAGGCATTGCCCTGGGGAGGGTAAGACAATTGGTGGCCACAATGGTGGCCCCCACCCATGGACACCCCTTACCAAGCAGTGTGTCCCCAGGAGCAGGATCGTGGGGATGAGTCATCTGTGTTCTCCAACCCAGATGGGGTTTGCACCACTTCCTCCTTTCATATCCCAGGACACCTTCAGACCAGTGTTGTGAACACAAAGTGTCAAGGAAGAAACAGAGTAATGGCCATGCCTGTTCCCAACCCTCCCTTTCTCCGATAGCTGCTTGACTTCTGCAGGGACTGATCCCTTGCTATGCCAGCACTGATTCCAGTTTCCCTCAGCAGTACCACTGTAACAAGCTTAAGTGACAGAACATAGAAATCCTTTACATTCTTTGCTGGGGAAATCAGTTGTCCATGTGCAATGTTGAAATAATTTTCAGTACCTTTCTATCCTTTCTTGCTGATGTATCAGAGACACAGATTCCTGAGGAGAGGCGAGGTGAAAGGCAATGCCATTTGCAGAAACCAGCACCTACGAAGGAGTCAGTGGGATGAAAACATCCTCCCTGCTGTTGAGGGTAAACCCACTGTAGCTCTAGGTATGTCCCAGGACAGTTTTAAAAAACCTTATAGAGAGCCCCATTTTAAAGCCTTTTCTTTGGGTAACTCAGTCATTCTTGGCCGTGTTGAAGGGCTGTTGGAAGCAGATTCTTTTAATATGACCTTATAAAAGACTCACATAAAAGCCCGAAGGAGCACTAGGGAACAAGGGAGGTTTATCGTTAAGGTATCGGAGGAGCACTGGGAAAGATCAAAGTTTGATTCTTGGCTGTGTTGATGACCTTAGGTAAATCACTCAGGAACAGGCTTGGAAGAACTAGTTTAGGAAGTTTTTCAGAATCAGTGCCTCAGTGGGAACTGGGGGGTTCAGGGCACAGTTGACCTTTCCAAAGTTTGATAGTGATTGTGAGTGCCGAGCAAATCAAAATCTGAACTTAGAGTCTTCTGAGACTCTTTTGTCTTTCTGTGTCTCTTTTTCTCCCAAGTGTAAAACAAGGAAAACAAATATTTTGCCAGAATTATAGGGATAAATGTAAGAATGTTTGTTGAGATACAGTGGCAACAGAATCCACAGAAGTAAATAAGATGGATATTGCATTAAAAATAAATCCCAAGTCCTGTTTTTATCCATATGGTGGATTAGTGATGAAAACAATGGAGGTCAATGCAACTGAATTATTAACCACACAGCCATTTATGTGAAAAATGTCACCTTTTTGTCTGATAATGATTTTCAGTGGGTTAGTACCACCATTTTATATGGCCTGTATACACTTGAATAATGTTTGGTAAATTAGAGTACTAAGTCTGATACAAAAAGTACTGCTGAATACAGTCAACATCATTACTTCACTTAACATTACCAGAAAGTATATTTTCTGGACCTGTTTAATAAACCACAGGTGATAAGCAAGAGATTATTTAGAGATGAGGAAGCCTTTTTTCCACTGACATTTCTGAATGGAAAATTCTGCTGAGACAGTCTGCAGTTCAGACTTTAAGGATCGCAGAGAGACCTTTAACAGTGCATCTGACCCATTACTGATTTATGAGAGAACAGTGATGGAATAAATATTAATAAAAAGCTATCCTTTCACACAATTTGGTACAGCAATGTTGAAATTGTACTAGGATAAACAACTGCCTTGCAATAAGTGTGTTCATTCATTATTCAGTGTTCAGTCTTAATTGCTGCTTATTTCAATTTCTTTGTGCTAAGTGTTTCTAAATTATAAATAACCCTGCAACTCTAATAGTATATACTCTGTTAAGGAAAAGGTAAGTACAGAAATAAATTAAAGTGTTCTGTTTAACTATTACCACACAATTTATCTCAGGACTGGGAGGTCAAGGCAACCATTTTGATAAATTTGAAGAAATATTGACAAGGAATCTATGGACAAGTCATGCATCTATGTTTCATAAACAGACTTCATGTATGTGTATTTATTTACAGAATTGTTACAATGTGAGCTTCACTCTGAGGTTTGATTTTTCTCCTTTTCAGGTCATTGGCAAACTGTCCTGACCTTAGTGAAAGTAAAATCATCTTAAGTACACACATCACTGCTGTGTTCTCTCTTTGATCCGAGCACTGAACTGCGATTAACATTAAAAGAGAAAGTCCAGCTGCAAGCATTTTCATGCCCTGAGCAAGCATGAAACACGAGACTCCTTCTTGTCATGTCTCTTAGTTTCCTCTTTCATGTCTCTCTTACTTATTTATCTACTTACCTTAATTTGCTTGTAAGAGAGTCTTGTTGCCTTAGGTTGTGTGTGATGGTTGTGTGATTAAGGCATCTCACATCTTCATGTCCCCTTTTGCCTTTTCTAATTCTTTCCATCTCTTCTTTAGAGGTCCAGTGGAAAGACTTCTTGGCTTGTTCTTCACTGGCTTGTGGGACAGCACTTCATATCTGGCAATGGATCAGAAGGACTGAAGAGTGCTTTTGCTCCCACCAATGTTTCTTAGAGCTGCTAAAACAGGACCAATGAAGATGTTCACCAGACTCCAAGTCCTTGCGCTAGCTTTATTTTCCAAAGGAGTTTTCCTTTCCCTAAGTGACCACAGCTTTGTCAGGAAGGAAATTAAGATAGAAGGAGACCTGGTTTTAGGAGGCTTGTTCCCAATCAAGGAAAAGGGCACTGGGATAGAAGAATGTGGGAGAATCAATGAAGACCGAGGCATCCAGCGCTTGGAGGCCATGCTGTTTGCTATCGATGAAATCAACAAAGACAACTACTTGCTGCCGGGAATTAAGCTTGGAGTTCACATCCTGGACACGTGTTCCAGGGATACATATGCCTTAGAACAGTCTTTGGAGTTTGTCAGGGCATCTTTGACTAAAGTGGATGAAACAGAGTACATGTGCCCTGACGGCTCGTATGCCATCCAAGAGAATTTGCCACTGCTCATTGCAGGAGTCATAGGCGGTTCCTACAGCAGCGTCTCCATACAGGTAAGTCCCAGCAGACCCCCAGGTGAGAATTGTTCATCTGCAATTCCAGTGAGAGAGCCACTGCTTATGTAAGTTTGCCAATAAAGCAAGTCTTAGCTTGATCACTGTACCCTAGGGGTCAATCTAGCATATGACTTTTACTGAATTTACTTTAGTTCGATTCACTCTTTAAAACACTTGTTGTAGTTCAAATCTCCGGCAACTGTTCACTTCCTCTAGTTATGGTGTATGCTGAGAGCATCTGAAGTTTCCAAAAATCTTAGTATTTATTTTGAACTTTGCATTTTATGACACTTCTACAGCTCTAAGTGCAGATCTCTGCTTTCACATCAATCATAAGTGATACCACCTATATATTTGGATATATGTGTTCCTGCCATGCTGCATGTGCATAACGTTTTTCATTTTAACAACAGACGCTTAAAATGAAAAAATAAATCCTTATCTTACTTCCAGTCACTAGTGGGATTCCCCCAGGCTCACTGTTGGGGTCAGACCTGTTGAATATCAATGACCTGGATCAGGCGATCAAGTGTACCCTCAGTCAGTTTGCAGATGACACTAAATTGGGCAAGAGTGCTGATCTGCTGGAGAGTAGGAAGACTCTGCAGAGAGATCTGGACAGGCTGAATAAATGGACTGAGGTCAATGGTATGAGGTTCAATAAGGCCAAGTACAGGTCCTGCACTTGGGTCACGACAACCCCCTGCAGTGCAACAGGCTGGAGGAAGAGTGGCTGGAAAATGTCCCAGCAGAAATGGACCTGGAGGTGCTGGTTGACAGTGGTTGAACATGAGCCAGATGTGCCCAGATGGTCAAGAAGCCAATGGAATCCTGGCTTATATCAGCAATAGTGTGGCCAGCAGGACCAGGGCAGTGACCTCAGTACTGGGCACTGGTGAGGCCACACCTCAAATCCTCTGTCCAGTTTTGGGCCCCTCACTGCAACACTGAGGTGCTGCAGCATGTCCAGAGAAGGGCAACAGAGATGGTGAAGAGTCTACAGAGAAAGTCCTATGAAGGACTCCTCCTGAAGGAGCTGGGGGTGTTCAGCCCAGAGAAGAGGAGGCTCAGAGGGAACCTTATAGCTATAAATACGTGAAAGGAGGTTGTAGCCAGGTGAGGGGTAGCCTCTTCTCCTTGGCAACCAGTGACAGGTTGAGAGAAAATGGCTTTAAGTTGTGCTAAGTGAGGTTCAGGTTGGACATCAGGAAGAATTTCTTTGCAGAAAGGGTTGTTAAGCATTGGAATGGACTCCCCAGGGAGGGAGGTGGTGGAGTCACCATCCCTGAACATATTAAAGAAATGATTGGACATGGCACTCAGTGCCATGGTCTGGCTGACATGGCTGTGATTGGTCAAAGGTTGGACTCGATGATCTTGGAGATATTTTCCAACCTAAATGATTCTGTGATTATGCGATCCAATTATTTTGGGTCAAATAAAACAAGCCAGTCCACGTGACTCATGATCACAAGTGAGTGGTGTCTTAAGTCCAGACTGACGTAGACTAAGACGCTGCATCTGGTGTTTCTTCATGGTCAGCTGCAGGTTTCCAAAGGCATCAAGGCTTGACAGTGCAGGATGTTTTTTCAGACTCAGTGTAGGACACTTTTCCAGACTGAGCACAGGCCTTAATCACTGCACCAGTGTCAGCAGCAATAAGAGTTCTTCTGTACTGCAGACTATCCCAGCAGTGACAGAAAGCCCACAGAACCTCATTTGCCTGTTTCATAAATAGGCCAAGAGTTCATCCAATGTTCGTTTCAATCAGAATTACACTAGGGAGCTGGTTGCTGCTCTTGTGAAGCAGCAACCCATTAAATCCCATCAGTTGGGAGCATGGTCAGATCCCATAGGACATGCATGAGCACAGAAGAATTTAAAGAAATTACATTTTATTTCCTTTTGTATTCCAGTGTGTAACTCATTTGTGTATTCATAGTAGGGAGTATAAGGGCAAATCCTTACCCACACCACAGGAGAATAGTTTCTGCAGAGCAAAACCTCAGCCATCTCTTGTAGTAGGAGTGGTTTTGTCTCACTGTGGACCAGCTAGCAGAGCAGGAATGTATCCTTCACCAGTTATGTGGGTCTGATCGCTGAACACAAAGAACAAGTAAGTTCCAGGCTGAAAAAGAGACATCTGAAGGGGAAAAATGATAGCTAGAGAACCTTGAGCAGCACAAACTGTTAAGGAAATCATTATCCATTGTCTCTTCCAATCAGGCAAAGAGTACATCAAATGAAACCAGCAAATGGTAGGTTGTTGTGGATGCTAAAAGCTAAATGAGTTCCAGAAGTGACTAGAAATAAAATCAAGAAATTCTGTAAGATATCTCCTCTAGTTCAGCAGTTCTCAGAGCTACAGCTGTCTGAAGGCTGGCAAAATATTTTGAAGCATCATATGACTGCCCTGTCCCACTGTTGGAGGGCTGACAGCCTTTTCGCTGTACCTTTGGTTTGTGGTCAGTGTGTTTCTTAGTCCACCCTAAACTCAAGTGTGTCCAAAGGACACGAAGATATGAGGTAGCCTAGAAGACATATCTATAAAAGTAGTTAGAGCAGAGGAAATGGTACAGATATCTCATTCCCTCCCAGAAACCCAGAGGGAGTCAGGTCACACTTCTAAAGTAGTCTGTGGCCTCCTGCCCAACATCTGTCAGCCTGTCCCTTTGAAGCCAGTCTCTGGAGATCGCTGATCTAAGACTAAATCTGTGTCTGAGGCAGTAGATTGGATGCAGCACTCATGGAATATACATAATAGAGTGTATACAGATGTTTCATATTCTAAAATCTTGGGTTTGGAGCAGCTGTCCAATGGAAATTGGAAGTCGCGATTAGAGACTTTCTCATCCAGTACATGTGAAAAATGGCAGTATAGCTGTATGCAAGTCTGTATGTCATCCAATTTGCAAAACCTATGGAGGATGATGAAACAATACTTTTAGTTAATATTATTCTATGGTCTTCCCTAGAGTTATCAATAGTTTTTCAAACATAAGATCTTTCTTAACACAGTTCTTCAGAAAAAATAAATAGTTCACAAATCGTTCAACTTGTCATCAAGCACTTTCCAGTTGTTTATTTTCTCTTGACATAGATTGTGTTGGTCTTCCTTCAGTCTCTCTTTTCTAGTTTTCCTCTAGGTTTCACACCACCTAAAAAAGATGTAATTAAGCTCTAGAAAATACATAACTAAGCCATTCACTCCTGTTGCCCATCCTGTTAAGATAGCCAGTCACAAGTTCTGTTTCAAAAGAAAATCCCTGTCAAGAATAATAGACATTGTAGACTCAAGCCTGAAATTGTAAGGACGTTGAAGCATTAAAGACAAGCATTTTGGTGCCATACCAGAAGAGACTACCCAATTTCAGGGCCAGTCACCTGTATAGAGTAGCTCCAGTAACAACTGGAATCACACCACTGCTGAAAATCAAAATATTTCACCAGGCATGTGTGTGCGAGGCTCAGCACCCCCGTTCCCTGTGTTTTCAAGCAGCACTCAGGGTGCTGGATGCTTCCAGATGTAGCCCTGGCAAGCATTTTGCTTTTGCTGAGAGCTGTAAGCACCATGAAGTCCACAGTGCAGTTTCTTAGCCTTAAAATAAAACATGCTGAGTTCTTCAGACAAAAATTATTTCTGCCTTTTTTTCCCCTCTCCTGTGAATTTGTCTTTATATTTCAATATTTTTTCTTCCCCTCCCTTCACCCTCCCTCTCCTGCTTTTTGTCTGGACAGCTGTCTGCCAAATCACTTCATGATGTTCCTGCTGTCAGATTTGTACTTCTTTCATTACCCTTCTACTAAGAAAAAAAAGATTTTGCTGGTAAATCAGCAATGAACACCTTCCCCACTGAGTCAGTATGTGCAATAGGCACTTTTTGCAGAGACTAAAAACAACAAGAGAATGCAGAATGCCTAATTATTTTCTGGTCAGACTAGGCTATTATCGTTAATGATGATCTGGATAATTAGTTTTTAGATGTTGTGTTTAAATTAGCAGTGAGCCCAATCTGCACAGCATTTGATCCTTCAAAACTCAAGCCAGGATTCTTAGTCAATGGAAGACCTCATGAAAAAAAAAAAAAAAACAAAAACTGTTTTCCTGAAATAAAATTCTGACTTGAGTTGAATCTAGCATGAGGAGGTGAAGAATTCAAAATGTGTAGGGTTTTCTTTTGGGCTCAAGGCTTTTCATCTGAGCCAGCTTATCCACTCTTTCTTAGTTTACACCAGAAATTTCAAACATATTTTCCTTGGAGAGACTGACACAGTAAAAATTATAAGATAAAAAGTCAATATTCATTTGCAGAGGAGCGTCTGAATAGCCAATCCCAATTCCATGTTTAAAATACTTAGGTCAGCTCTTGTCAGAAATATGCATGTGGAAGCAGGAATACAATTATTCAAGTGCTGGATTTGTTCTTTCCTGTTTCTGAAAACTGGATTAATCCTCTGAAAATAAAGACCAGGGTCCATTCCCTGCAGTCAGCTCTTAGAAAAACGAAGACATTCCGTTAGGTGGGCTGAGTTTTTAATTTCTATGTATATTATATTCACAGGGATGTAAAGTTTTTTAATGCTGTCAACCCACAAGACCTCCAGATCACTACCATGACAGTTATTTCCAAGTTAGAGCCTCATCCAGAAAAAATGGCAGAACAGAAATCAGTGCCCTGCTGTCTTCTCTTCAGTTCCTTGCTGTGTCTCAAGCAAACTGTAACAAAACCACTGGAGAAGGTTTAACGGTGCATTACTGCTATCACAAAAGCTAAAGCCACTCCTAAGTGAGTGACCATCTGGCATGAAATTCAGAATATGTACTCACTCACTGGCAATCTTTTCCTGGCTGTCATTTCTCCTTAGCCACAAAAGTCTGCCAAGGGCTCATGGAGCCTGAAAGCTAATCACCTCCATTTCCTTCCTCCGAGGATAAACCATCTTTCAACCAGAGTCTTAACAACAGCTTCTGACTTCTGTCACCACTGAAAATAGTCTAAAATCCTTAAATGAACCAAATGCAAAAAAGAAACATAACATATGGGGCTCTGTCCTACTGTGCATGGACCCCACAGGGATGTGGGCAGGAGAAAAGTGCAGGGGGTTGCAGGGGTTTGCCAGGCCACACATGCCATTTGTGCTGTGCAGTGACAGCCTATGGTGATTCTGTGCTTGTAAAAGTAAACCAGATCCTTTCTAAAAAATCTGTTCTATGAGATGGACCACCTACCCCCAGCATTTAAGCTACACATGCATTTGCCAGCTTCCATGTGTCTCCTTTAAACTCTCTCCCTCTTTTATCTCTGTTCCTCCTTCCTCTCCATTACCTCTCAGCCAGATCCTCGCTGTTTGTTCCTCTCTTTGTTTCTATTCCACATTCAGAAGCTGAAGAGCCACTAGGCTAAGATTTTCAGTATCCAAAGAACGCTGGACATTTCTCTCCTAGAGATTTGAAAGGAATATGGGCACCTCCCTCTGGCTTCTCTGGAAATCCTACAGGAACTGATTACTTTGCAGTCTTTTTGATTTCGGTTGGGGCTATATTTTTTTTTTTCTTCAGTTTGTGCATTTTCTCCTTTTGCCAAGGGGAAATTATACCATTTTACAGGGATGGATAAGTAACCACTGAGGTCACAGGTGAGAAGGAAGGAGCCCGACCATACAATGAGAGAATCATAGAATCGTTAAGGTTGGAAAAGACCTCTAAGATCATCGAGTGTGACCTTTAACCCAGCACTACCAACTCCACCACTAAACCAAGTCCCCACGTGCCACATCTTTGTGTTTTTTGAACACTTCCAGAGCTGGTGAATCCATCCCCTCCCTGGGCAGCCTGTTCCAATGCCCAACCACCATTTCAGTGAAGAAATTTTTCTTAGTATCTAATCTAAACCTTCCCTGGCTCAACTTGACACCCTTTTCTTTTCTCCTATCACTTATTACATGGGAGAAGAGACCAACCCCCACCTATTTACAATCTCCTTTCAGGGAGTTGTAGAGAGCAATAAACTGTTCCAAGTGGGAAAGGATGAAACTGCAAGAGAAAGTGGCCAAAAATAAGGACTAGCTAGGGTCACCTGGACATCACTTACACTACTTTTACCCCTTCTGACTAGGACTTACTCATCAGTTAATGAGTCTCAAATAACCATATTTGTCACTGATAGCTCTTTTAAGTCCAGAAGCAATTCCGTGTTCCTTTAGAACAACAGCTTTTAGTAGCTTTTGTGATCATGTGTATATGTGACATGAGTCACTCACAGGCAGGCTTATGAAGTCTCAGAGAAGAGCTGCACTCTTCATGCAAAGCAAAGTCTTCTGCACAGGTCTCTTTTCAGGGTGCAAGTTTAGTGCTCAGCTTACTTCACTTCAACAGTAATGCTGTATGGAGGCAGAGTGCATATGTGACAGCTCACTGTCCCATCCCCTGCAGGAAAAAAGAAAAAATATTTCCAAACAATTCCTTTAAAGCACGACATTTCTCTGCATGCCCTCCATGGTTTACTTTTTATTGCACAGGACGGACACAAACATAAAAAGAAATTCCCAAGTCCTTTGCAGAAATCCTAGCTGTTATTCTGACAGTATTCCTTGTTTCTGATGTTCATTTTGCAGATGAAGTTATTTCACTGTTCAAACACTGCATCTCTCTGTGTGACAGCTACTGAGTCTGCTGCAAATATTTAGCTATATTTTTCCCAGCTTCATTGCCTAAATTTTCAGTAGAAGAGCAAGACTCAAAATAATGTTTCCCTCACCCCTCTCTCTGCTAACAAAAAATGCCAGACATTTTTATTTGTTTGATAATGAATTATATTTTCCTGAGTTACCGTTTGGAAGGAATTTTGTTAAGGAACATTACTTACAAACTAGGAAACAGCCCTCTTAATACCAAGGAGTGAGAAAGCTGATGGAAACCACTGCTTCAGTTCTGCAATGCACCAGAAGCTTCCCTAGGAGAACAAGCTGGGCTGGGACTCCTGAATAACCTCACTGCATCTAATTGAGTTCCTTACAACTGACCTTTAATGATTTAAAAACCGGGATGCTGGCATTCCCAGTGACCTTCTGGGGTCAGTGCTTGAAGTCCTGCTGAAGCCAAATTGGTGCTTTCTGCTGCAGGTCATGACACAGCCCGTGTGCAGTCACTGCCTTCAGTGTAATCTTCTTCAATTATAATATCCCAGAGATGGCACCCATAGTTTTAAAACGGGCTAGGGAGAGATGATGTTCCAGGCTGATAAAGGTTTTTCAATTCTGAAAGCAGTGAGGCCCTTAAGGTCCTAATTTCCCTTTGAAAACAAATTAGCTTGGAGTGAATTTTTTTCTTGGGTCCAAGCTGAGCAGTCACATTTGCATCACTGAGCTCCTCTCTTCCCAAATACTCCCAAATTATGTGAGCATGTCAGAGGTGTCCAGACTGAGTCACTCTGGGTCACACTGTCCCCAGGTAGGAGCCTACTAAATCCCAAGAGAACAGGGAAAAATATGGTGGAGCCCAGCTTTTCAGTATTGCTCATATTTATTGCCAGTGATACAGTCTGACAGCTCAGTAGGCTCACAGCCTGTTGGGCTGTATCTGCAGAAATATAGCCAGTACACAGATGGAAATAAATATTTCTATTTCTTCTATTCTCATTGGACCACATGTAGAATATTATGTCCAACTTTGGGTCCCTCAGTAAAAGGATGATTCAATAAACAAGAACATAGTCATGGGGAGGAGAGTCTGGAGCACAAGCCCTACAAGATGAAATTGAGGGAACTGCACTTGTTTAGCCTGGAGAAGAGGTTTGGTGGGAACCTAATAGCAGCTTTTCAGTATGTACAGGTTTGTTCTCAGGAACACAGAGTAAATGTCTTTATCAACATGATGCAGGACCAGAGGATAGAAGAAAATAGTTATAAATTGAAAAAAGGGAGATTTTAACGTGAGAAAAAATGTGCATCCCAGGAGCTGAGACCATGGGGAGACTGCACAGGCGAGTGGAGACTGTTGACTACAGAGGTGCCTCATTCAGTCTTTACATCAGGTTTATGCCTGCCACCTATCACACACCCACATCCTAGCCCATTCAGTGTTTCTTTCCTGCCTTTCTGAAATAGCACTTTGTGCCAAAATTGTGGTATATTTTTAGATTTAAGAAACAAGAAAAATTTAAATAAGAAAAAAACCCATGTATTATATATTGGAATGAATGCTTTAGATGCAGTTTGACTTCCAACTGCCCAAATAATAACTAACTAAAAGCTCACAAGGTAGATTATCATCATTTAGGAACGGGATGCAACACACACTGGTAGCAGTGCATGTTCCTTCAAAGCAAGAGCTCAGGCCCTGTGTTATAGCAATGATCTAGATATTAGGAAAACCTTGGGACATGGCTTTGCCATGGTCTTGCTGTGGGAATCTGGACTAGCAACTTATTCCCAGAAATAGAAAGACTTTCTCAGGAGTCCAAAGGCAGCAACAGAATCTCCATTAGGACAGACTGCAGCTCAGAGAGACACAAATTTGCCCAGTTTCTCAATAGAGGCAAAACTCCTTTACCTCAGTCCTATTCTGCTCCACAGCCTAATTTATTGCCTGTTCAGAGTAGCTCTTGCCTGTCTCAAAGGAGCTTTGTGAAATTAGATTCATTAAGCCATGTTAAGTGCCGTGAGATTCTCGCATGGTTAAATTTCAGAAGGGCAGAGAGCACTGTCATCTAACAAGGGGCCTCCTCTGTCCTACAAATACGTGATACACACTTGTGTGTTATGGTGAAGAAACCCTATCTATTCTAGAACTTTTGAGATTTATTTTTTCTTCTTTTCTCCAAAACGTTTCCTGCATTTTCCAGCCCCATACACATTCAAAAAATCCATGGAATCGTATCTGGGCCATTGAAAAGGGAAATTTTAACAAAAACATCAGAATAAGTCCTACTGCCAGGAATAAAAAGAAAAAAAAGTCTTATGGATGTTAAGCAAAATGTTCCATGAGATTCAATAAATCATAGGAGAGATCAAGCTTACTGAGACATAGAGATGTTACCTAGCTGTCCCCATTTACCAGCAGGACTCTTGAATGGCCACAAATACACTCAGAAACCAGGTTCATGTGTGTGATAGCCGTGTCTAATTCATGGCTCCTTGCAGGTTGTTATTATGAAGCCATTTTCAGTGTTTTAAACAAGACTGGCAATTTCCCACAAGCATTTATCCTGTCCCTGCAGCTCAGAGAAGCAGAAGTGACAGATGTGGCTCCAGTGCTGGGAGAGGGACACTGGTGTCCCCTGGCACTGCCACAGCCACTCCGTTTGCTGGATTTCCTGGTGCAGTACATCCCTACGGAGGGACGTGGCTGGCACTGGATTTGCTGCCATGCTCATGTTGGGCAACAAATCACCCCCCATCCCAGCAGCTGAGTGAGAGCCAGGTTTGCCTGGAGAGTGGACACTTTACCACAGGACAGTGACTGCACTGATAAGCCCAGCAGTGTAGGGCAAATAAAGGTTTCCCATCTCGCTGAATGCTGACTCTATTGACACGCTTTGTTCACAGCAAGCTGTGCAAAGTGGCTGTTTTGGTTTGCAGATGCAGAACATCCAGACTTATCTTCAAAGATATCTGCAAAACCCACCAGTTTTGACAGCAAAAAACCCTGGCTACTACTGCTACTTAAGTGCCAACATATGGATTTCAGGCACTAATTGCATGCACCACGGCTTGATTAAATTGTTCCCTGGAGATTTGCCAGAATAAATTATCTCACTTAGCAAAAGCTGGATCTGCACTGCAATTTTGGAGCTGTGCCACACATGCCAAGGCAGCACACAGCTACAGTGGCAGCGTGCCTCAGGTGGTACAATCTCAGTGCACATAGCTCTGGTTTACATCCCACTGTCCTCTACTACACTGAGTAAGTGTAGTCTTAAATATCATCTCTTCTGCAGAACCTGCTACCTGTGCTCTTCTTTTGTTAGTCTCTTAACCAGGATAACATTTTCATGATCAAATGCTCAGATCAGCTTGGAAATAGCTGGGAAAAGGGACTGTTCTGAAACCAGTTGCATCAGCTAAGTGCCTGAGACTTGAGCTTTTTTAAAAAATTAGTCCCTAATATCAAGACATTACAATGTTCCAGAAAATCCCCACTTGAGAATTTCAAGAACAGTGTCTTGATCTGAATAACAGATACAACTTCACTGAACTCCATGAGCAGTAGTAGTTCTCAGGGATGATTGGGCCACTATCCTTCATGATTAATCAGACTTTCTTATGTTTTTTAATTTTTAGTCCAAGAAAAATCTACCATGTGGACAGCTTTTTAATGTAAAGCTTTACAGCAAACAGCTGTAAACACATGAAAACTTTCTTCTCCCCAGAGAACAGGAATCAGAATTGCAGCTTTTTGTGACCCTAGAAATACAGTGGCCTCCAAGGCTGAGGGCCCCTGTGTAAACGGGGAGAGTAGTTCTATGGATGCTTTTTCTGCTTAGACCAAAAGAAAAAAGAAAAAACAGAACAAAACAAACAAACAAAAGGATAAAAAAAAACACACACACCAAAAAAACCCAACAACAACAGAAAAAAACCACTAGAAAAGAAAGAAAAAAGAAACCAAAGTAACTATAAAGCTGCTGTATTTTTTAGGAGCACATTTACTGTGAGCTGAAGGCTTGTCTACATACTGAACAGCATTGCTTGAGCTGCTGAAAACAGACTTCTTCTTTAGCCAGTTTGAGGGGGAAAATGCAGAGTGATATGTGTGCTTATCTTCATTATGGTTTAGCGCAAATAAAATAATTCCTGCTAGAATAAACTGAGACAAGAATAGCAATTCCAGCCCACACAGTTCTGCAGGAAATGTTCCAGAATAGCTACATGGAGTACATTCTTATTACCAAATCAGAGGGCTCTTGAGAGAGGACATGTGAACCAAACCATGTGGATCTGTGGGTATGTAATCAAAGTTACAAAGCCACAGGGACTTAACGATGCTCAAAGCATCCATTGTACCTTGGTGACAAAAAAAGCCTCTCTGCCCATCCTGTTGCTTTGAAGCTGTTCATTTACATCACCACGATGCAAATTAAATCCCACACTTCCAGTATAAGGGAGTTTAATGCTTGTTACCATCTAGCAGGGAGGTTAATAACAGATCAGCTGCTTTCTGAGGGACAGTAGCTCGTTCAGTCACAGCCTTGTGCCTGTACCCTCTGGCAAAACTGCAGAGTGTCAGCTAAAGCTCAGGATACTCCTTCCAAGCACTGTAGAAAAGGCTTTATTTTGGTTTAAACTAAAATAAGCCACTCCCAGTGGTTTATTTTGTGAAGACGAACTTCAACTCAACAGCAATATCTGAGATGCCAGGACACCTGGCCTTTCCTGGTGTTTTAGAAGGACAGGAGGACAAGGACCTCCTGAAGTCCTCAGCTCCATGTGGCCCAGGGCTTGTGAAAGTCCCTGTCCATGTATGGCTGGCAGCAGAGTCTGGCCCAGATGAGATTACACCTGTTTACAGGGGGAGACTGAGCTACAGCAGGACACTGGTTCAGTGTCTGCATTACAGAAAAGACTGCATCTAAATCTGTAAAATCCCAAGTCATAGAGGTTGCTGAAAAGCAATAGAATTATCCTTTTTTTTTTTTTACCAGACTGTCTAATTTGTTATTGATGTCTGAGCCTTCAAAATTTGCCTGTTCTACAACATTTTTTCAAAACAGTCCTTTGCCTTTGAATTCTTAAAGACAGTCTGTGGTCAAGGAAACATCTGGGGAAGATTAAAAAAATTAAATGATTGGGCAATTATTAATAAGTTTCCCTTGGGAATCTCAAGTACACTATTGCAGGAATGTCAAGCACACTATGGCTTTTCAAATGGTTTCGTCAGGCTGTACTCCAAGATTAGCTTCAAATTTAATTTACTGGACACAACTTCTAGTCACCAATCTTTCCTTGTCATTTAAGAAGCTATCATAGGAAAAAAATGCCATAATCTTTCTTCATTCCTTTTGAGATGTGATCAAGAGTTTCACTTCTGTGAGAGCAGCAGAGTAGATTTGGAAATATTTAAGCACTGGACATAGCAACATAAGAAAAAAAGCAAGAAAAGCGGGACTTTGGACCATATAAATCAAACCAGTAGGGCAAATAGAGATTATTAAAAGTTTTTATCATTTATTAAAAGCTGTAGGTCAACATGACATTAGCTCAGTTGTGTAGAGCATGGTGCTAATAATGCCAGGGTCATGGGTTTGGTCCCCATATGGGCCATTCACTAAAAGCTGGATTCGATGGTCCTTGTGGGTCCCTTCCAATTGAGACAATTCTGTGATTCTGTAATTCTGTGAATCTGTGATTCTGTGGTTCTGTGACATTGTGCAACACTTGAAGAGTACTAACATGCAACAAATGTGCCATTTCAGCAGGTCTGCAGTCAGAACATCTCAGAAAAAAAGTTTAAATGAGTAAAAAGTACGAGAGGTGGGGACTTATTCTGTATAAGTGAGACTAGAAAGTTCTGCAAAAGGCCTTACATTTGTGATATTTGCACAAAATGGAAATTTATGTCTTATTAGTGCATTTGGTTATCAAATACAATGAGTCTTGGAGAAGATGTATCCCACTGTGAACAGCAAAGGCATGCAAATCCCCAGACCTTAGTAAGGAACACAGTCTGAAACCAAAATATATTGTCCATTTGTGTCTAATTATCTGTTGTTTAAACAGGCTCAGTTTCATGAAAATAAAGGTCCATTACAATCCTAGCAGAACCCAGGGAAATAACTGGGCATCAGAACAGTTTTTGTGCATATGCTCAGTGCACTGCTCTCATTGGGGTTTGTTTTCAACATCCTCTATGAACACCCTCAATCTGTGATCGTCAGAACATCTCTCATTAAAAAACACTGTCAATGCCTTTCCCTAAATATTTCTGTTCCATTTTATAAATACCACTCTTTAATAATCTGTGCTTCCCCCTTTGTCTCTAGGTGGCAAATCTGCTCAGACTCTTCCAGATCCCCCAGATAAGCTACGCCTCCACCAGTGCCAAGCTGAGCGACAAATCCCGCTACGATTATTTCGCACGGACAGTGCCCCCGGACTTCTACCAAGCGAAAGCCATGGCTGAAATCTTGCGGTATTTCAACTGGACGTACGTGTCCACGGTGGCTTCCGAAGGGGACTACGGGGAGACGGGGATCGAGGCCTTCGAGCAAGAAGCCCGCATGCGCAACATCTGCATCGCCACCTCCGAGAAAGTGGGACGGTCCAACATCAGGAAGTCCTACGACGGCGTGATCAGGGAGCTGCTGCAGAAGCCCAACGCCAGGGTGGTGGTGCTGTTCATGCGAGGCGATGACTCCCGGGAGCTCATCGCGGCCGCCAACCGCTTCAACGTGTCCTTCACCTGGATTGCCAGTGACGGGTGGGGAGCGCAGGAGAGCATTGTCAAGGGCAACGAGCACGTAGCGTCCGGGGCCATAACCTTGGAGCTTGCTTCCCACCCGGTTAAAGAGTTTGACAAGTACTTCCAGAGTCTCAGCCCTTACAACAACCGACGCAACCCCTGGTTCAAGGATTTCTGGGAGCAAAAATTCCAGTGTAGCTTGCAGAACCGGAAACCACATAAAAAGGCTTGTGACAAGCACTTCACCATCAACAGTTCCAACTATGAGCAAGAATCCAAGATCATGTTTGTTGTGAATGCTGTGTATGCAATGGCCCATGCCTTGCATAAAATGCAGAGGACTCTCTGCCCAAACACCACCAAACTCTGTGATGCCATGAAGCATCTGGATGGCAGGAAGCTGTACAAAGATTATCTCCTGAAAGTAAACTTTACAGGTAATAACTCCTCTTTTGGTACATACAGAATGGCACTGTAATTAGGGAAATGTTCATCAGTCATAGTAAGAGTTAGCAAAATTCCTGGTAGCAACTCTTTTCACAGTTCAGACCAGGGTGGTACCCAGGCAAGGTCACTCCTGTCACAAGAACACAGAAAGGAGAAGGAAAAGGAGCTTGGTGAGAACCCTAAAAAAAACCCAGCTTGATGTTCCTCCTGTTCCAGCAGAAGGAAGTTGTGAAGGTGGCAACAGCTGGTCTTGGCAATGTTGCACTCCATCCTCTAAAATTCCACACCAACATCCATTTAATTCACAGCCAGTTTGGGCATGTCTGAAAGCCAATGGTCCTTTCACCACCTGCTGCACCAGGCAGCCGCCTGCTATTCCCATGCCAAGACTTGGCCTTCTCTCCCTCGCTTTGCTATGAATTTACATAACTGCTGGACCATGGCCAATGTCCTTGCAATAGTAAAGTAATAATTCCTGTCATAAAACCAGATGTATATAAAATATTTAGATATGTGGGATAGTGCCATTACCTGTGTTACTACAGGCTTAATGACGAAGTATAAAAAAAGCTACATTAAACATGTGCAGGAGATGTGGAGGAGGGTGGTCAGTCTGGGAATGATATGAGCAAACTTCATGGGGACTGGCTGCACAGCACATGGCATCTCTCTGGTTTTGCCATCACATGTGGCTGAGTTTAGCTTTTTTATTAATACTATGCAAATAGTATTAATACAATATTACACCTTAGCAAAGCTAAATAGATCTACAGAGGAAACAAAAGTGTAGAACATCCTGTCTTTTTGTTGCTACATGTCTAAGTTTCTTCTGAAGCATCTAGGCTGAACTTGCCTTTCTATGTATTATTAAACTGATATTCTCAACTGACTGAGTTGATAGTAAGGAAACATCATGCTGTGCTTTGTGTGAGAACAAAATTCCAAGAGGAATTGAAGGATAAACATGTAGGATGCAGCATGCTCAATCCTGAGAGACCTTCAATAACTGTACAATGCTAATAACACTGGAAACTGTTATTTATTTACTGTCAAATTGGAGCTTGAACTTTTCCCTCCTTTAGAGGTCTTCTCAGCGTTTGGCCCAGATCACCTCTAGATACTACCAACCACATCCCTGGTGCTTCACCAGCTCCCAGTGGGGTATGGCTGGTGTAGCCAAGTACTCAAGTCAGAATGAAACAAACTTTTTGGGTTTAGACTTTTGGAAATTAAGAAGAATCCTTTCTCCTTCCCTTCCTCACAGCACTTACAACATAGAAATTCTTTTCTTGCTTGCCTGCACTTATGCTCAGAGATACTTGAATGTCTTTAAATTTTTGAAACCAATTGGTTTGAGGAGGACAGCGTTTCATAGGAGCTGGTTCCTGGCATACTGATCAGGAGGGAAGGCAGTGGTGTGTTTCTGTCCCTGCCAGGGAGATACTTCAGGACTGTAATGACCTACCCAAATAAGTAGGCACTTCAATATCTTAAACTTCAATTATTTTGAAGATTTTTCTGACACTACAGGTATTTTTATGGGCTTAACTGAATACACTATTAATAGATTCCAGCCTTAAGACTAAGCAACCTTAGTTCGAATATAGGATTCTTAATCATTTTTCTAACATACAGATATTTTTAAGCACCCAAGCATTTTTGCACTCAACATCTAGATATGAAGTCAAAATAACCCCAAGTTTCTTTGGCAAAAATCTCAGGAAAATTTTTATTTAGCTAGAGCCAGAAAAATTAATTTTAATTTTGACTGAAATATCTTTTATACTTTTATGAATTGGAAGTTGAAGCTGTTCAAGCTGGAAAAAAAAAATTTGAAGCCTGTAATTTTTCAGTGTTGAAAACAGAAGGCTCTTTTTTTGAACCAAATTAATTTGATTAAAATTCAGCATGGAAGTCGTTGAAATTCTGAAGAGGTTTAGTTTCCATTAATTTTCATTTCCAATTTAAAACATTAAGAAACCTCTCAAGTTCTTTTCCAATGGCTTTGTTCCGTATATATTTTTACCAGCTTACAACATGATTTGTTCATCTCCTTTCTTTATTATTAGTTCTTCCATTATAATGTGAATCCCTGTTTTAATGTAAGTTATTTTTTAAGCAGGTGAGTGATTTTTATGTAGCGAGTTATTCAGCAAATCTTCCATGGCTTCTTCCTTTAAGAGAGGTGTGAAAAATTAATACATATATAAGATTTTAATACATATAAGTCTTGTCATTGATTTCTATGGGACCAAGAGTTATCATCTGCTCTTCCCTGGCTTAAGAAAGTCTTTGGGTGTGTTGTTAATGCAATGTGAGGACCCTGTTGCATGGTACGTTTGATCAATGATGCTCTCCTATTTCCACCTCCAAACCTGAGAATGTTTTCCCAGTGCTGAGGGAGGGTGGCATGGAAGTCACCAGCCCAGCAGCTACACTGCAACCAAGTCAGGCTGTGGATTTTCTCCCTTCTTTCGCCTGGGTAGCAATCCACACCCACCACAAGGAAAGGCAAGAACAGAACAGTGATAACCATATTTGCAGATACACAAGTAGCTATTTAAGCAATGCCTCCTCTGCTGAAAGGCAGGGGTCCATATAGACAAGCCCTGCAAGCATCAACCCTCAGGTTTCTGTGAAAGAAATCCAGCAAATGGCCCTGAAAGTATCGTCCCAGTTTCCTGGAACACAGTGTATTTCACACACACCAATCTGCGTAAATGATCCGGGCGCATTTCTATGACTGGTGTGGGACGGAGCAATTTTAGACATTTACCCTTCACACTCAAATTAGTTTTGATTAGTCTTTGATTACAGTTAATGGAGGGGATCAGCACTTACAGAGTGTGCTCCAGCCCATGCAAGGCATTATTTGCCCCTACATCTCTTACTACTGACTACAGATGGGGTACAGAGTGATTAAGGTTTATTTTCACTTGCCATTTAGCTGAAAGCCTGAAGTGAGACTCTCGGGCACAGCAATAATGTGATTTGCAAGGAGATACTCAGGGACCAGCTAACAGTAGGGTGGCTGTAGGGGACTGGCCAGGATTTGTGCATCCTTGTGCTGCCACTGCTGCTGACATGCTGTGTGAGAGGTATTTCACTAACATCTCTGGGCTCCTACTTATTTCTCCTTTTTCATTAAATTGAAATAACTCCACAGAACTGCAGTGTGGCATGAAGACAGGGTGAGATTTCACTCCTTATTGTCTGTGAGATACACCAAGCACATCATTTTCTTGCAAGTCGGCAAGACGTATATGACAAATGTGATATCCTGAACATTTTCAGCAAAGGAAAAAAGAGACACCTGTGCCTAATTCCAGCTTCCAGCAGCAGGATGTGAGAATGCAAAGCCCAGCCCCTAGATAAACACACTCACTCTATTTCAGTGCTTGTTTGGCCTTTCAAAGAGATATAGGCTGGTTCATCTTCTTGATCTTCCCATCCTCTACATTCCCTCCTGAGGGCACAAGTGCTGCACTTGATGTTCTAAATCGTGATGGTTTTCTGCTGATAAAGAGATGCCGGTTCAAGAGGCTGTTAACTTGTATTACCACAACAACAAAGAAGTGCTGAACAAAAGTAAAGGTCTCTGTGGCAGAGAGCACAGAGTAAACTCAACTTCTCACCATACCCAGCCATTGCCGGGTGAAGGGCAGCATACAGAGGGACTCCTGGGAGGACTGTGAATCCAGGGATGAACCCACTTATCCAGGAGCCTTGCTCCCTCACAAGGGTGGAGGGTAAAGTGCAGCAAACAGCTTTGCTGAGTATTTCAGCTTGTTTAAGCCACCAGGAGAGCACAGAAAAGCTGTGTTGCCATTGCCCACAGCACTACTGCAAGCCTCACGTTTGACAAGTGCCAGGACAGTGTGAGAGGGGTATCTGTCATTTGGGATAAAAAAGTGGCAGGGTTCTGCACAGCTGTGCTCTACATGTTGCTGCCTGGTGTAGCTGCTCCTCCAGGACATTGGAGTGGAGGTGAGGAAGGGTAGCAATGATATTGAAAGACCAGCATTAGCTCCATCTGGCCCAGGGTTGCTTATCTGGTTGTGTAGGGTAACAGCCTTGTCAGCCAGGAGTGTGGGCCTGGGCTCCAGCTTTTCCCACTCCAGTTAGCAGGGCTGATGGTATAACAGGACTAACTCTGCCCTCAGTCTAGAGCGGGAGCATATAGGCAAAGGGGGGTTGGATTTTGGGATGTATGCATGTCCATCTGTCTCATGCAGCTTTCTGAATCTCCACAGCTAATGGTTGGAGGAATTTGGCTGAAGTAGTAGACTTGGAAAAAAGACATAAAAAATTTTAGGCAATGCATATTTAAAGTACTCAGTGTCCTTTCCTATCCATTTCTTCCTCCTGTGCTACCAGAGCCACTGTCATGTCCCTTTCTGTCTTGTGTTCAGAAATCTCTCTCTTCTACGGTAAAGGCTTTATCATCAAAACTAGCTTATCCTGGGCAAATCCTGTCCCATGGCTAACCAGAATGACTACTCCAAATGAGAAAAGGGTTGTAAGCCAGGTCTGATTTGTCCCCTTTCCTCCACTGGACTTTATGACAAAACCTCTATTTTTACCTGGTCTTACATTTCTATGTGGTTCATTTTTTCTTTTCTTCCTCCTCACTCTGCCCCAGCCAACACTCAAATAATATGAAGCAGAAGCACAAATTCATCTTCTCCTTTATTCTTGAACACTGGTGACTTCTGTTGTGGGAACACAATTTCACAGACCATTTCCATCGTAACTGTTCCATCCAAGTAAGAAAGAGCTTAAGAGTCATGGTCTGCAACAAGCAGATGTCACCTTACTTGTGAGCACAGCAGCGTTGCATGGTCCCTGCTCTGGGATTTAGTCATAAATATTTCCTGTGAAAAGTGCACTTCAAAACTCAGTGCTCAGCCAGGCTCCATGGAGCACAGACCAAAAGAATGCTGCATTTGCTATCACGAGCAGATTACAGCTGCAGAAACTTCAAAGGCCAGCTATGAGTTTACAGCAGGGAGTACCTGAGCTGGAGCTCAGAGCCCAGGCTCTGCAGCAGATGGCCCTGCTACTCCGTCATCTCACCCAAGGAGCTCCTTCTCATCAGGTCAGATCCCCCTTGCCTTCAGCACTCAGTCAGCAGTGAGGTCCTCGTGGTCTTCCTTGTGATGCTTATTTGTAAAATAAACCAGAACACGCTTTCAGATGAAGATAAAGCTTACATGGGCAGAAGGCATCCAATACCTCGTTAATCATAAAAGTTGTAAAAGTGTAATACATGATGGATTTGCAGCTAATAAAAGCAAGGAAAATGTAGAGTGAATTCCCCAAGATACTAATTAAAAATATACATGAAAAAGATGTCTAGGATTTATAGGAAAAAATTACTGCCTTTTCCTGGGACCAAAAATGTGTCATAGTGTTTAAAACCTTGCAAGGAGCTAAGGGACTGTCTCTGAAAGCACACTTGAGACTTGCTGTTTCAGAGCAGAGGAACAGTTGAACCTGCACAGTATTTTCCCATATTCTCTCTGTATTGGAGTTACAGTGGTTAAATACACAGAGAGCTGCAGTGAGATTTTTGTGGCCTGGTAATCCTGATGGCCTCATCTACTTTCTCCGTCCTCCTCTCTCTACAGGCCTCATGGGATCTGCTGTTCCTTTACTTTGGGTAAATTTACCCTCCAAGAGTAAATAAGCTGATCTCTACTTAATCCTCTTGAAGATTTTAGTGTGTCTATATATTAATATATTTATATAGTTTGTTTATATATATGCATTTATATAGATTTTTAACTGTGTATGCTATAGATTCATAATATATAAAATCATAAAGTTAAAGAATAAAGCAGGTTGGGTGGTCTCTAGTCTAACTTCCTGCTGAAAGGAAAGGCAGCTGTTCGATCAGACCAATTTGCTCAGGTCTTTATAGATGTAAACTGGTTGAAATTAAAATACTATAGAACCTTTTCAGCCCCTAGTTTAGGTTTGAGGTATCATGATGGCAAGCAACTGGTCTGCGCTCTGGATGTGTTGTGTGTCACTCACTGCACCCTCTGAACTGAATATCTGGGCTGGCAGAAGAACACAGGCGTTTTCATCTCTAGGGCACATGTTCCAAGTAAAATTTCCATTAAAACTTCTCTCACCATGAAGGCAGGTCAATGACCTACCTGTTAATGGTGTCTGCTATCAAGCCAGAGACCATCATAAAAAGCTGCTGTTTCATGCTTTCCTTTGGCACTAATTCAGAGTAATTAGCCTGAGTGAGCAGGAGCAGAGGTTGAATTGTGTTTTTACCCCTTGAGACAAGCTCCAGCAGCTGGGGCCAAGGGGTGCTGGGCCATTGCTCCCCATCTAATTCAGGGGCAAGGTACTTTTGCCTGCTGCCACCACTGTCACCACTGCCTGCTGCCACTGCTCTCTGCCTGACCTGGGCACTGAGCTCCCATGGATAGAAAGATGGGAAATGCAGCATTAGCAGGACACAGAGCAGCAACAGCTTTTCTTTATAGTCCTCGGGAAGTCTCTGGACGTGTGTTGCCTTTGGCCTTTACCCAGCTGGGTGTCATTCCTGGAAAGCCTGAGAAACCACAGGCCAGCAACAGCCTCAAACTTGTTATAGTGGCATATTTAGGTGAAAGTACTTTGGCATCCCTAAAATTGCAACTGGATCTCTATCTAGGTTTCCTCTACTTGAATATTTAAACAACCCACCACTTCAGCTGAGCTATGAAATACTGAACATAAAATTACATAGTTTATGCCTTGCATGTAATTTATAGTCAGCTGCTTATCTCCTGTTAATAATGTAGCCTTTAGGCATCCATAAATCTCTAGATTTCACAGCATCCATGAGAGTGTGTAAATGAGGATGAGATTAGACACCCTGTGTTTGTGGAGAAACACATGACTGACAAACTGAGCAATGATTTTCTTTCAGATCACATATTTGAGAGACAGAAGGCTTGGTAACCTAATTTCTCTAAATAACAGGCTCCTGTGTTTGCCTGCTGCTTGTTTTATAATAGTTATTATTTTATCTTTTGTTTTGCTGGGAAATGATATGTGAATCCCAAATACCAAGGGTCTGTACATTCCAAGTCCTCAGAGGAGCCAGAAGTCTCATACAACCTTTTCATCCCCAACTATGCACATTTGCTTTCCCAATCCTACTGGGTTCTATAGTAGGGGGGCAACTCATGCCAGGGGATTATGTTCTTATTCTTCATGCAGATTTACCTGGGAGAAATGTTCACAGATAAGTAAAGAGATGTCAGGACTGCTTCTTTCTTCCTCTGACCTTGAAGGAGAAGATATCAGGTGAGAAAGAAGAGTTTGGTTCAGGATTCCTATCCCTTAACATTTTAGGATCTAATTTGGCCCTGAAAAGCCCATGGAAAGACCAGATTCTTCTCTACCACTTGCTACAGAAGAGCACTTTAGCACTTCCATATCTAATATCAATTAGTCTCACTTGCATGCTGAGGTACTGCGGTAGGGGCTGACAAAGGCAAAGGCTGTGCTCAGAACGTGACCACAGGAGTGCTGAGGATGGGGACAGCACATGAGAAGGTGATTCCATTTTACCCTTTTGAGTAATCCAGGTGTGTCCTGAACTTCCAGCGAGTCTCCAAGAAAACTCTTCTTTTCAAAAGGTGAGGAAGAAAACTACAGAAAGTCACAAATCCAAGTGTGTAATCCCAAAGATAACAAAATGTTACGTTATTTTTACAAAACCTATATCCTTGTTGGCAGCTAATAATTATACTACAAAGGCAGAAGTGAAAGCATAATCTATAGAAAAGTATCTTTTCTCCTGAAGCTCCTTAATTTCACGACATCCCTGGAAGACATTTTCTTCACCCAGTAGAGCACAGCACAGAGATATTCCCAGGCTAACAGTGGTTGAACAGGAACAGGGACCAGACCAGTACAGCTGCATTAGTATGACACTGACACTCAGCCCAGCCTGGTGCTGCAATCTAGACATGGATCATGGTCTTAATCCTACATCTCTTCCACATAGCAAGTTTGCAGACAAACCTGTCCCAAGCCAGCTGCTGTATTTGTACTTGTTAAACTGCAGCCCAGATGATCTGGGCTCAGTGAATCTACTTCAGCTTTCTGCAAAGCCTGAACTATTCCCTTCAAGTTTGTCTTGTCCATTTCTGATTCCCAGTGCAAAGAAAACCCACCACTCAGTGATACAGGCCTGTTTCTCTATTAAAAGGGAGAAAGAAACTAAACCCAAACTCAAAACAGCCATTGTTTGCATTTTCCACTAACATATTTTTCCCCAATTTTTTTCCATTTTTTCCAAAAGCAACCACCTCTACATCTTAATGGAACAGAAATTTCTTTTACATATGCATACTCTTCACAAACTGACCTTCTACACAACTCCCATCAACTGCAAACTGGATGGACCTGACAGACAAATGTGTGTGATTTTCATTTCCTCACTGTCAGAGCCAAGTTTCTAAACACCTCTAAAAGCATCTCAGAGAATGTCTGCCTTGGCATCACTGAAATATTTATGGTTATTTAGTTAGGAGATATAGAATATAATGTAAAAATATATTTCATTGCTGTTATCTGGGTGAGTCATTTCCTTTTGTTTCCTTCTTCCTGCCATGAAAGTGTATTTGTCTGAGCATATAACAAGTGAAGACAAAGAATACTAAAATTCTTCAAGGCAAGGGGAACGAGACACATATTCATGGACAGGGGTATCAGAGGCAGAGAAACTTCTAACAGAAATGTCCATGAAATCCTAGCTGTAGCATGGCTACAGGAGCAATCCTTTGAGTTGCTCTTTTGCTTTTTGCTCCATCCACGGACAGCTTACCTGCTCCCTGTTGGGATGAAAAGGGGTTCAGCACTAAGCCAGAAAGGACCATATCTCCAAATAGAAACCCTTAAACTGAAGATTTGTATTTTATTAAGAAATTACCAAGATCAGTAATTTGGGAGGGGTCTCCACACAAAAACTCACTCTTTCCTGAATGACTGTGGAGAACAGCTCAGGGCCAGAAGCGGTGGGGATGGGAATGGTGATTGCAAACACTCAGTAGATGGAAAGCAGAGGTTATTGTACCTCACACTCTGAAGGCCCCTGCCCCCTCAGTCTTGCACTTGCATTTCATCTCCTACAATTTTGATTTTCTTGTGCAAGCCCGTCTTTCTACTTGGCAATATATGAATCATCTCATCTTCTCTAGACTAATGACACAAATACATCTAGCACATTTCTTACAAAAGAAATTCAAGACCATTTATGAAGGCTGAGAGATATTAACTTTTTTAATGTGTAGCTGCAATTGCTCCTCAATTCAATGGAGGTTTCGTGCAGTACATTTTTCTACTTGCTGCTATACACAGTTCCTTCCCTTGACATAAATATCTATACACTATATACCCATATAAATAAATTTTACCTGTGGTTTCTGCAAAAGTAGACATTTCTCTATTGCCCTGATGAATGCAGCAGCTGAACACTGCTCCAAGTGATCAGCTTTGTGTCGAAGACTGGCCTGCTGTACCAGGATAAGTGTCCACTAGACAGTGGCTGAAAAAACTGTATGAAACTGCTATTGGGAACTGATGAAAATATGCTGGAAAAGTTTGTTAAACTTCCCCTATTACATTTGCACATCCATTTGAATAAATAGCTAATGGCTAGTTAATGCTCCAGTAACTGAAAGAATAAAAAGCCCATCTTTAAAGGTTCTTTGGAGAAGAAATTATCTCAAGTCAGAGGAAGGTTTGAGGCAGTGCTGTTAATGTCTTTTCTAGATCTCTGAAACATTTTATCAGTCTAAGCCTATCAATGTGTCTCTGCTTCCACCATAAAACAGGCAAATAAATCAACATTTTCATTTTACATTTTCCCCTGAGGTCCAGTGATTGCTGTTGCTGAACTGATTCAGTGGAGCAGAGTATTAGCAAAAATGATTCTGTACTCTCAGCTTTGTCTTTTATTCCTAAGAACAGAAGAATTTGCAAGTATTCATAGGATGTGCAGGTTGTGTGTTGTAGCATAACACATGCCAATGAGCACTGATGATGTTGGGAGACGTGACGTGTTACCTCTGCAGCTGGTGTGTGATATGCAGGAATAACCTTAAAAGCCAAGAGTTATCCTTTATCTCACTCTCTTTTGACTGAAATTCATTGTTGTGAGAAGCCCACTTTCATCTCTCTGGCTGACTCAACATTTGGTCAGCTGAGATGGACTGTGTTGAATACTGAATTAACTTGCAATTTCATTAGATATGCATTTCCAGCCACCGCCTTATTGTATGGAAAAGAGTAAAAATAAAATCCAGACTCAACCTTTACAGAGGAAGATGAGCACATTTAATGTGTGTGGTGGGCCTTACTGAAAACATTAGTTTGATTTCTCCATCAGTGGCCAAAATTGAAGCCACCCAAATTTCATGTATGCTTTGACACACTTTGTAGTGTAACTGGAGAATTATTGATGGAGGAAGTTACCCACCTTCCTGATGGCATCTCACACTAGCCAGAGCCCACCTTTGGAGGTGCCAATTTCTCTCCACTATAGGAGGCCATAGGAGCTCTGTAAAAAAACTGCACTCCCAAAATAGACACTCTAATTAAACTTATGTTCAAGAAATGTAGGTCACTTTTTTTTCATTCACATATTATATTCCTAGAGAAAACTGATTCACTCCAGAATCTTACACCATGTGATGTGTGAAACATTTACCTTTCCAGCTGTACTCCAGTTCTTTGTCCTTCACCAGCATTATGTCAGATGTGCCAAATGCTATAACTGAGCTGCATATGTCTGAGCCTAGAGGTTCCTGTGTTTCACTGTGGTATTGTCTCTCTATTCCTACTCTGAGGCATTCTACAGCTCCTTTTTTCCCCAAAATGTTCAATAAATTTGCGCTTCAATTATTTCAAATACATGCTCTCCTTAGAATTCACTGCTTAGGGTTTTACTTTCCTACTGCAAATACAATTTCATTTTGCAAATTACCTCATTATTAGCAATTTGTAGGGTGATTGCTGAGAGTTTTCAGTAGCTCCTTAACAAAAATAATAGCATAGAGTCATAAGATTTGTAGGAAGAGGCAATACCTTTATTAGACTGCCCACATATCTGGAAAAAAAAGAAGCTTTTGGCATAACATCTCTTTGTCATATCTTGTCTTGCATCTTGATCAGACCTTGTGTTTCTGAACTCTATACTTTTAAAGAAGCGAACAAAAAGCTTTCAGCAATTACTCTGCAAATGGATAGTAATGAGGCTGTCTGCAAAGGGAAATTGTGTTTCCAGCAGGATATAAAAACCTGATATACTTAACTCTAAGCAGAGTTATTCCTTCAAAATAAATGAAGGTCAAATTTACTGAGCAACGTTTCTGATGACCTAACAAAGTGACCTTGGGCATGAAAGCTTGTACACTTCTTCCATCTACAAGTCTAATAGGAAATACTGCCTTTCTTAGGCACTTGCAATTTCTTGCATCTTGGACTGTCACAACTACAATATTACTACTACTAAATAATAGCATTGCCATATAAGTAATTAAATCTATGTCAGTCCACCTGGTTTGGGAGTGTCTTCATATCAAGTCAATTAGGAAATAACAGCCAGAGGGTCTATTTCATGGTTCATTTGCTTCTGATCTCTAAGGGCAAACTATCTAACTAAATTATTCAGAGCTGTGTCTGGAAACACCTCTCTAATCCTCAAGTCCCCATAGAGGAGAGAATTTTTTAACCAACTTCCTTTAATATCTTAATAACTAAATCTATTCATATTTCCTTCAGGCTGACAAAGAAGGGCAAAAATATTATTAAGTATTTAACACTTCCTTAGACAGCTATGTATGCAGTCTGGGGGTGGAATTAGCACATTATGGAACAGTGCCTCCAAAAAGAGAAAGAGTCGTGCCCCTGTGATATAACCATGTCCCTAATTTAGTCCAAAAGTAAATTTTAGCAAAATGAAAACATAGCTTCAATCCTTTTCAGCTGCACCTTGGATGTACTGGGAAGAGAGGCGTAAAAGGCATGGCATCAGTTCCCAGCTCTGAGGTTACATGGGAATGTCCCTCACCCAAATGTTCAGATTGGACACAGGGTACCCATAACTCCTGAAATGGCAGAAAGTCCCAACCAAAACCTCAAGCTCTGACAGCAACATAAATGTTCAGCAACTGACAGAGAACTCACCAGCCAACTCAGCTCTTCCTCAGACCAAGACATTTCAGGAGCTATCAAAGGCCAGCCCAGAACTTACAGTTCCAGCTGCTAAGCTTATGTGTTGTCACCCTAACAGTGGCCATAATTCTTCATAATGGGAATGGGTTCCCCTTGCTTCTGGGTACAAAACAGTGAGTTGGCCTGAGGGAGGAGTTAGGCAGTTTGAAGTCATGGTTTAATTTCCTTTGTAATTGCAAGCTGATTGCTGGTATGAATTACATTGCATGCATTTTGCCTCTTGTGACAACCATTTCTTTAAGTGGGTAAAGCTAAATTAAAAGAATGGTATCAGTTGCAAGGCATTTCTATGTTGGAATCTCACAAATTATTAATATTAATTATCAACCTAGCAGGCTTATTTTTAAAAAAAGAAAAACACCTTGGATGATTTTCTGTGAGTATTTGTTTTATTTTAAAGTTGAACTAATACAACCCTAACCAAAAAACTCCAAGAAATATTCTTAATTTCTGGGGAGATTATTTGTATTTTTAAGGAGAAATACAATGAGTGCAGAATTTTTACATGCTTTTTACCTCCCATGTCTTGAAATCCAAATGCTTTAAGAAAGAAGAAATTCTTTATTTAATTCCTTAAATTTCCTTAAAAAAATAAGGGCAATTTCAGTTTCCTTGATGAAGGTTTGCAACTTAGCATCTAGTTCATTCTCCCCAAGTCTTAAAGACCACAGCTATGCCCAAGAGCCACACAAGCAGGAGGACAACACATACCTGGAAATGTAAAACATTATGCTTGAGGCAAGTGTTTCACAGGAGAGGTAGCTTGGGAGTTCTGTGCTCAGCCAGGCTGAGGATAATGAGGATAATGAAAAGCTGAAGGAATTCTTCTAGTTTTTCAGACCCTTCTTGTCTTATGTTGCCAATGTTCCCAGTCTGCTCTCTCTGATAGCCCCCACAGCAGCCTGTGCAGGCAGCCTGTGAGAGACACCTGCTCGCAGGGGCACTGTGGAGAGCTTGGACGTGTTGCTGCCACTTGGTGCTCCAGCTGTGACCCTTCTGTTCCAGATATTGGTGCTATTCATCTCACTTGACTTCAGACACATATATAGTGGATATATTTCAGATAGTCACACTCATGGTGGTCAACAGAAAAAGAACAGGTACAGTTTGGCTGGGCTATTCTAGATCCAGCTCTAAGGTGAACGGCCTGAGGAAAACATTTCTGTCTCTGACCACTGCAAAAGTTTTGGGGGTCTGTGACTGGTTTTAAAATTCCGTACATCAAGTGTCTAACCTAAGGGAGAAACCATAGACCTGAATAGAAAATCTATAGACATAGATAGGAAAATTACATTTGTAGGGGACTTATCTGTCTCATTTGTCTCATTCATTTCTTAAATGAGAAGAAGCAGTGCTGCATATGACCCAAACACATCCAGAGACAGTGGTGCAGAGGTTAAAAGTGACTACTTGTCTCTGAGGAAACTAGTATTTTGTTAATTGTGGAGAGGTACAATCTAGTGACACTTCACTCTGATCTTTCCCCACACTGACTTTTAAATTGCCAAATTTCAGAGTGCCTTCTGTCAATCAGGTATGAAACCAGCTGCGCTGTGCTGAAGCAGAAACAGGAGTGGGTGCATCAGGTCTCTGTTGCTCGGTCTGAATGTTCAGCCAAGCAGAAATAAGTCACTTTGACCTCAACAAGCCATATCTAGATAAAAATAAAAGAGAATGAAAAGAAATGTGCATTCTCAGGGTCTTCTCTGATAACTTTTCACGATAAGGCATCATACACACAGAGGAGCCCATTGGACAAACACACCATGTCCTGTTATATTATTATCTAGGCTCTTCCTTAAAGTGTTTTAAAAAGGCATTGCCCTGGATATGTCACAGGAAGAGTAGGGGGGATTAAAAAATAACTATATTTTTCTATTACATAAAAAAGTCTTGGTTTTCAGTCTTAAATCAGAAGTTCAGAGTTTTTGCAGCACCATCTAGTGAGACTAAGGAGGTTTTACTCAACTTTTCAGAAACTCCAGCCCGTTCCCTCTTTACATTTCCATTTCTATTTAATCATTATCTCTTTATAGTCTTTGGGGACAACAAGCTGTGGAAGAAGGTACCTTCAGTGCACCCAATAGTCTTTTTTATATATCTTTCAAAACTACATGAAATCTCCCAGCTTTGCCAACTGCCAAGCTGAAACACTGCAGTTCTTTCATCAAGTCTTTCTATTAATTAATTGCCTCATAGCTAGTGAGCTGTGCCTCTGTGATCTGTACCTTGTTTAGAAAGAAAACACTCTGCAAACAGAGAACAGATGTGTGTTTTAATGGACATGAAGAATGTTCTTAGATGTAGGGCTATCTGTTGCTATTCCTACCAGGAAGTGTTACTGAGGATGTTTTCTATAGGACAACATCTACACACTCAGGTCTGTGCCAGACACATGCAAGACTCTATGCAAAATATCCTTCCTGGCCCAAAGATGTTGCTGACAAACAAAACCCGGTCTGGTTCCAAGCCAGTTAAGATGACACACATCTTTCCCTAGGCTGCTCAGCCTCTTAAAAGATTTCCAGTGCCTAATTAGGATGAAAACTGGTTTGTTTTCCTCATCTATCCATTCCTCGTTAAAAAATCCTGGACTATTTTTCACTCAAATGAGGCAATGTGCAGAATTAGAAGCATTTAAATATATTTCTCACACTGCTTCTTCAAATAAAGGTTTTGCCCAATGATAAAATAAATCTCCCCTTCAAAATTTTCTTTCTGAAATTTTTCATGTCACCAAGAGCAGTACATCGCTGACACCAAAAGTAATAAAGATTCCTAAATGAAAGCAACTCACCTGCTTCCAGCAGCAGATAAGCACTTTTTTGCAAGTTATGTGACTGTTGGAAAAATTGATCCCACTTGGGAAGATGGAAACAAATGACATAATTCACTACATAAAAGCTATGATGTTATTTTATGTTCTTATCCATATCTGCTACTAAAGGAGTAATAAATCTACAGTAATTCCTCTCTTATCTGAAGCCGAAGGAGTTTGTCGTCCACTTGCACAGTGGAATCCTCTCCTCCAGTAGGATTTCTCCAGGGAGCTGACAGAGTTGGGCTGCCTGCACTGGGGTTCCAAAGATTTCTGTCTTCTGCCCTCCTGTTCTCATAAATGTCACTGCTGTTACATCTTCATTGCTGAACTACTGCAAGCTGGAGCACAAAGCATCACTGGTTTATCTTTAAGTCACTCTTAATTATCTTTTCTTTTCCTTGATAACTTCTTTTACAAAATTCCTCTTGTGTAACTGCTTTACACATTTCATGAAGTGCAAGGGAAGGAGAAGATTCAAAGGCTCTGCTCAAAGGAGGCAAAGTTCATATTGTCACTCAGCCTCTTCGCTAGCAGCTGAGTAGATCCAGAGACTCTTGTCTGTCCCCTCCCAAGGGATGAATGTAAAAGAGCTGAGCTACAACTCTGAAATAGATGTGCCAGAAATACCTGCCATAAAGATTGTAGGCTTCCTCTCAAAACTGAAATATAACTGGAAAAAAAAATTTGCAGAGTGACTTATGACAGCCTGACATCATCTCTGGGAAAATCAATTTGCAAAAACTCTTATTTTTACTCTAAAACATAAGCTCCTGCTTTTTTGTGATAAGCATCTTTCTTGCCTATAAGCATCTTAATTTTATGGTGATTATTACATCACATTTTATGAAAACATTACTTTTTGGAAGTGATTCTACAGGATCTAGAACATGTTGATAAATGATACGTTAAAATGCCTTAGTGATTTTATATGTAATCAGTGGGTATATTAATTGCTGCCACCCAGTGGGCTCATTTGTAGGCTTTGGCTCACCATACTATAATTTAATACATCATTGTTTGGTTAAATGATTTCATCCTTTCCATCTGAAAGAGGGTGATTTATTTTCCTCTATCAGCAGCCACTAAAAACGAATGTTTGAAGCTACAAGCTTTCGTTAACTTAGAACATACTGTCCTACAAAAATCTTTTGTTTCTACTTGTAGCGTGGGAACAGCCCTGTGGAAGGCAATTATACATGAGCTTCAAGCTAACTCTGTGACATTACCTGCTTTGCCTTCTGGACCTACCTGCAAAGTCTAAGGAAAATACTTTGTTCTATTTAAATGACAAATATTCTATCAGAACTTCTGTAAGAAGTTGTTAAACATGAACAGAGGGAACTCTTTCCTGAAAAGTGTTGGTGTTTCAGACCCTCAGGTGACTTGAACTGGGGCACTTGTGCCCTTCAAGTTATGCACTTGACAGAAGATGTCAAACAACCAGTCTGCAGTTTGTCTTCCTTACCTGCAGCTCCACTGGAGCCAGCAGCAGTCACAGGCTCTCAGCCCACCTCAGGAGATGGCCTGGATAACACTGAAGTGAATAAACTGTCTCTTAAAGCTGGGCTGCTGTGTTAACAGCTTCTACAATCTATATAAGTGTTATGAATAATGAAATAAGACACTGGCAATGACAGCACATTATTGAGGAGCTGTTAAGTGCTGCATTATGATTTCGTTTTAATGCTGCTCCTGAATGAGAGAGCTCGCACGCCTGTGCATGAGGAGGAGGAGGGAGAGGAGGAAAGCTGCTTAATATTCTTCTTGTTGACCTGTATTTTGAATTTAGCTACCTGTTTAATGTAGAGCATGTCACTTCCAGCAGGACTGGCCATTTGGGGAGGATTATGCTGCTCTTAATTTTTGTGCACTCAGAGGTCTTGGACTACAAAGTGGTACAACTAGATGCCAACAGTGACAAAAAAAAACAAAACAACTTCTTCCAAGTTCCTAGGCTATCCAGTCCTGATTTGTACAGTACAAGAAAGACATGAAACTCCTGGGGCAAGCCCAGTAGATGGGTACAAGGATGATAAGAGGACTGCACCATCTGTCTTATGTGGAAAGGCTGAGGGCATTGGGCTTGTTCAGTCTTTAGAAGACACAACTGAGAGGGGACCTTGTCAGTGTATGTGGGCATCTGAAGGGAGCCAGGCTCTTCTCAATGGCAGTAAGACAGAGGCAAAGGGCAGAAGCTGGAACATGTGAACATGAGAAAGAATTTCTTTTATGTGTAGTGACCGAGCACTGGAACAGGTTGCCCAGAGAGAGTGTGGAGCCTCCCTCACTGGAGATATTCCAGAACTGTCTGGATGAATCCTGTGCCATGTGCTCTGGGATGACCCTGCTTGAGCAGGAGGTTTGGACCAGAGGACCCCACTGGTGGTCCCTTCCTACCTGAATTATTCTGCAATTCAATGATTCTGTAATCCTGCAAACCAAGGCTGTCCACCACTGTGGCTGACACAGCCGAGGTGGGAAGGAGCAGGAAAGGGCAGGGATGAGAACAAGCAGAGTCTTGACTCAAACCCATAAGAAAGTATAGGTGGCTGTAAATTATATTCCAACTTTGCCCTACAATAAGTTGGGAAAGAAATGCACTCCAAGTGCAGCACCTGAGGAGGTGCAGGTTACAATTTCAACCCTCCAACTGGGGCTTCTGTGCCAAAACCCAGCGCCCCTTTTACTGACCTTAGCCAGAGTACTGCAAAATGAGGTAACACTCTGTGGAATAAAGGTGAAAGAATTTGGCCTCAGTGTTTTAAAGAAGCTAAATAAATTTACCACAAGAAATCCAAAGTATCTGGAGATTGAAGTGGAGAAAGGTATTACACCTTTATACAATATTGCTCAAGCTCAAACACAGCATGGACACAGAGGCAGAGAAAGAGATTTATTCCAGCAGTGACAGTGGAATCACTTCTATGGCCAAAGAAACTAGGGAATAAAATCACCTTTATTGTTCATCAGTGGTAAAAAAAATCCTTTTGCCTCCTGCCTGTAAAGATTTTCACTTTTGAGGCTACAGTAAATGACCAATAAATCACACGGCAAATGCAATTTCCTCCCACATTTTTAATATTTCTTCATTCCTTGGATAAGCCTCAGCTGGAGGAAAAACAAAACTCTCCAGAGCTTACCAGTTAGAAGTGTTTCAATACTGATTTCACAGAAGGTCACAGATCCAGTTTGTGGTTTTTTCATCTGTTCCCCAAACAAGGTACAGGACCAAAACAGCTTGTGCTGGGGAACTCAGACCATACAGAAATATCAGAAACTGGTAAAATTGAAGCAAAAGAGAAGGGATTCAAAACTTCCTACAACACAGGGAGAAGTGAAAAAGATATAGTAGAAATTGTTGAGGATTTCACAGTTACTTCTCCCTCATCTTCACAAGGAATCCTCTATTCAACTGCATTCCAGACTCTTGGCCTCAAAACTGACATTTAATAAATGGATCATTCAATTTTTCTTACATAATGGCAGCCAAGTTTCACCAAAAAATGCTGAGACTCAGAAGCAGACCTTTTTCTTTCAGGAGCAAATGTGAGAGATAGCAGTGGTACATACTGGGAGAAATAATTGGAGAGTTGATTTGTATCCAGGGCAAAATAAAGTAAGGACATTGGTCATCTTACATTTATAAATGTAAAGTGAAATAGAGTTCTATTATCTGAGCTCTGCTTCCAAGTTCAAAACTGAGACAGATACAGACCTCTTGACTTACCTGTTGACAACTGAATTGTGTTCTCTAAGCTGTCAGGTGCCTGTGCTTGCCAAAGGGATGAAAAAAAATATAACTTTGATAATAACATTTCTCTTTCTTTTTTTTTTTCTTTTTTCCGCAGCTCCATTCAACCCTCCCAATGATGCAGACAGTATGGTCAAATTTGATGCCTATGGAGATGGGATAGGACGATACAACGTGTTCAATTTCCAGTTCACTGGAGACAGATACTCCTACGTGAAGGTTGGTCAGTGGGCAGAAACTTTGTCACTGGAGGTAGACTCCATCCACTGGTCCAGGAGCTCTGTCCCAGTCTCTCAGTGCAGCGACCCCTGCGCTCCTAACGAGATGAAGAACATGCAACCAGGAGATGTCTGCTGTTGGATTTGTATTCCCTGTGAAACATATGAGTACCTGGCTGATGAATTCACTTGTGCAGACTGCGGGCCTGGAAAATGGCCCACAGCTGACCTGACTGGCTGCTATGACCTACCAGAAGACTACATCAAGTGGGAAGATGCTTGGGCAATAGGTCCTGTTACCATCGCATGCCTGGGCTTTATTTGCACTTTCATGGTCATCGGGGTGTTCATCAAGCACAACAACACCCCGCTGGTCAAAGCCTCTGGCCGTGAACTGTGCTACATATTGCTCTTTGGGGTCTTCCTGTCTTACAGCATGACTTTCTTCTTCATAGCCAAGCCTTCTCCAGCCATCTGCACCCTCCGCCGCTTGGGGCTAGGAAGTTCCTTTGCCGTCTGCTACTCCGCCCTTCTGACAAAAACGAACTGCATCGCCAGAATATTTGACGGCGTAAAGAACGGTGCTCAGCGGCCCAAGTTCATCAGCCCCAGCTCTCAGGTGTTCATCTGCCTGAGCCTCATTTTGGTGCAGGTGGTGGTGGTGTCCGTGTGGCTCATCTTGGAGGCACCGGGCACGAGGCGATACACGCTTCCCGAGAAGAGAGAGACTGTCATCCTGAAATGCAATGTCAAAGATTCCAGTATGTTAATGTCCTTAACATATGATGTAATCCTCGTAGTCTTATGCACTGTGTATGCCTTCAAAACCAGGAAATGTCCAGAGAACTTCAACGAAGCCAAGTTTATCGGTTTCACAATGTACACAACGTGCATCATTTGGCTGGCCTTTCTCCCTATATTTTATGTGACATCCAGTGACTACAGAGTAAGTCTTTGGATATCTGTTTCCATAAATCATCTGCATCACTTTAGAGGACCGTGTCAGCATTCACTAAAGGCTTCTTTCACTTCTTTTGTCCCCTGGGTCCCTTGCAAACAAGTTCCTTTTCGATGTTACCAGATTTTGGCTTACTTCTAAGAAAGGTGGTGTCATTTCAAAAAGAGCATGTACAGTTAGAGCTGGAAGGGATTAATGCTGTTAGTCTGATTGCAATAGAGGCATAACATATGGATTAAATATTCATTTGGGTTCATCACTATCTGAAGTCACATAACAGAAAAACCCAGTAGCTCATGAGCTAGAATTAGTCATAATGAGCTATTTGGCAGAAATGGAGCTTAAAATAAAATTTGGACTAACCAGTCTCCTTCTGCAAAAGAATCTGCTATGGAAACATGGTATTTTCTTCCAAATAAAAAATATAAGGATAGAATTTCAAAATTTCCTGTGAAACACAGTTGTTAAAAAAAATTCAACAAATGTTCAACTTAAATACAGAGCTTTTTATTCTTTCTGCACTATAAAACACATACCTCACTGAGCAGAAAATATTGGTCAGCCTTCACCAGCAAACTTTAGAAACATTAAACTGTTTAAATTGTCAGATAGTGTTGCGAAGTTTCAAGTTCAATAAAATTGTATTTTTGAACAGAAGGAAATTGTCTCAGAAGAAAGATTCAGATCTGCTCCACTGGAAATCTCACAGTTATTACGATGTGAGAAGTGACTGTGGGAGTTGGCCCTCAGAGCAGTTTGCAGAGAATTAGTTCAACCTTCTGCCCAGAAGAAAGGGAGATTACCTTAGGGGGGTGTTATTGCCATTAGTGTGTACATGAAATAGCATATAAAACTGTGGAGCTAATAATGTCACTTAACATACTTCTGGTGTGGCCACCCTGGAACAGCGTATTTAGTACCATTTTTCTCAGCTTAGGAAATGTACTGAAAACCGCTAGAAAACAAGGGTAGGTAACAAATGACGCAGTGAGACACGCAGAGTGACAGTAAAAGCGCTAAATATATTTAGTCTAGACAAGAGTAAACCCAGGGAGACGTGATCACAGACTATAAATAATTTCAAGGCAACAAAGTGAGAGGAAGGGATTATTCAGTCTCAGGAGGAGTTAGAGTAGCAAGTAATGGATTGAAGTTAATGAAGGAAAAGTTTAAAGAAGGCACTAGGGAGCAGCTCTGGACACCCAAAGCAATCAGGAAGACAGACAGAGAAGGAGGGAAATATCAGTGCAGACAGTCACATGAGTGGGCAGTACAGACAGTAATGGCCAAGAGGAGCATGACTTGATTGTTCAAGCAGAATTTTACAGCTTTATCTCCTGAGTGGAATTTTCAAAACCACTTGTAGGCATTTAATTTATTTACAAGGTTCCAAATAAACCAACTCAAGTACTACAAAATCAGTGGAAAATGCTTTTAACACCTTTTTAATACTTTCGTGACAAGTCTACACTTCTGGGGTTCCTTTGAAAAGCCCATATTTCATTTCCAAGCAGTGTCACATGTTGGCTCTGAATCAACCTGTGCAATCCTAGTGTAGCCCTATTCTGGTAGTATCACCAATAAACAGCCTTAGAAACAGCACCACTCAGCTTGGAGTCATCTGCAAATTTGCTGAGGATACTCTTGATCCCTTCATCTATGTCATTTGTGATGACATTGCATAACACTGTTCCCAGTATGGATCCCTGAAGGACACCACTTGTCACTGATGTCCATTAGGACTCTGAGCCACTGGCCACTGTCCTCTGTGACCATCCAACCAATTTCTTATTCATCTAACAGTCCACCCATCAAATCTGTATCTCCCTAGTTTGAAGAGAATGATGCTTGGGAGCACCTATCAAAGGCTTTACAGAATTACAGATAAATGACATCTGTAGCTCTTGGTGAAGCTGTGCTGGCTGTCCCGAATCACCTCCCTGTTCTCCATGTGCCTTAGCATAGCACAAGGTCTAGCAGGATTTCCTCCACTCTGCCAGCACACCAGTGCAGTCTGTGAGGCCAGGTTACACACTGCAACACCGGAGTGACCTGGATTAAAAGAAGCCCTCTGGGATGGAACTATTTTTAACCCAAATCATTTAATTGATTGAGTGTATAATTATGTCAGCACAGCTGAGCTGCTCCAGGCAGCACAAATCCTAGGAAAGCAGGGTGGGGGAGAGAGCTTTGATAGTGAAAAAATCTTACCTTGAAACTAATGAAAATAAAGGTAGCTTCATTTACTCTTGTTTTATAAGAAAACTCCCCATCTTGTCCTACCTATACAACTCAATATCTGCCTGACCTGACAGCACAGGTCTGTGGACAAAATGCAGAGAGGTGAAAGAGAATGTGCAGCTAAGGTGCTCCTTTCTCATGCAGCCTCTGTAAGATCTTCCATGTTCACTCACCCTGTGAAAGCTGAGAGCATTTCATAGTGCTCGCCACATCCATGTTGTGCAGAGTGATTATTAAACGATGACATGAATTATCCTCATTGATGACAAAACACCAGTTGCACTCAGTATATATGTAAAGCAACAATGTCCATTCCCTACTCTATTTTTCCATTTGCACCAATTATTTCTGACAAGGAGATATGAGAAGCATTCCCATGGAAGAAGGCGAATCTCAAAGAACTGCAGGAATGTAACTAGGGGAAAATGAGCCATAGATGTATAATCATTCAAATTAAGCAGTAGAGTTTAAAGCAGTTTAATTCAACATCTTAATTAAGGAATCTGCTTGGAAGAAAAGAATATAAACTGAAAATGAGGCAGTAAACTGGTACCTAGTTATATTATTGAATAAAAAGGATAAAAGATAGACAGTGCCAACAAAGCTATGCTAAAAAATGCCCCAAGGCAACTATTCTAGAACACTGCAGCCTTACAAACAATTCATTTCTGAGCCCAAAACCTGATGTCTCAAAATCAGGACACCTTTAAGACCCAGTCTGAAAACAGCCACCAGCTCTTATCTTTACTCCAAATTATATCTATGTTTCTGCAAGGCGTTACTCAAGTTCTCTGATTAGGACTGGGGCTGGAGACTAAACTGGTTTTCAGATAGATGCTTTGCATGAGATACCTGATGTAAACACACATAATGTATGCTCTGTGTGAGCTGGTTCCCACTGCAGCCAGCACTGCTCAGACATTTCATGACAAGCATTACAGAGGGTTCTCTCAGCAAGTTAGAAACCAAGGGTAGGAGAGAAAGAGAGCAAATCTATCCTTTCTGTACTAAAATGAGGGAGAACACAACCAATCTCTCCCTGACATGCAGAGACACGGTACCATCAGCACCAGCAACTCATTCACATGATACTGGGATTGTGGATGATAAGGATGCAAGAGATGTTCACACCAGCCTCCACCAGTGCAAACCCCCAGGACCATGGCTCATGCTGTTGTGTGATAATGTTTCTAATATTCTGCCTTTCAGAGCTTTCCATGCTGAAAGTGCTTTGTGCCCACTCTCTCCTAGGTGCAAACCACCACCATGTGCATCTCTGTGAGTCTCAGTGGCTTTGTTGTGCTGGGCTGCTTGTTTGCGCCCAAGGTGCACATCATCCTTTTCCAGCCCCAGAAGAACGTGGTCACTCACAGACTCCACCTCAACAGGTTCAGTGTCAGTGGGACCGGGACCACTTACTCCCAGTGTAAGTAACAAGACTGTCACCTTTCTGTGTGGTTGTGGTGAGTTTGGGTAAAGACAACATGGGCTGAACTATGTAACCCCGTGAAAGCACCACTTCCTTTGTGTCTGGAGAGGAAACTCATCCCCCTCCCATGGGAATCAGCTCAGAGCCTGATCTGAAGCCCACTGAAGTCAGCAGAAAGTTTTTGGTGAGCTCTGACTCCAGCCTGTTGCACACACCAAACAGACCCTGTCTCATTGTCACTCTGGCAGTGTGACAGGAACAGATTGCCTGGGAGTATTCCTGTCAGAGCAACATGCTGGCAGGATCTGGGCCACAGCGCAGCGTGCTCTCAATGGCTCATCACCTGCATTATAAGGAAAGGCTCCAAGTCTGCAGAAAATGCATCCAAGGGATGTCATGAACTGCATCTGTATGCGGAGCATGATCAATACCCTTTGTCAGTGCCACAGCCTGGAGCAGCAATCAGTGTTCTGTTGCAAGGACAACTCATTTGCTCTGATTCCCTTCTTTCCTTCATCTTCATTCTCTTCATCACAAGCAGGTTCACAGCTGTGATTTTGTTTTGAGGCTGTCACTCCTTTTCTGGGTGAGTTGCTCAGAGAGTTTTATGGATTACAAGAAAAAAAAATAGGTCACTTGTATATTTGTTTGGGTTTATTTCTTTGTCTAGCTTAACTAACTTGACTCGTGAAAGATGGAATCACCCAGCACCTCATTCACAGAGCTCTCTGGACAGCATGTCCACCCTGGAAATCTAATGAGAAGCACACTAGAACTATAAAGAGGAAGAGTGTAAGAAACAGAGGAAAGGCAGGGACACAGAGCAAGGCTTTTCCAGCAAGTTCGCAATAACCTAGCCTGAGGTTTTTGAGTGCCACTTAAATTCCAAAATTGTCTCAAAAACTTTGGCACTTCAGATTTCAGACAGAGCATGGAAGTAACTTGGCACCCTGTAATATGTCTCACATTAGCAGGGATTAGGAAGTGAAGGGATCCCAGCCATCCCTGGCTCTCCCATCCCAAACCACATCGTGCAAGAATGCCCAGGGTCCCTTAAAAAGAGATCAGCCATGTGGCTCTATATGTCCCCAGTCTCATCAGAGTCAGGACTGCATCCAGCCCTGACACCAGAGAGCAAATACTCCTTGCTGTCTTGGAAAATTTAATGAGAAGGCCCTATGTGCCTGAAGTGCTGAACACTCCCAAAAGAACAATGGATTCCCAGAACCTCTTAGAAATTTGGTCCCTTAATGAAATGGTAAGTCCCATGAGATTATTTTCATTCCTTACGAATTTTATGTCAGTGGTCTTTTCAAGTTTTTTAATACTCTCATGCTATGGGACGAGCTTAGTCAGAAACCATTTTGATTCATAAATACTTTGTACTGGATTCTGGATTGCATTTTGGAATTTGATACTTTTATTTTAAAGGCTGGATAACATGTGCAACTGAGAGACATCCTCAGTGCACATCTTCACATTGAAACCTGCATTTTCAGGCTTGTGAACAGCTTGAGGACATTAAGAAAAGAATAAAAATCCAGACTTACAATCTCTTACTACTTCATTGTTTAGAAAGGTTGCTGCAGTTATTTACTTTTACTGCTTACACCTAATTGAATCAGGGCTGCTCGCCGTGTTGGCCTTTTTGGACCATGGAAAGACATAGAAGCAGGGCTAAAAGGTCCATTGCATACAAATGAAACAGCCCTATGGTTTCCATCTAGGAAAATTATTTGGAAAAATAACACTGTCTGTCACAGTGAAAAAAAATTCAAGATGAAAAATCTTCCCTTATTCCCTTCCATCAATTTGTATATTATTTTAAATAAATTTCCATTATTTTTCTTAACTGTTTAGTCATTTATAAAACTCCAAAAAGGTTGCCATCCATATTGGTTCTAATCTTTGTCTAAAATATTCCTCTCATCAGTCTTGGGGCTGTCAGTTTGTTTTTATGTTGGTCTTGATGGCATTTTCATCATTCAGAAACTTCTTAATATCAGACTCATCAAAATTAGCTCTAGGGCATTCTAGTAACTTTGAAAAGCCAGTTCTTATACATTATGAGAGCTCTAGAGGTCAGGAGTACCCAAGTCGCTTGAACAGGCAGTGTTTTTCCTCTCTCCACGAATTCCCACATCCATTGCATCTCAGGGTTGCCACCACCTCTTCACTCCACTGATCATGAATGCCATGAGCACAGCAGGTCATGAACAGCAAGTGACACACAGACAGTTTTTAACACAGCTCCCTGAACCATGAAAACTGGTCAAACACTATGAGAAAAGGTAAGTGACACTCATGATGCTCTTGGGTGATCTGTGTGTTAGCTCCAAGCTTTAATCACTCTGATAACTGAAGTCTGGACTTAAAAAGAGTATAGATCTAAGCTATTTAGAGGCAGAGTAAGTGTGTACCTAGGTATATGACATGTTTTGAAATGTATATATCTGTACACATTTACTTGAATCTGACAATTCCCATTTGGCAGGGTGCTGCATAAGTCCTTCTGCCCCAGCAGTGCCTCCCCCATTGGGATGTTCCCCCGTTTTCCACTTTTATGGGTTTCAGCACCCATAAAACTTCAGAGAGAACTCACCCTCCTTGAGTTCATAAGCACCTTCACGATTCAGACTAAGCTTTTACACCCAGATGTCATTTATCCAAGTTATGTCCACATGGAGAGCTGCACACAGAGTTGAGTTCCTCCAGGGGGCCTCCACAGGGGTCAGAAGGAGAATTGCAGCTACTGTTTATAGCCAGACTGGCAACTTTTTTGCCTCGGAATTTATTTTCCCAGGTCTTGTTCCAAACTATCCCTGATATAAATGAGATTAACTCACGCTTGTCCAGCTGTGAGCATGAGGAGACAATGCTCTCAGGCACATGGTGTGATTCTTGGGGTTGCCTTGTGCAGAGCCAGGAATTGGATTCAATGATCCTTGAGGGTCCCTTCCAAGACAATATATTCTATGACTCCATGACTCAAAGTGGCACACAGACAGCAAATTCAGATCTGCCTGTTCCTGGCTGTGCAGGCAAAGCTGCAAGGTCACCATGGCAGTGCTGGGCTCTTGCATTGCACCTCTGGTTCTTTTCCTTGGATTATCTAAGCAAAATGAGGGACAGCCAGGAAGAGGGAGATCAAAAGCATGAACTCGAGCCAAATCACAGCTTCTGCTGATGTCACACTTTTGTCCTTGGTCTCAACACAAAATGAAGGTGAAGTGTCTCCTGCACATCCAGCAGTATTCCAGGAAACCCCTTGGCGGCTGCTGTAAGACACGGAGTGGAGCTCAGAACCCTGCAGGGCCAGTGATTAACACTGCTGAGGTCTGTAATGAAAAGCAAGGTCTTTTGTTCTGTCTCAGGAGAGCTGGATGCTTGGTGTGAACACTTTACTCCACCCAGCAGAGTTAATAACTGCATCCCAGCACTACAAGAGAGGTACGTGCTGTGCAGGAAGCCTGGGAACTTAAAAGGCAAGGGCACTCATTTCTCGCTTACCACCATATATTTCTGTCCAATTTTGATATCCTCCTGACCCAGTTACCATAGTATTTGAGCTATTCATGCTTGTCAGTGTGTTGGACTTCAAAAAAAGAAGCCTGAAGCTAAAAAATTTCTGGGTAAGTGACTGATGTTCACAGAAACAAAATGCTTTTGCCTGTAGCCATACTGCAGTAGAACAGGGATTTGAATCTGGTTTCCTGAGCAAAACTGATTTTTCTATTTTCTAAGATAAAGTAGAAATAAAAATAACAACAATAATAAAAATTCAGGTCATTGTGCTGCCATGTTACACCCAGTTAAAAACAGAATACAAAACCTGATAGTTAACTTTTACAAATCACAGACATGATGCCCTGTGGTCTTTTACATGCAACAATTGCTCCACACCTGTGCCTCACAACACACATCTGTGTTGTGAGAGATCAAGCTCCATCGACCTAATCCAGAAGAGGGGCTCGCTCTTGGGTCTCCTGTTTATCAGGAAGATGTCCTGCCCTCTGAGCAGTAGGTTAGTCCAGTAGATGCCTCTAAATTTCTTTTGTTAAAGCAATTCTGTTTTCTGTGAAATATTTATTCAGTCAATGGAAGAATGAAAAATACCAGCTGATTTGAAGAAAGAATAATTTGTTCTAAAAATTATACTGAGCATCTTTACAGAACCAATGTGCAACTGAGAGTGCAGCCAGCACCAGATGTGGAAGACTGAGCATGCCCTTGTCATCTGCATAAATTGCTTTTTACACTGGATGATTGAGTTTACTAAGTCATTGCTTGCCATGTGTTTTCTCTGATGAAGGCATCACATTTCTCTGGGTCACTGTTACCATTAACCTAATGTATCTTTCAAAAAGCAGCTTTATGGTGCCCTGAGCAGAGATGTTACAGACAATCTGAAAACACATTCCTGATGCCCAATGGATAATTTTAACAATGATGGACAAAACAGTTTTCTTTTAAATTAAAATCCACAAGAGTTAAGCAGAATAGGGTAATATAGTCTATGCTCAAAATATAAATATATTTGGAAACAGATTGTTAGATTCTGTTGTCACCTAATACCACTAAAGCAATAAAAACTGATATATAAAATGCTATATCATGTAAACAAGTTTATCAGAATCTGGTCCTCACCTCTGGATGCATATTGAGTCCTGATCCAGAGCTCCTAGAAAGGAAGCCTTTAGGCAGAAATTATTCTGGGATTAGGGAGAAATAATCTTGCTTTTAAATTCAGTTACTAGAAAATTTCTTCATCAAATATGTTCTTAGAATTCTTATTTTTATTAATTGAAGGGTGATTGACACAGAATTCTTATATGGTAGATTATCTCCTGGATTTAAAACTACATATATTTTCTTTATGAATGTCCGCTCCAATTATGTGAAAGTTCAAAGGATCAGACCTTAGCATTTCTTGCCAATAAAACACAAAAAATCCAAAGGTTCACTTTTTTTTCTACTGAGGTATCTTAGCACCATTCTAGCTGTATTAATTCACACTACCATGCAAAGTGCTACAAAGTGAGACCCAGTGGCACAGAATCATCACTATAAAAAAAAAATCATGTATTTTATTCTGACACTTCTTGGAGAAGGGTAATCACCCTCTGTGCTCCCAGTGGTCAGCAAAGTGAAATCAGGTTTCTTCAGAGGATGCTTCAGCCTGAGGTCTGAGGTGCCATGTCGAGGTGCAAGCAGCACCTCCATCAGCTCCACTGCTGACACAGGTAGTGACTTTTCATTAGGCACCTTGGTTAAATGTGGTGAGGTGGTCCAGACCAACACAAATTCTAATCCTGTGTGTTGTCCCTTTTTGCTGTCCTGAAGTCAGTTGATTTTCCCCTCTTTCTCTTTCAGCATCTGCCAGTATGTACGTGCCAACTGTGTGCAACGGGAGGGAAGTTCTGGACTCCACCACTTCGTCTCTGTGATTGTGGCTCGTGGTTCAGTTCTTGAGTTTTTAGACTGTTAGGAAAAATTTTGCACATGTTGTGCACTCCAGAAAACACCAGAAAACAAAAGACGTCCAAGCAAAATTAGTACCTTTTTTTAGAAACAGTGTAATAAATTATTTTTGAGGATTGTACAGTATATAGTGACGTTCTGGAACTTTTTAGACTGATTTTAGCCCTCCTGTTGTTAACGGTCATAAGGGACATGTAAATAACCATGGTTCACAATGTGCATAGTCCTGCAGTAAGGGAGTGATTGTTGCAAGCACAGTTGCAATGTTAGGTGACTTCTTTCCTACGAATTTTTTTTGTAGCTCCTTGTTGTAATTAACTTAGACTGCATTTCTATGTTGTATATTACAGTTACCTTACGTGTAACAGATTGGTTTTCTCAGCACAAAACAGCAGTATTAATGTAAAGGCACCAATAATAAAAAGATAAAAGTTTTTCAGCATGGTTTCATTTTTGTTTCTTACTCTCTCAAGGTCAGTACATTTTTCTAGAGAGCAGGTTAGGTAGAAAGGATAAAAAGTCTGGAGTGTGTGTACACAGGTATTTGTGTGTTGGTTCTGTGCCTCTGTTATAAAATCCGTATCACAATATATGTGTTTATGATTAATGCTTTATCAAGGTCACATAGAAATTCCCTCTTCTTAAAAAAACTCCCACATTATTAAAGCATCTCAATTTCTTTTTTTTTTTTTTTTAATGTAGGGTAATTTTCAAATGTGAAAATGTCTAATTTCATCTTAATGAGATATTAGCAAAAAATATTTGACTCCTGGTTCACTCATTTGGCACAACTAAATGCTGTCATGCACACAATAGACTGGTAGCATATAAAACAAAGAGAATTTAGATTAGGTTGGAAGAAAATCTGGCAGAAAATTAGCTAAGACTGTTTAATATCTCCAGCCAAAACAAAGCTGGTTCAGCTTGTCTGCATCAACAGCACTGTGAAAGGTAATTGGAGCACCACAGAGACCAGAAAGTCAAAAAAGAGAAATGCAGGAGACATTTACACACGTCTCTGGGGTGACCTTTGCGTTCAAACCAAATGCTTCAAGACACACACATACCACCTACTTAGACAATTGCAAAATACCTTAAAAGTCTGGCTTTTGAAACTGCACTCTTAAAGCTGCTCCCTCTCTATTGAAACAATCTGAAATCCTCCCTTCTGCCAGGTCCAAAAAGTCATTAAGGAAACAAACACACCTTTGATTAATGTGTCTGAGCATATTTACCTAAGGGCTTGTTCCCACTGATCTCATTCCAGCTGAGGTCAATAGCAAAATTCTCATTGACTTCAAAGGCAACACCAGCAAGGCCTGAAAGTCAGACACTATGGATACATATTGTGGGATGTACATGTTCTCTGGAGCCCAATTCTCCTGTACTTGCAGATGTTTTCACACATTTCTGGAAAGCTGCAAGTCCCTTAGGGCTGAACTGGCAAAGGAAGTAGCTGTTATATGGAATGCAAAAATTAAAGATGCAGGTTCTTAAAATTCCAACTCATAGACAGATGCTTATATTTTCTAAACATCCTCATGTCCACCAGCAAAGACCTCTTCATGTCAACACTTCCATGACTGGCTATACAGGCAGCCATTTAAGCTGCCTAGTAATAATAATAATAATAATAATAATAATAATCATCATAATCATAATCATAATCATAATGGAGCTGTCCAGAACAGGAATCCCTGTGGCTTTCCCCGAAATAGACATAGGTCAGCCCACCCTACATGCAGAGCTCTGCATTCAGCTTCTTCCTCTCCACAACCTCTGGCTTGCCTATGGTTTCAGACTTGTTTCCCACCTTGATGCAGGGCACAGGGTCAAGTTGTGACAGGCTGGGAGTCTTCTGTTCCAAATCAAGACCTCTTAAAGCACCTTGGTTTGGGCAGCTACCTTCATTTGACTTTGGTGTGCTCTTTTGTGGACTAAGAGGCTGGTCACAGTGTGACAAAAGGTCAGAATATCTGACCATAATGCTGACATCTCAGCTTTATGGAGCTCTTAAAAATGTATAGGCCAATGAGAGTTTCTTCTCAATTTTTATGGAAAGCCACAATCAGGGTCAAATGCACCTGATCTAACACTCACTGTTTACAAGGACTAAGTAAATAGCTACATCTGAGATTGTCAACCCCTTCTCCCTTTGTACTCAGTGGAGGAAAGTACACATAATTCACCTGGCTTATCTCAGGCAGACATTTCAGGCAGGGATGAATCTCTCCAAATAAAGGCAAGCACAGCTTGCTCAGATCACAGAGTTTGCACTAAAAATTAAGGCATTATGTCAGACAAATTCCAGCCCCAGAATCTAAATTGACATTACTGAAGTTAATTTACAGCAGGTGAGGATCTCACTGTGCTGGAGTTTTCATTCATTTCAATAGCATTATTAAGAAAATGACCCAGTGTCTGTGTCTGAGCACCTGCTATGAATACTTAGTTGGCTTGAAAGCCACTAGCATGTGGGGTTTTCATACAAAAAAACCAAAACATGCAGAGCTCTGGAGTTGCAGCACCACCGAATGCTCCTGACATTCTTGTACTTTATTTGGCTTTGTCTCGAAAGCCTTTCACTGCTTTCCATTGGATGTCCACGGATGCAGATTGCTTGGTATTGCCTGATGAAGTAATCCAGTATCAAAACATAGCAGGACAGAAAAGGAAAATGTCAAAGCAGAGGCTTTCCACACCATACTGGCATGAAAACCTTTGGAGAAAGGGAATTAATTTTTTTTTTTTTACTTTGCTGTTGTCTCACATCATTATTTTAGTTTCTCTATTTAAAACAGTTTATAGATTTTGTACCCATTTATGTAAAACTTGGGTTTAGAGTACAAACCTTTTCCAGTCTCTTTATTGCTCCCATTTGAGCAATTCACCTCAAAGCAGGGGGGGTCCTGGCACAGCTCCTCCCAAGTACCTCGACTGTGAGCCTTGAGAGCCATCACACTGCTCTGAGCCCTGCACACTTGGGAATGAAATGCTGAAATCAGAGGAAATCCTGTGGATGAGAGCAAGGCTTAACCCAGCATCTACAGTGCCGTACTGTAGGCTGAAGAAGACTTTAGTTTTTTATTCACAAAGCCGTAAGTTCCAAGTACCTCAGCTCTCTGATAAAAATCACAATTGCAGAAAGGTTTGTGAAAAACTGATCACCTTTTATTTATTGGCAAAATAGAAAAATAAGACTCAAAATGTTTATTGCAGGCCAATCTGAAATAAACAAGGTTTTTTGGGGTTTTTTTGTCTTTGTTCATGGGTTTGGTTGTGTTTTTTCATAGTTTGGTTTGTTTTGGTTTTTTTAGAAGAGTTGTTTGGTTTTTAAAGCTTTAATGAAGTTTGAAAGCGAGGCCAAAGTCTACTATGGAAAACCAAAATATTTTATTTTTTCTTCAAGTGATTGTTTTTCCTTAACTAATTGAACACAGCTGGTTTCACTTATAGCCAAACCAATTTTAAAATGAATTGTCTTTTCAAATTGAAAAATCAAAACCTACTTTAAAACTATCCTGTTGTCCCTGAATGGAAAAAATTCAAAAAATCAGGAAAAAAAATCCAAAATATCCTGACCACACCCAGAAATTTCAGCTCTGTTTAAGGAGATTTCCACTGCAACCCTTCACCCAGTTAGTACAATTAGAGTAAGGGAGATCAAAACAAACCCTTAACTCATCACCAAATGCAGTCTGATGTCCATGGTGTCATTTCCTACTCATTAATGCCTGCAGTCTGCAAGACAAAGGGCAGAAGCTGTTTATCCAAAGCCACCTCAAAGCTTCTCAGCAACATAAACACAGGCAAAACTGAGCTTTGTCACTGCAAGAAGAAAGGCCAGGGCCAGGCTGGGCTGGTTTTCCAAGAGGAGAAGGATGGGGTAGCAAATACACATCACAAAACCTGCTGTGGCTTTTAGGTGCTGTTACAGCAGCAGCCTCACAGTACAAGGGACCTTAGAGAATTCTCCCCGATGAACTCCAGCTCTACAGATCCAGAGGAACAACCAAAACACAATGTCAGCTTATGATCAACTCAATTCATGTGCCTCCCTCATTTCTGCTGCATGAATTCAGGGTGGGCACATTCAGCCAGGTCAATGTCACTGTACATTGTGACACACACTCTACATTCCAGGATAAGCCTGAGTTAATTCATTTCTATTCCTCTCCCCTTACATCTTACCAAAGCAGCACCGTTCACAAGTCTTCAACAAGAAATAAAAACAAGGGGATTCAGTGAAAGTAACACACAAGGGGAAAGACTAAGAAAGAACACCACCAAAGATAAGCAGAACTTCACAAGAGCTCTCTTGAGGTTATCACTAAGAAGAGAAGGCTCTGGGGAGACCTCACTGCAGCCTTCCAGTACCTAAAGTGGGCTTATAAAAAAGTGACTTTTTATATGGCCAGATAGTAATAGACCAAGAGGGAATGGTTTTAAACTAAAATAGGGGATATTTAGATTACATGCTAGGAGAAAATACTGTGAGGGTGGGGAGGGACTGGAATGTGCTTCCTGGTGAAGTTGTGGATGCCTCAACCCTAGAAGTGCTCAAGGCCAGGCTGGATAAGCAACGTGGTCTAGTGAACAGTGTCCGTGCTCATGGCAGGGCGGTTGGAACTAGAAGATTGTTAAGGTCCTTTCCAACTCAAACCGTTCAGTGTTTCTATGATCATTCCCTGTGACATTATCTACAACAGCTATTTAAGTCCTCTGTGCTTCATGACATGGGACAGCCAGCAGCATCCCTTGCTGAGGAGGAAATGTCATCCCCATTGGTGTGTCAGCACCAATTGTAGCTGCTTCTACTCTTACACTGCAGCATCTGTGTTGGTCACTGCTGGAGAGGAGTCAACAACCACTGGCTCCTAAATGGTGACACCTGCTGCTCTCTGATTATAATTAAGTACCTTGATTTTACAGATACTACTAGCTCTGGAAGGACAAAAACTACAAACTTCCCCCTCTACTAACAAAGAATCCCAGAATCTATTTTTTCAAAAACAAATAGTCAAATCCTTTCTTTGAACAAAGATGACAGATCATTGAAGCTACTCAGCAGTTTCCCACAGTGGCTCTAAGACACAGTTTTCCCCAAACCTTAATCAATCGTATTCTATATCACAAACACCAACCAACATAATCAGAGCCAAGCTAGAACACATTCTTTGTACATTTCCCCCCTAGCAAGCACTGTCAAATCTGAGACAATGATGTTCTGCTAATTTGCCAATAATTTATACAGACACCACTAAAATGTGCTTAATCCTCAAAGAGATTCGGTTGCTTGACTCCAGATTTCAAAGAAAAGCATGCAAATGCAGCAATAAAATGTATTCCGTTTAATCAAGTGAGCACATAACAGACTGATTCACATTGTTTTATGGCATCAAATAAGTTTTCTGATGTGATTCCATGTGGAAGAAAAGGGGGAGGTTGCTGTAAATATATTTTGGCAGAGCACTAGAAGAGGTCACAGACATCTGATTTCCTAGTAAAGTGTTAAAGGCTTCCAAAATTTGTCTCTTACAGGAAAATGGAAACTTCCCCTCTCTACTACATCTTTAACAGAAAGAAAAGAATAGCAGAAGTCAGTTCAAATATTGCAGTTTACATTGCTTAATTGTTGGGAAATGCAGTTTTCTTATTTTAAGGTAAATAAAGTCTACAGTGTTGGTTTGCATCCCACTATGTTAGCACTGCACCAGATACACCATTAGACTGCCTGGGGGAATATACAGTAACATCATGATAAACCATTTGGAAGCAGAGCTGAGAAGAGTCATACAGCAAAGTTTGTCAGAGCTGTCAAAAAATTCCATTCCATTTTATTTGGAAAATATAATGGAAAGAGAAAGGAACCAAATGAAACCTGTGTGGTATTAAGTCAAATTAAATACAGTTCATAAAAATTAAGGCATTTCTGCATTACTGGGATATGGGTCCAGTGATGAAAAAAGAAATGGTGATGTGAAGAATGAACTGCAATTACGGCTGAGAAAACATATGAAGGGCAAAAACTAAAGGAGATGTAGACAGATGCAATTTGATGGCAGTGAAAAGCTCTACTCATGACTGAAGACCTGCAATGTTCAGGAAAGGCTGCAGTGCCACCAAACATCTCAAGTCCAAAATTTCAAATATATTTTTATTTTATTTTATGAATGTCCATCAGATATATATCTTTGATGCTACAACACACTAGTTGAATAAAAATCAACAACATAAAAACCCTCATCATAAAAGATCCAAGAAGTGAAATCCCAAAGCCATAACCATTTACTCTGTGAGCATATCATCTTTGACAACCATATATAAATGACATCATGACAACAAATACAATGTACAATAATAAGTGTGCAATGGTACAAAATATACAAAAAGGAATGTGTATTTAATATACATTCAACAGTACCCCATAAAAATCTTTGTTGGGAAAGTGAAGTGCCTTTTTAAGACCAACAGAAAATGTACACCACTTCAGTTAAGATGCCTGAAGGATCTCCCATCAAAAGAGTAAAGCGTGTGTTCTTTGACTGGAACTATAAAATAACTGAGCTGAATTTTCCCTAATGAAAAAAAAATCTAAACTTCATAAAATTTTTGTCCACATCTAGAGTATAATAAAATATTTAGAGTGCAGAAAATTCAGTTTAATTTAAATTTTACTTAAAAGTGGGCCCTCTTTTATTGATAGACCTAGCTCAGTCATATAAAATCAAAAATCTATATTCCTTATAGTAAAAAGACCATTTCTGCCCATGTCTCTTTTCTGGTTTTGATGCATTCCACAATTCACACAAATTTGCTGTAATGGAAATATGAGTCTGACCAGAGGTTAATACAAGAATCGTTGCTCATTTTCTCTGGCTCTATACAAGTCCTGCATAATTTTACTCAAATATTTTTTGCCTAAGTTTCAGATTCCTTTGAGTTTTACCTCAGTGGGAATTTCAGGAAATCATTACTGTGGATATTATGAAGATCACATGCTTATAATGTGGCTGATTTTATGGAAAAGTCTACCTAGCCTCCAGTTTCCAATGCACCACTTTGTGCATTGTGTACCTCCAGAGCTGGTACTTGCACTGACACAGGATGCATTTAGATGCTGTGCAAGTACATAAACCATGCTCGACTCTGCCTAGAAGCCATCCATCCATCCATCCCTCCATCCACCCATCCATCCAAAGGTGATGTTTACACAGCCCAAGGGAGGACACTGAATCTGCCAAAGACCTCTCTTGAAAGGGCAAGCTTCCACAGAGAGGGACAAGTGCAACTTGCACTGTAGGTACCACCTTACATCTCTTTGTAGAGTTTGAACCTGTTACTGCCTATAAACCCATGGGCCCAGACCTACAATTCACACAACAGCAGGTACCATGCTTAAATTTAACAGCACTAGGTATTACTCCAACCCTGATGGCCATGACTTAGGCACCAGAATGGGTTCAATTTGCAGGTGCAACCCATCCAGACCTTCAAAGCATTAAAATCAAGAGTATCTTCCAAAGTTCAAAACTCACCTGAGGCTCATTCCAAGTACCATTCACAATTTTGATTTCAAGAGAGACTCACAGTTATGCCAGTAAACAGCAACACACAACCTTTGCAGGAGGTTGCAGGCCTCTCTGAAAATCATTTCTTACGAATATGCGTAGAAGGAGTGAGAAAGAAACAAAAGGTACCTATAAATCATATGGCATGCCTGAGTGATGCCCAGGTGAATGCAAAAAATTCATGTTATTTGCAGTATGTATATCTCTTCCTGAGTTGAATTTCATTCCCAGTATGGAATCCAAGTGTCTGCTTTCTTTTTTTGGCAAGGTACTCAATCACATGGTAAGGCAATCCAATTTTCTGGTTTGCTTCCTGTCTTCTTTCCTCCTAAATGGCCAAGCATTTCTCACCAAGATCACCACTACAATGTGTGCCAGAATATGTTTAAAATATGGTCCTGTAAAAATAGAAGTTAGGTTTGTTTCTTTGAAGGCAGCATTAATTCCTCATATATTCTGGGATCTTGAAGATTTCAGCTGAACAGATTCAAAATTATCTTCCTTTTCCTGCAATGGAAAAGACAGGTTCCCATCAACTGGGATTCCTCAAAATCTCTCCAGCAGTCAGCACAATCACTTCTCTCAATATCCTTTGCCAAAAACTTCACTTTATTTTTACTACAATAATGAAGTGCACAGTTTGACCCTTTAATATTCAATAACATTACTAATTCTGTAGAAATTTGCAAAACCAATAAAATTATGCTATAGCTATAGTTCATGGTACTTATTTTAGAGAGTACAGGGAAAATCTGCATTTCATATTCATAGAATAGGACAGGTAGTGTCTGAGCTGGGGAATTGCAAGGTAATAATCTCTATGGTTATTATCACTTATTATGTGTTTCCTACAATATATAAAATGCTCTGTGAGTGCGAACACCACTGCCTTGCTCCTGGATTCCAATCTCAATGCCTCCTCTGGGAGACCCACAAGACAAAAAGAGTCTACAAATCATCTGCCATGTTAAAAATCAGGGCTAGAGGATTAAGTTTTCTCTCTGTTTTCATTTGCTGGGTGACAGCCTTGGCCATGTGGCCAGCAGGCATCAGGGTGAGCGAGAAATGTGGACATACACATCCAAATAGTTTGGAAACTATCTTAAACTACTTTCATAATCTGATTTTTAAAGCCATCTCACACAGATCAGGACAGCCTGGTGCAGACATGAGAAAGAACAGGAGAAATTGTCCTATGCTAGTCTAGTGAAAAATATGTGTTCTGAAGAACCTGGTATTGTGGTGCTGGAGACAACACATGCAACTAGACCAGCCTCCAATCTGAAACAGGTTTGTAATTATTTGGCTTCTATCTTCTCATTAAAAATAAGTCATCCCTTTCTATATTAAAGGCCTAGCCCTCCATCTCTTGGGTACTCAAACCCACTAATACCTTTGTGACATGCTGGCAGAAATGCCATTGCCTGAAGCTTGAACATATATAGTTAGGATACTGCAGATTTTTCTTTTTCTCTCATTTTACATTTCTCCTTTTTCTCCCCATTTTCCTCCATATCTTTTTTCTGTATTTGACATGCATATGTAGCAGGACATGACCTTCCTCATATTTCGCATAAATTGAAATTGATGCCTATAACATTTGTTTTCGATAAATGTATATTAAATTTGAGTTATCTGCAGGGATACAGGACACAGAGCTGAGTAAGCTAATGAGGTACTGGAAGTTGAGTTTGCCAGCTATTGTTATCTAGCAGTAAAAAAAGGAACAAGCTTAGAAATATCTGACAGGCTTGCTGAAAAAGGAGAGAACATTCAGGAAGCATGCTACAGTGGATATAGGAACATTAAAAAACTCCAAGAAGACATTCAAGTTGTCTGAATACTGAAGTACGAAAGCTTACTTCTATTTTTGCAAGATCACCAGAAAATATTATGTGATTTGACTTTATTTACATTTTCAATATTCTCAATATTGAATTAAGAATAAATATCGAATTTCTGCCCCTTTCCACATGGAACAATATTGATTTTGCAGGACAAATAGTCAGGCTGGGGTCAAGGGAAAGTTGTGCACATTATCTGTGCAATGGTAACTTCTCCTAGGAGGGATATCTGGGGAGCAGGTAGAGTGTAGCAAGAGGACACCAGTCTAATAAAAAAAGTAAAAGAATGAAGAGAAGAGAATAATAAGGGAAAAGAAAGGCAGCACACAAGTTTTAATTACATTGCACTCAATCACAGAAAGAAAAAAAAAAGGGATACAAGGAAAAAAAAATCTCAAAATTCAACATTCTGAGATATTATTTGGACAACACACTAGAGTATGGTGGTTTAAAATTAATTTTTATTTTGATCTTTTAAGAGACCTTGCTATGATGGTTCTTCTTTTTAAGAAACTTTCTAAGAAACTCACTTCAACAAAACTGTTTGAAAGGGAAGATGTCATTCACCTTTATCCTGATCACAACAGATACCGCCCCTGGAACCCCTTAAAGACAACACTACCCTTCCCACAGCATAGACTTCAAGGCACTTGGAAAAAAGACCAAAGTCCTTTTGGGATCTATCATGATGACCCTCCGTGGCTCTTCTCAGAAATGTTCAAAGGACACCAAAGACTTTGGTGCTGTCAATTCAGACATGCAACAATCCACACCACAGGTACTGCAGAAAAAAATGCCTTTTTGGTGTTGCTTCCCACTGAAAAGGAGGAGGCTGCTGAATTGGGCAACAGGCTGAAGCTGATGCTTCCTCTTCAGCTGAATCCTACTCAAAGTTATGGTTCTCAAGTCAGCCATGAAGCCAGTCCAGGTGAGCTGCAAGCAGCTGGCTGGTGGCTGTGTTGCCAATGTTAATTTTTTGTATTTCTGTGTTTGCCCCAGCAATGGACGTGCCCAGGAGGATTCCAAGCAGAGGGGTTCTCTCTGCCATTAACTGTTTTTTTTCTGGTGTCACCATGCAGTAAAAAATGCTGCTGAAATCTTTCTGTGGAGGAAGGAGCATTTACCCAAAACCCTACAACATTTTTTAATTTTACCCAATCTGTGGATTTCAGCAGATCACTATGGACTGGATGAGGTGTGTGTGGGAGGCTGCACTGCTGTGAAATTAGCATCAAAGACTTATCACATTCCGTAATAAATAAAGGTAATAATTATTTTTAGCATTAATATTGGTAATTACTACTCACCTTTGTTGCCAAGGACTTGAGCTTCCCCAGTAGTGACTGCTTATTTGAATATACTATTTCTTCTTCATTATCTTCTCCTTCCATTATAGCACAGCTGTCAGCAGCTGGCAGTTCACACTCTTTTGAGTTCGTTGTCATCACTAATTTGGAATATTTATACTCCAGCCTGAAGATATAAAGCCACATAGGAATACATTTTTTTCTCAAATGTCCCATACTCAGGGTTTTTGTAATTTAGATTACCTGCAGTCCTCCCACATAGTTACTTCTGAGATATTTAGTGGAAATTAGATGCTTTTCAATCATTAAAAAGATGTATCCAAAATAGTATCAACAATACACTGAGCTCTTGCTCTCCAATTAGTCCTCTATTCTTATAAAAGAACCATGTTTTTCTAAAAGACCACAAGTAGGTCGAGAGGGCCATGAAGAAGTGCTGGTTGGGGCAACAACCAAAATAGAACTAAGAAATGTGGTCAAGAACCTAATTTTTTACCAAGCTGAAAGAGACTAATTAGACTAAAGATATTCTTCTGGTCTTTAGAGCTTGAGAAAGCCATGTTGCTTCAGAACCTAAAATCAACTTCAAACACTCAAGGGTTAAAAAGACAGTTCCTATTGGGAAATTATTCCATTACAGATTACTGTGGATTTTCTATACTTTCATCACCAGAATTTTTTATAGCCACTGTTGACAGAAGAAACATTACCCTGGTGTATGAATGGACTGATCCTACAGGGTACTTCTCATCAACAGTGTCATAACGTCACATCTAGGAGAAGTCTTTCTGTTCACTCCATCAAGCTTTCAGCTAACTTTTATATAGAACACAACTTGCAGTACTTACTTCTGGTTCTTCTTCCAAAAATAGCAAGTCAAGGCTATGAGCAGAACGGCTGTGAATGCACCAACACCAGCTCCAACTTTAAGCCAAAAATCCACTGTTTCACAAGTGCTGGTCCTTTTTTCTGGCAAGGGAACTCCTTTAATGCAATGCTTTGGCTCATTCCATACATACAAGGTTTCCTTTCAAACAGAAAACACCAAAAAGTGAGCTGCTCGTAGGAAAAGAGAGAACTGTTTTAGAGTTACAGAAAGCAAGCTGTTCTGAGGTAGAAAGGCCAGGTAACTTTTCAATGAAAGTAAACCAAAATATGTCCTTCAGGTTTTCAGACTCCAGATGAAGTTATATTGTTTAATCAGTCATCCCCTTGTGTTGTAGACACTTGTCCCATGACACCAGGGATTATAAGAACCCCCTGGAGTTAAGTGGAGAAATTCTCCCCAGGTTAAAGTAACTAAAAAGATCTCTCTCTCAATGCCCTGTTTTGTTCCAGACAGGTACCCTGGCTCTGTCTCTCCTATTGGCCCATTGGCTTCCCCTGTTCCTTTCTACCCTATCTGGCCCTATCCAGAATGTTCTCCCTTCCCTGTTTCCCCATTCACCCTTGTCCCTTAGTCCCTCCCTCACTAGTTTCCTATTCGCTCCCATACCTTAGCCCCACCTATGTACTGCCCCATGCCTTCAGCTCTCTCGACCCCCATACTTAAGCTGGAACTCGACAGGGGTCTGGTCTTTGTCACTGCCCCCGTTCACTGTGTCTTTGTCACGGGCAGCA